>CM055122.1:1088144316-1088719020 GCA_029206835.1 Rana muscosa | reverse complement strand
CACACCATCATCCGAGCGGTGTTTAGTCAGCCAGAACAGCTTACTGAGGAGGAACAGGAAGTTAGAAGTTCAGACAAAGAAAAAAAACATTTAGAAGGGAAATCGAAGGAAAAGGTAAGTGAACCAACAATGCACTAGCTTAAAGGAACCTATTTAGAAAATAAAAAAACAAACCTTTACAACCCCTTTAAGCACCTGGAATCTGGGTGAAGTGTACTAAGCTAGAGGAAAGGCTGTAGTAGTCCTGTCTCTGAAACAATATAAAAGGGAGTTGTGAGCTGGATGCATTAGGCCTCATGGGCAAGTCACAGCCCTCTGAGTGGGTACCAATGACCATGGGGGGTGACAGGGAGTGACAGCAGGGAGCTGGGTCCCAACACAGTGGTGCTCCAAAGGAGAAGAGAGAAACATTGAGAGAAGATGATTAACAGTAATGTGCAATGTATGGCTTTCACATGTGACTGCTGTGGACCGTTCACTAAATGTGATTAGTGAAGTATGCCAAGTGACTCCGGATAGTATGTCCATGTGAAGTGATGTTTCATCTTTCAAGTGCTACAGTGTATGGACATTCCTTATTTTTAAATTAAAGGCTAACAGCCAGGTATGTCGTAAGAAGGCCTCTGACAAGCAATTGGGTACGATATGGTAAAGGATTACACACTGCCAGCAGTGGGTTGCAGTCCTGTCCTATCCAAAAAGAAGCGAGGTAGCAAAAAGATAACCATGAGTTACAGATCCAGTGACCAAGTTCAGCCACACAACAGATTTCAATGGCAAATAATATCCTCTTGTATTCAGAACGCGTGTCAATCTGAAGTGGTAGCAGTGGAATTTTCTGATCCAAATGTCTGGTTTTTTTTGTTTTTTGTTTTTTTGTGGGATGAATACTTGATCAGATTGTCCATTATTATAACATAACACTTGACCAGATTCTCAAATATTATCATAAAAAACATGGTGAGATTCATGTCAGTGACAGAATGATATGCTCTGTAGCCACTGAAAAATAAAAACTACCGTATATACTCGAGTATAAGCCAAGATTTTCAGACCTTTTTTTTGGGGCTGAAAGTCCCCCCCCCCCCCTCGGCTTATAGTCGAGTCATCGAAATTTTTACATTGTAAATATTACCTGTAAAGAAGTTGCGGCTGCGGCGTCCATCGTTCAAATTCCGCGGTCTCTTCCTGTTCCTTTCGTGATAGGCGAATCTCAACAGACACTCTCCGCCTATCACGAACGTTCTCTCATCCTCAGTTTTCCAGCAGACGTCTGTGATTGGCGGAACACCCAACACAGTGTCTGCTGGGAAAACTGAGGATGAGAGAATGATCGTGATAGGCGGAGAGTGTCTGCTGAGAATCGCCTATCAAGGAAGGAACAGGAAGAGACCGCGGAATTTGAACGATGGACGCCGCGGAATTTGAACGATGGACACCGCAGCCGCAACTTCTTTACAGGTAATATTTACAATGTAAAATAGGGAACAGCGAGCTAGGGAACAGTGGGGCATCGGCTTATACTCGAGTCAGTAAGGTTTCCCAGTTTTTTTGGCAACATTAGGTACCTCGGCTTATCCTCGAGTCGGCTTATACTCGAGTATATACGGTAATCTCAAATTCAAATACATCAGTCTCACAGTGCATAGCATAATACCCTAACAAAACAAATGAGCAACCACACATCTGGATGAGCATGTAGCAGGTTAAAATCCTCAGACAAAGCTTTGCGAGCTTAAGTGAAAAAGCATGTCTCATGTTGGATTATGTAGCATGTGATTCTCCAGTTACGTGCTATCAACCAAATGTCTCTCATTTGCTCTGAAATCCTGAAGTTAAATCTGCACAAAAGACTGTACTCTCTGTCTCAGCTTTAATATCATCTCTCCATAGAGATTTGCTTTCATATGTTACCAGTTACGTTAGCATTGTGCTTTTTATAGTACTTGTATACAGTATATCACCTAAAACATTAAGAAAAGCAGATAACCTAAGGTTGTAAATGTTAAACTGTTTATGAGTGAGTGAGTGACTTGTATATCGATACAAATGCGAACTAAATCGCTTCAAGGTGCTTTTTCCATTCAGTGTCCTCCTGATCCTTCAGAAGAGGTGGGTCTTACATTTTTTCCCGAAGGCCCGGTGGTTTTCTTCCATGTGGATGTTTGTTGGTAGAGCGTTCCAAAGCCATGGTCCTTGGACTGCAAATCTTCGTTCTCCCTTCGATTTGTAGACTTGGGGATGTGGAGGAGGTTTTGGTTAGTTGATCGGAGAATGCGATTGGGTGAGTAGTGTTTTATTTTCTCGCATAAATATTGAGGAGTGTTTCCTTGTGTGCATTTGGGGGTGAGGCAGAGGGTCTGGAAAGTGACCTGATCCTTTACGGTTAGCCAATGAAGGGTCCTCAGGGATGGGGTGATGGATTCCCAGGGTTTTTTCCCCGTTACCAGTCTGACTGCCGTGTTCTGGATGACTTGTAGGGGCGCCATCTGGAATTTAGGTAGTCCTATGTAAAGGGAGTTTGCGTAGTCCAGTCGGGAATTGATGATTGTTCCAACTACTACTGCTATCTCCTCTTCTGGGATGAAGGGGATGAGTCTACGCAGCAGGCGGAGAAGGTGGTGAGATCCGCTGACTACTGATCCTATTTGTTCATCCATCGACATCTCTGAGTCAAAAATGACTCCAAGACTTTTGACTTTGGTGCTCGGGGTGATGGTCTGTCCAAGGATGGTGGGTGGTGTCCGTGAAGTCTTAGCTTTTGTCTTTCGGTTTGCGTGGAGAAGAAGAAGTTCTGTTTTGGATCTATTGAGTTTGGGGGAGCTCTCAGTCATCCAATCATAGATCAGTGTGAAGCATTTTTCGTGATATTGGTCTTTTTTTTCGGTGATGCGAAAGTAGAGTTGAGTGTCATCAGCGTATAAGTGGTAGCACAGGTCCTGTTTGCTGATGATTTTGAAGAGTGGGTGGAGGTAGATGTTGAAGAGCACGGGTGACAGGGGTGATCCTTGAGGGACTCCGCAAGGAATTGCGCGAGTTTCAGAGGTGAAGGCCCCTAGTTTCACTGTCTGGGAACGATTATCTAGGAAGGATGCGAACTAGGGTAGATCTGAGTCTGTGATTCCTGCTACTTCTTTAAGGCAAATGAGTAGAGTTTTGTGATCTACTGTATCGAACGCTGCACTGAGGTCCAGCAGCACCAGGAGACATGATTCTCCGTCATCTGCTGCTTCAAGGGCGTCATCCCATATTTTGAGAAGTGCTGTTCCTGTGCCATGGCCTGGGCGGAAGCCTTATTGTAGTGGGTCCAAGAGTTTGTGAGTGTCCAAATGGAGTTGTAGCTGTTGTACTACTGTTTTCTCCATAATCTTGGAGATGGTGTTGAGGCTTGTTACCGGTCTGCGGTAGTTTGGGTCTTTGGGGTTGAGGTTGGGTTTCTTTAGGAGGGGTTTGATTATGTCTTGCTTGAGGGGGATTGGAACAATACCTTCTTTGAACGATTGATTTACGAGATGTGTTATGGTAGGTGCTAAGATGTCAGTAAATTCTTTCAGGAGTTTTGTAGAAATTATGTAATTTGGTGATGTGCTCTCTTGGAGGCTTCCGATGATGTTTTTGGTGGTGTCGATGGTGATCGGGACCAGCGAAAATGTCATCGATTGTATAATGTTCGTATTGATTTCCTCTGTTTGCTTTGGCTGAGTGAGATTGGTTGTTTTTTTTTTCTGTTGAATTATTTCACAAATGTTTTCGATTTTGTCGATAAAAAAATCAGATAGCTCATTACAGAACTCTTGGGTTTCGTTTGCTGGAGGCTCTAGGCAGGTAGGGTTCATAGTCTGAGCGACTAGTTTGAAAAGTTCACAAGGTCGGCTTAGGGCTTTTTTGATGTTTGAGAAATTTTAATTTTTTGCTTTGAAGATTGCTTTGTGATATTTCTTAGTGAGTGCTTTGTAGTTTGTGTGGTTTTCCTTTTGTTGGGTTTCTGCTCCAGGCTCCTTCAGCTCTTCTGCATTCTTGCTTCAGTAGAGTAAGAGTGTCATTAAACCAGCCTGAATTGTTTTTGCAGATGAGTGCTCTACGTTTCGGAGCGACTGTGTCTGCTGTTTGTAGTGCTTTGTTTAAGAAGTTGAGTGTTTGTTCCGTTGAGTGGTTTTGATTTAGCATTCCTATTTTTTTTGATAGTGTGGTTTTGAAGAGTTCAGAGTGTAGTTTCTTCTGAGATCTTGTCCAGTATGTTGTTATTGAGTGTTTCGGTTTTTGGGAGATGGTGTTGGTGGTGATTTTAAATTTGATAGCGTGGTGGTCCATCCATGGTAACGGCATGTTGTCCAGTGTGTTGATGTCCATATTTTGTTTGAAGATGAGGTCAAGAATGTGACCCGACCCATGCGTGGGGGCATTTATCAGTTGCTGCAGAACTAGTTCTTCCAGTTGGTTGATGCAGAAGGTGGCGATGGGGTCCTGAGTGGAGTTAGCCCAGAGGTTGAAGTCCCAGAGTAACAGAACGTTTTTGGTTTTCAAGGTGTATGTTGAGATGAATTCGGTGAAGGGTGTGAGGAGATTTGTCTTTGGTCCTGGTGGTCTGTAGCATAGCAGTATGTGGATGGTGTGTTGAGGTGTTGTTTGACGATGCAGAGTGAGTGTCTCCATGAAAGGCAATGAGTTCTGTAGAGTCGGTTTGATGAGAGAGAGGTGGGATTTAAAGATCACTACTAGGCCTCCTCCTCTTTGTCCTATTCTATGCTCGGTTAGGATGCGGTAGTTCTCAGGCATCAATTCTGTTAGGATGGTGTTACAGTCAGGTGTTTGCCTCTTTATCACGGAAAGCTGGCTATCTATGTTGTTTTGGGTGATGAAGTCTTGGATTTCCTGTCTGTGCTTGACTGCAGATCTGGTGTTGATCAGGGCGCATGATAAGTGTTGTAGTTGAAGTGGTGCCTTCGTGTTTTTGATAGTCGATTATCAATTGATCCTTAGCAGTTGTTCTTTTCGTAGCATTTTTTGGGTGGAGTTTGGTAGTGTTGAGGCAGTATTCCTTAGCCTGTGGAGGGTGTCTGCTGAGTATTTAAAGTTGCACATGATGGGAAAAAGTTGATGGTGATGGTGAATAGGACCCAACTGACCTAAACCGCCCCCCGTTGATCCAGAGGAAGGCAAAAACTCCAGCTGAGCCTAGGCCAATTACTACAGCAGGGGAAAAATTCCTTCCTGATCCCCCGAGAGGCGATCGGGTGAACCCTGGATCAACTTCCTACTGGTTGGTGGTCCCCCGATGTACTTACCAGGTCGGCGCACGTGGGCCCGCTAGAAAGAGAATTGGGGAGAGGATAATGGGATGGCCGGAGCTAGGTCGCAGTCGAGATCTGTCCTACAGGTCTATCGATCTAGAGGAGGGAGCCCTGATGTCGGCAGGCGGCGGGTTGCGGGCGGCGCGATGGTGAGCTGGGGGACCTGAGCTGGGGGAGAGTGGGGTCCAGGGGAATCCAAGGATGAGTCCTGGATGGCCGGATGGCCAGAGCTCCTGTCACACACGTCCGTTACGCTTGACCATGTGTGTGGATTGCTCTGTGAAGCGCTGAGGCTTGAGCTTCTGTCACACACGTCCGTTACGCTTGACCATGTGTGTGGATTTATGGTGAAAAGTACTTCATATGGATTTATCCCATCCATTTTTGGATATTTTTTGTTTAAAGTACACTTGCAGTGGCGTTGCTAGGTGGGGGCGGGGGCTGATATTTGGGCTGTTCATTCAGCAATGCTCCATATTCATCTGCAAGGAAGCCGCACTCACACCCAGCACTGGACTCAGTTTGGTAAGCCCCTGCTTGCATGCTTCATGCACGGTCACTACTAAAGACCTGGGAGATTGTCTCAGATGCTAGTCAGGTTTAACGGCCTCACTTTTTCTTACCATAGAACGCCGGACATCGCATAGGTTGCTGATATTGATGACCTTGAAGATACTGTCTGGGTGTCATATTTATCTTTCTCCCAGCATTATATGTAGGTGAGTCTCTCCATGAGCACTCTGCATTTTATTATTTTTTAAGATGCATGGATCCTTAGATTTTTTTCAATTTTGTTTTGTTTTGTATAATGGACTTTTCCAGCAGGAAAGTCAATTATTTTTCTGTTATACCAATATAAACTGGGGTCTTGATTCCTAGGAACCAAGAAACTCTATACCACTGGTCCCTGTCTGGTTACTTTGGAGTGCGGCTTCAGAGAGACCTTCTCTCTAAATTAGGTAGGTTGCATCTGATATTACTCAGAGATATCAATATTCCTACCTTCTCTTGCAGCAAATGTAAACATGTGCATTAAATGTTCATTGTCTGTCTTCCTTTTTAGGTAGGCACCACCTAACGGTAGGGGGCCCTACTTTTTCATCAACACTGCAACTTTGTTGCATAATTATTGTCAGCGTGGCTCAGACTCTCCATTACGCCCTTTGTGAACTAGCACCGACTGGGCTAAATATCATCCGGGATTGGTGTTTTTGTTGCCCCCCACTGGCCCGACCTTGAGGCGAGGATACGGTCCTGTTCGCTATCCTGATCAGGATCCATATACGTTTTTAATCCATTTGAATCCATTTTTGCTACGGCCAACAAATATGCATATATATGCATTAATGGTTAGTACTTTATAATATGGCGTAACAACCTATTTTTATATGTAATTATTCATGCATGATTTATACGGATTGGTGGGTTTTGCTCATACTTTCTGTTTTGCTTTTCTCTCTTTCTTTCTCCTTTCTCGCTTTCAAATACAGATACCAGTGTCACCGTAATGCTGTATCCTACCCCTGAAGAAGAGGTTCTACCCATATAGACAACCTTGAAACGTTGGGTCCCTGCCTTATCCTTAGACAGATCTGGGTCCTGTATTACGACCAACTTTGTCACGTTATCTTTATATTGTATTGTACTTGTGCCTGTTCCCATTATTTTGCTTAGTCACTTGGATGTGTGTTATATTTGGAGTAGCAGTCTTTCATATATATTTTTTCAAATAAAAACTTTCAAAGAACCTTTTGGTAGTCAAACACTTTTGTAAGGTTTAACAGTCACCCAAATCAAAGTCCCACTCGAGGAAACTGCACTCTTCGGAGTGTACTTCTGTAATTGTTGCATTTAGGGATGTGGGTGGACTGACCTCTATATCCATACACTGAGACACCGCCCTCTGTCTTTTCGGTGGGGGCAGGGGGGTTCGGGTCGCATCCGGGTGACACCCGCCAGAGGGATGACACCCGTGGGTAGCGGCACGCACCTCTAACACTGCCCGCTGCCCTGATCTGCGCCTCAGGTCTTGTGCTGTGTCCCTCAGCGGAGCGAACTGAAGCCGCCTTCCCCTCCTCCCTGTTTACATCCACAGAGGAGGAGGAGCCCGAGGAACACACACCACACTTGTCAAAAGAGTATATATGCCATTACTGATCTCCATCCAAAAATGCTGGTTGCCCGACTTGGTTTACAGATGAAAGTCTCCAGATTTTGCCAAAAGTACTGAAGCCAAACTACCAGTTTGCATGTGTGGGTAGGCAGTGCAGGGTCAGGGTGACAGTGTGGTCATCACATCCTTCATGTTTTCCTCCATGTTGGGCGCCAAGCAAGGGTCAGACGAGAAGCCTACCTTGAGTTTGGTTTTTCTATGCTACCCTAGGCACTTTTTACAGGGTCACTGCATTACACATGTGGTATCTCTGCTGGAACAGATGACTGACTTGAGTAAACTCTCTCGATGTGCTAAATATCACCATGGTTATTTGTGCATTTAGGAGGGGCACTCAGAGCCCTTACCCTCTCCACCTGTGCAGCGCGTCACTGCTACCTCCCTCCCAGTAATGGTATGGGGTCCCACCGTGCACCTAGCGCAGACTACATGCGTGCACTTCCCTAAACTCTTGTACCGTTATCTTTCATACCAGAAGGTGTTTTGTGACTCGAGCTGTACATGCAGTATGTATGCCATTTACTTGCTTTACACCCCTTTAGTAACTTCAGATCAGGCAAAGGCAAACAGCCAAAGTAAGAACCACCCCCATCCGTCCCTTTTTTTAGCACACAGGACACAAGATAATGCGCCAAGAAAAACCTGGGAAACACGATTAACCTCAACCTTCCCAACCGGGGCAGCATTAACCACTACCAATAAACCTTCATGCAAGTCATCCAATTAGCAAGACTAGGACTCCATTAAAAACAAAAAGCCAGTTTTATCAGCATTCAGGTTTCCATGTCATCACTTACTTGAAATTAAAACCAATGCTCAGCTAAGGAGGTTCTTGCCACTGATCAGGGGGAAAAGCTAGGTCTTGAACCTCGAACCCAAAAGTTCGGACTTTAAACCCGAACCCCTTTGAAGTCTGAGACCTGAATTTGAAAAATCAAAAGTCCACATTTTGAAGGCTTATATGCAAGCTATTGCCCATAAAAAGGTATAGATATATATTTTTTTAAATATTGTTTTTGCAGGAGCAGTGATTTTAATGATGCTTAAAGTGAAACAATAAAAATTTTAAATTCCTTGCTTGGGGGGTCCCCTTAGTCTGCCTGTAAAGTGATGCATCTGTACCATGTATAGAACCTGCTGCAGCAAAACTGACATTTCTAAAGGAAAAAAAATTACATTTAGATTGCCGGCAATACAATACTACAGTATTTCTAATGGTAAAACAAAAATTTTATTAAAAAAAAGGCGTGGGGATCCCCCCAAAATCCACACCAGACCCTTATCTGAGCATGCAGCCCAGCAGATCAGGAAGGGGGGGGGCGAGTGAGTGCCCCCCCCTCCTGAACCATACCAGGCTGCATGCCCCCAACATGGGGAGCGCAACATTTGCTCCGTCCGAACCATTCGCCCAACTCTAACTGGTTCTTTTCAAAAAGTACACAGGCTGTCCGTCCCTGCAAGCACCAGTCCATTCACACTGGCTCCAGTAACACAGACTAGGAGATGTCTTTTTAAAAATGTATTTCTTGAAGAAACTTTAACAGGAGAGGACCTACGGCATGTTATACTCCAAAACGATTAGTACTTAGCAATTAGAGGACAGTCTTCTTATTAAGTATTTTTTTTTTTTTTTTTCCGTTCAATAGATTTTTTTTTTTTGTATCAGTGGGATGAATAGTGTCTCAAGGGCTAGCAAAGGGCCACATCTGGCCCCCGAGATTACAGTTGAGACCACTGTTGTAGATGAATATCTCATTGTGAGCAAGAGAACGGCTGAATCATTTTGCGAACAAGATATATAGTGTGCATTCAGGTGAAATACACTGTAGGAAGGTACCTGCTAAGGAGTTCCACGCCCGCTGGAAACTTGGATACTTGTTCGGCTTGCCCATGTGTAAATAGGAACAAACAATATTACATATGTATAATCAGAAAGTAGGATAGCAAGTTCAGACAAAACATGTTTTAGCAGGATGCATCATGCAACTGACACTAATAATCAGAAAGTAGGATAGCAAGTTCAGACAAACATGTTTTAGCAGGATGCATCCTGCAACGGACACTTTACAAAGCCAAACACAAAAAGTACCAGTTACTTACCGGTAATGGTCTTTCTGGTAAGTCTTCCAGGACGGCACAATGAGAGATGACTAGTCCACCTGACAGGAAACACAATCAATCAAAGAGGTTAAAAACCCCACCCCTCCCTGTGCTCCTCAGTTTGTGAAAAAGTACTCCACACTAGTGCACGAGAGTGAAAACAACCTACCACAACAACTCATATATATATATATTAATATACTTAACCAGAGCGGTGGGAAGTAGGCCTGCCGTCCTGGAAGACTTACCAGAAAGACCATTACCGGTAAGTAACTGGTACTTTTCTCAAGACGTCTTCCAGGACGGCACAATGAGAGAGAAGCAAGTAATTTGCAGGCCTACCTTAGGGTGGGACGACCGCTTGCAGGACCTTCCTACCAAATGAGAGGTCCTGAGGCGACAGCAACTCCACTCTATAATGCTTCAAAAAAGTGTTCTGGCTTGACCATATCGCAGCTTGGCAGATTTGTTCGACCGAAGCTCCGGCCCTTTCTGCCCAGGAGGTCGCCAGAGACCGAGTGGAATGTGCCTTAACCTTCGGGGCTGTCTTAGCAGCCTGGTCATAAGCTAGGGAGATTGCTTGTTTTATCCACCTAGCTATGGTTACTCTAGAAGCCTGTTGGCCCTTTTTCTGACCAGAAAAATTAATAAACAAGTGGCTGGATTTTCTGAAAATGCTAACTCTATCCAAATAAGAAAGCAGACATCGTCTGACATCCAAACAATGAAAGGAAGCCTCCCTTTCATTCTGGGGATTGGAACAAAAAGAAGGGAGTATTATTTCCTGTGTTCTATGAAATTTTGATACTACCTTGGGAAGGTACAGGGGGTCCTGCCTGAGAACAACCCTGTCCTCAAATAAACGAAAAAACGGCTCTTTAATTGACAGAGCCTGCATATCACCTACTCTTTTGGCTGTCGTTATCGCCAGCAGAAAGGTAAACTTAACTGTGAGAAGTTTAATAGAAATACTGTCTAAAGGCTCGAACGGAGCCTTAGTTAACTGTTCTAGAACCAAGGAGAGATCCCAGGGTGGAACCCTAGAGATCTGTACTGGAGACATTCTGTCCCTAGCTGACAAGAATCTTTTAATCAACGGGTCCTGGGACAATCTTCTGTCCAGGAAGTAAGATAAGGCTGCTACCTGAACTCTTAGTGTCTTGGTAGCCAGCCCCAGATCAACTCCATCCTGGAGAAATTCCAGAATGACCGAAGTTTCCTGTTGGGAAACCTCTCTCTCTGAACATCAGCGAGAGAAGACCCCCCACACCTTAGCATAAATCCGCCTGGTGACCTCCTTTCTACTAGAGAGGAGAGTGGTGATCACTCTCTCTGAACAGCCCTTCTCCCGCAGGTTCTGCCTTTCAAGCACCAGGCCGTCAGTTTGAAGAAGCTGGGCTCTGGGTGGAAGACCGGACCCTGAAGAAGAAGGTCTGACCGAACTGGTAGATGGAGAGGGGGAGCTACAGACCAGTTCTCCAGAGTGGGAAACCAGGCTCTCTTGGGCCACCAGGGGGTGACCAAAATGAGACAGCATTCTGAGAGGTCCAGCTTCTGCAGGATCCTCGGAATCAGACTCAGAGGGGGAAAGGCATAGGCCAGATGAAAACTCCACACCTGGGCCAGCGCATCCACTCCCTCTGAGCCCCATTCCCGGGTCAGGGAAAAGAACCTCTTTAGCTTTTTGTTTTCCCTGCGGGCGAAGAGGTCTATCTCCGGATTGCCGAACCGTTGGCACACCAGATCGAACACCTCTGTGTTCAACTCCCATTCTCCCTGGAGAATCGGGTGGCGACTTAAAAAGTCCGCCTCTACGTTGTGAACCCCTTTTATGTGAACCGCTGTGATAGAGGGAATCCGGAGCTCTGCCCAGCTCAGGATCTCCAGAGACAAAGCCAGAAGGGTACGCGACCTGGTGCCTCCCTGATGGTTCAGGAATGCCACTGTGGTGGCATTGTCGGATAGAATCTGGACCTCTCGGCCCCTGACTCTCTCCTCGAAGGCCTTTAGAGCCTCCCGGACCGCCAACAATTCCCGGAGGTTTGAGGAGGCGCCCCTCTGACCTTCGGTTCCAGGAACCCTGAGCTCTGAGCTCGTCTAAGTGAGCCCCCCAACCCCAGGCGCTTGCGTCTGTGGTTATCCTGAGAGGGTTGGACTGACTCCACAGACGACCCACCAGTAAATTCTGAGGAAGGAGCCACCACCTCAGAGATTCCTTTGCCACCACTGGGATGGGGACCCTGTAGTCTAGAGATTCCCTTGATCCGTCCCAAGAGGATAGAAGGAATTCTTGGAGAGGTCTGGAGTGGAGCTGAGCCCACGGCACCGCTGGGATGCAAGAGGTCATTAGACCCAGCACCCGCATGATGCTTCTGAAGGAGGATTCCTCTGCCTCCAACATAGACCTGACCGTTGTCATAAGACCTTGGACCTTGTCCTGGGGTAAAACAAGTTTTCTTTCTAAGGAATCCACTAGGAATCCCAAGTAAACTTTCTTCTGTTCTGGGACCATCAAGGATTTTTCTTTGTTGATGATCCACCCCAGGCTTTCCAAGGTGCTCACGACCCTGGCCAGGTCTGCAAGAAGGAGATCTCGACTCTGATTGTAGAGAAGCAGATCGTCGAGGTAGGGGACTACTGCTATACCCTGCAGGTGCAGGTAAGCAATCACCTCCGCCATGATCTTTGTAAAGACTCTTGGACTGGATGACAGTCCGAAGGGAAGCGCAGCAAACTGCCAATGCTGCACTCCCTGGGCGGAAGTGATTGCAAACCTGAGGAAGGCCTGATGTGCTGGGAATATCGGGACGTGTAGATAGGCGTCCTTTAGGTCTATGGTCACCATGAACACCCCCCTCAGAAGAAGCTTCCTGAGAGTGTACACGCTCTCCATCCGAAACCTCTTGCGACGCAGATAAGCGTTCAAGGGTCTCAAGTTTATTATAAGTCGATGCTTCCCTGACGGCTTTGGAACAACGAAAACGTGGGAATAGACGCCCAAACCTTGTTGTTCCGTAGGTACCGGGATAACTACTCCCTGCCTTTCCAGATCCAGACCTGCAGCTTTTAAGGGGTCCCTGGGTAGATGCGTTACCAGAAACTTCGGGGGAGGGGAGTGAAGGAACTCTAGCTTGTAGCCCTCCTTTAAAATTTGGAGGACATGGGGGCTCTGAGATATGCTTTCCCATCTGGGGAGAAACTGGGAAAGCCTTCCCCCTACCCTTACGTCACTTAGAGTTCTTGTCATTAGGCTTTTGGCTGGAGAAAAGGATACCTCCCTTCTGTTTGTCCTTGCCAGCACTCCACCTCCTAGTATTGATAGGTCTTTTGTCTGAAGACCGGTTCTTACCCTGGGGGCCTCGAAAAAATCTCCTTTTTTCCTTTTTAGGTTTGGTAGGAAATTTCTTACCCTTTTCGGTGGACCTGGACAAGGCTTGGTCAAGTCCTGTACCGAAAAGAAGGGAGCCCTCAAATGGGAGACCACATAAACGGGTCTTGGATGCACTATCACCATCCCAGGTTTTAACCCATACAGCTCTTCTAGCAGAGTTTAAGAGGGCTCCAGTCTTTGCGGTGGTTCTTACGGTTTCTACCGCTGCGTCCGCTAGGTACGCCACCGCGTTACCTATTAGCTGCAACGACTCCAGGACTTCCTTGGATTTGGAAGTGCCTGAAACATGGTCCGTTAATTTTGAGATCCATGCATCTGCATTCCTGGCTACGCATGCTGAAGCCAGCGCCGGGCTCATGGCTGCCGCATTGGCTTCCCAGGCCCTCCGCAAGGTGGTTTCAGCACGCCGATCCATCTGATCTTTGAGGTTACCAGTATCCTCAAAGGAGAGGTCAGACTGTTTGGATACCTGGGCTAAGGAAGCATCCAATCTGGGTGTTTTGAAGAACCTGTCTTCATCTTCCTCCTTGAAAGGGCACCTACGTTTCCACGTTTTTGGTCTTAAAAGCTTCCTTTCAGGATCCTTCCATTCTTGAAGGATAATGTCCTTCAGTGCCTGGTGGACGGGGAAGGTTCTGGGTTGAGACTTCAACAAACCCTGATACATTCTATCCTGTGCGGAAACCTGTTCCGCAGGCTCCTGGATCTCCTCAGAAGCATAAATTGCCCCAAGGAGGCCCTCCATATCATCGGCCGAGAAGATGTGCCTTCCTGGCCTGGAGCCCTCTTCCTCGTCCTCTGCCTGACTATCCACCAGACCCTCATCAGATACTTCTCGATCGGAGATATCTGAATCCTCCTCCGGCTCCGAACCCTGTGAAGGTAGGGATTTTAGAGGCTGCGGGCGTCTTTTAACTACCCTAGGAGTCAAAGAACTCTCCTGAGAGGAAGAGCCCCCCCCCCACTTGTCTGAGGTTCTGGTTCCCTAGACCTGAGTGAGGATTGAAATTCCTTAAGCGTAGTCAGCATCTGGGTCTGGACAGACAAGAAGTCTTTCATGACCTGCGATGTTTCTTTTCCAGCCAATTTCTGAATGCATTTAAAACAGAAAGGTCTGGAATAGTCTGGAGGCAACCTATCGTTGCAGTAGCCACATCTTTTGATGCAAGCAGGGGCTTTAGAGGGACGGCTGGTAGACCCCTGGGCAGTGACGTCCCCTCCTGCAGAAAAAACAAATATACACAGGGAATTTTTTAGTACCAAACACCCCTGTGCAGAGCAAAAAGGGGGAAGAGTCGGAGTACCTCCCCCATCATAACCCCTGCTGGCTGGGTAGGACTCACCTCCTGTGGCCTCCTCTGTAGCCTTGGCCGTACCGGGCCTTTCCTCATGCTCCATGCGCCGTCCGGGCTCGAACCGTGTCGCTAAGAGCAAACAGGAGGAATGGGCGCCTCTTTTCCTGGCATCTTTATAGTTGAAACTGGCTGAAAAGACGCCGGCCGTCGCCATCTTGCCGTAGACCGGAAACCGGAAGTGGCGCGGCGCGCGGTGACGTCATTCCGGGCGCTAGAGGAGGAAATCAATGAGTCCTCCAGGCCATGGGAAAATGGCGCCGCACATGCCTGAGCGGCGCCAATAGCCAGAACAGCGCTTCACCGCTGGGTTCACCACCGCATCTGCGGGAGACCTGCCAGCCCCCCCTCCGAAGTGGACACCCACCAGGTAGGGAGGAAAAAAGAGGAAATATTTGGCCCCTGAAGCTTCCAGGTACCCTGTACCTTAGGGCTTCAGAAAAACTCAGGGGGGTTCTTCAAGGCTATTCCTTCCCCCCTGAGTATGTTACAACAAAAGGGGGACCCCCCAGGAAGGATGAGCCCGTCCTGCTAGGTCCAGAGGCTTCCTAAGCGTTCGACCTAGGTCCCAGGGGGAGACCTCCAGCACCAGGCCTTTAGAAAATAACAAACGGTTTCGCTGTGGGGAAACACAATCAAAAACTGAGGAGCACAGGGAGGGGTGGGGTTTTTAACCTCTTTGATTGATTGTGTTTCCTGTCAGGTGGACTAGTCATCTCTCATTGTGCCGTCCTGGAAGACGTCTTGAGAAAAAAGCCTTATACCTGCTCTGCTTTTTAATCTTCGCATCTTTAGACTTGTCGCCCAAGCTCTTCAATCTGCAGAGAGGAAATGGATAGATCATAGAAATTTACAATTTAGGTGAATCGGTACCAGTAATGCCAGCAGTACTAATCACAGTTTTTTCTATAACAAAAACTCAAAAACTCTCGGTTTAGGCCAAAGTCACTTGGTGTCCAGCTACCAGGAGCACTGAATGTGTTTCAGGTCACGTGACACAACAGAAAGTCTATTCATTTTCAAATCAGACAGACACGGTCTGGTAGATGTGTAGCAATATAAGCCGACCAGTACAAATTAGACCCCCCCCCCCCATATGTAATGAGCTAATATGGTCGGCCTTTGTATAGGTGTACTTTTAGTTATAAAGTATATATAAAACAACAGGGCCTGGTCTAGCTTGTCTGACGTGGGGGTGCAGTAAAATAAAAAAATGTCAGGGGGGCAGAGTATGAGAGATCAGCAAGGCAGTGTACAGGGGTCAGCGGAGCCGACAATTGGGGGTTTGTAGGGCGAAGGACAGGGGTCCCTTTAAAATATGAAAAACAGATTTTTGCTAAATAATACACAAAAATAATTGAGGATACAAACACGCAACATAACCTAAATTCCTGCTAAATCTAAAAGATAAAACTGTATTTATTTAACAAATAAACCTCTGTGTGTGAATGAGGTCTTGGGGCTCATTCTTTTGTGTGCTATGGCCTGTAAAGTTTGAATCAGTGTTTTATTTTTTTGTGTGTGCAGGAAGCCTATGTTATGCTATGAGCATGCAGCAGCTGTACAAACATAGCCGCAGGTCCTGATGTGACAGGTATGTGGGTGCAAGTGTATGGCCCTATCATAGACAGTGAGCATTCAGGACCACATATCCAATTTTTACAATTTGTTTTGTTTTTACAATTTCCTTCATGTAAAAATCATTTTTTTTGATAGAAAATTACATAGAACACCCAAACATTATACAGGGGGTCCCCGACTTACGAACGCCCGACTTACGAACCCCTTCTACTTACGAACCGGGCGCTACGGGGACCCTCTGCCATTCTGCGCAGTCCATCTGCTGTTCTGCGCATGCGGGGCCAGACGGAGCCTTGGAAACGTAGAACGGAATTCGACGGAACATCGGAAATGTCCGTAATAGTCGTTCTGCGCATGAACATTTCCGAATTACAAACAGGAGGAAAGTCCCTAACGGGTTTGTAACCCGGGGACCCCCTGTATATGTTTTTTTAGCAGAGACCCTAGAGAATACAATGGCGGTAATTGCAACTTTTTATCTCACGGTATTTGCGCAGCAATTTTTCAAACGCGTTTTTTTTTTGGAAAAAAAATGTCATGCTTTAAAAAAAACAAAAAAACAACCACAGTAAAGTTAGCCCAATTTTTTTGCATAATGTGAAAGATGTAGTTGCGCCGAGTAAATATATACCAAACATGTCACGCTTCAAAATTACACATGCTCGTGGAATGGCGCCAAACTTTGGTACTTAAAAATCCCCATAGGCGATGCTTTAATTATTTTTATTGGTTACATGTTTTGAGTTACAGAGGAGGTCTAGAATTATTGCTCTCGCTCTAACGTTCGCGGCGACACCTCACATGTGTGGTTTCAACATCGTTTTCATATGTGGGCGGGACTTACGTATGTGTTCGCTTCGCGTGCGAGCACACGGGGACAGGGGCACTTTAAAAATAAAAAATGTATTGTTAATTTTACTTTAAAAAAAAATTGTCATTTGACACTTTAAAAAAAAAAAAAAAAGTTTTATTCCTATTACAAAGAATGTAAACATCCCTTGTAATAGGAATATGGCATGACAGGACCTCTCTACAGTGAGATATGGGGTCAATAAGACCCCACATCTCTCCCCTAGGCTGGGAAGCCAAAAAAAAGAAGAAAAATCACGGCTTCCCAGCCGAGGCGGCGCAGTTTTTTATAATGCAGAGCGATCATAGACACTCCGGTGACCATCTGGTCCACCGGAAATCTCTATGGTGGACATCCGGGGCCGGCGGATCCGTTCTCCGACTCACCGATCACATCCCCTGCAAGAAGCCTGTAGCTGCAGGCATCATTCAGATATACCACCACAAAGCCCAGGACGTCTTTAGACCTCCAGCCGTCGGCAAGTGGTTAATAAATATTTAACAATATTAAAATCTTTACATTTCACAACTCTGTTGGAGGAGGGTGCTTTGATGAAATTTCAGGGGGTCTAAACAGAGCCCTGATGTCTCACTTTTGAGACTGAGGACAAAGATTCCCAAGTCCAGGTTTCCTGTTTATTCACAAACTGAACCATATTATACACAGTTTACTACGGTTCAGTTATGAATGGGGCCAGTGAGTGATGGGTACCAATCGCTCACTGTGTTCATTAAGAAATGGATAGGGCTGGTAAATTACATGTCCCCAGCAGCAGCGGGCAGGAGTGGAGAGAAGGGAAGCCAGAAGCACTGTGGGGGGTGGCAGCGGGAAAAGAATGGTGGACAGGGAGGATGATCGGGGCAGCAAGGGCAATTACAGAACCCATCCCCTGTATGGCTCTCTTTCTCCCTGCAGCAGCTGAAAGCGGGCTTCTCCACCTCTCCCTCCGCCGGCTTTCATCTGCTGCAGAGAGAGAGAGAGAGAGAAAGCCATACAGGGGGATCAGTTCTGTAATTGCCCCCCCTCCACCCCAATCATCCTTCCTGTGGGCACAATGTCCGAGGGCGATGGGCTTTGGAGGGGGCAAAACTGAAATCGCAGCATACCCTAGGACTCCCCTAGATCCGGCCGTGCGTAACAAAGCTTTTAAAACCAACTGAAAGAAAAACATTAAAAAAGACTTTCGTTTCCTATTTACCAGACCGAAGAGCGGGACATATATATTACTTGCAGCTGACATGAGATTTAATAAAATGAGGTCTTGTTCTCAATGCACTGATGCAATCAATGACAATTACACTACCAATTAAAAAATTCCTGGACTTGTCACTTCCTCTTATACCAAAAACTAGAAACACAGCCCAACCAATTGATGTGCTTAGCTCATGGTCAGCCAGATTTGGTATGAATGAATATTCAGAGACAATGGGGTTGATTTACTAAAGGCAAACCGACTGAACTTTGCAAGTGCAGTTGCTCCATGGCTTAGTAAATGAGGAAAAGCTCTGACTTCCATCATCCTCCCATCGATGTCTCGCTCCTCATTGGGCAGATTGATTGTCAGTCAAATGCTGAGACATGGGGGCGGGGCTGTGTCCCGCTGTCTGTCAATGGATGCAGCAGTGGGGCTCAGGAGCAAGCACACAAGTGCCTTTACACCAGGGATGTGCAATCTTATTTCAAAGAGGGCCAGATTTGATTAAGTGAACATGCGTGAGGGCCGACCATTTTGCTTGACAGTCTTTGAACCACTAATACATTGCCCAACAAGAATTCTCTTGCCCTTTTGGCAGTGTGTGGTGAAGAGATGAGCTTGGGCGTGCGTGTTATTTGAATATATAGATCACACACACACACACACACACAGCAAAACTATAAAAAAAAAAAAATGCAACACATTTGTGTTTGCCCCTATTTATCATGAGCTGAACTTAAAGATCTATGACTTTTCCTATGTACACAAAAGGCCTAGTTCTCTCAAATATTGTTCACAAATCTGTCTAAGCCCAGGTTCACACTGGGGCTGCGGGAGTGAAGCCTGCGAGTTCAGCTGAACTTGCACGACTTCACTCCTGCTGGCAGTCCCGATTTCAAAGACATCTGAAACAGATGTCAATGTAAATCGTGGCTGAAATCGCAAAAAGTAGTACAGAAACTACTTTTTGTAATCGGTGCAGCGCCGCACCGATTAGGACGGTGCCATTGCCTGCAATTTGCGGCAAATTTCGCCAATTTGACATGTCAAATCGCATGTCAAATCGCACCAGTGTGAACCAGGGCATAATCTGTGTTAGTGGGCACTTCTCCTGTGCCGAGATAATCCATCCACCTCACACGTGTGGCATATCCAGATGCGGATTAGAGAGCAAGATTATTGCACAGGTGTGCCTTAGGCTGGCCACAATAAAAGGCCACTCTAAAATGTGCAGTTTTATCACACAGCACAATGCCATACCTGTCTCAAGTTTTGAGGGAGCATGCAATTGGCATGCTGACTGCAGGAATGTCCTCCAGAGCTGTTGCCCCTGAATTGAATGTTCATTTCTCTACCATAAGCCCTCTTCCAAAAAGGCGTTTCAGAGAATTTGGCAGTACACCAAACCGGCCTCACAGCCGCAGACCACGTGTAACCAGCCCAGGACCTTCACATCCAGCATCTTTCATTACAGCACCTGAATCTAAGAGAGTACTTACTCTAGGGTGGAACCACCGCCTGCAAGACTTTCCTGCCTAATGATTGCTCTGATGCTGAGAGCAAGTTCATTGAGGGCCATTCGCAGCCACCTCCCTATGGTGTTTTAAGAGGCACTGTATCCTTTACGTGGCCCCCGAGGACAACACGAACAGAGAATTTGATCTTCTGAATTCTTTAGTGACCTCGAGATAGTGCAGTAGACATCTTCTCACATCCAGGCTATAAAATACCCTTTCCTTAGGACGGATGGTGTTGGGAAAAAAGTTGGAAGAACTATTTCTTTCAACCTACGAAACACCAAAGAAACCTTTTGGTAGAAAACCAGTGTTAGTTCTTAGCACTACCCAGTCTGGAAAGAGAGATAAAAACGGTTCAACGATAGACAGGGCTTGCAGTTTGCTGGCCCTCCTAGCTGATGTAACCGCCACTAATAATGCTAACTTTAGCGACCAAAAATTGCTTGCAGCCTCTTCCAGGGGTTCAAAAGGTTTTTTTTGTCATACCCTGTACTACCACCAATAAATCTTTTTGCAGTTTCTTGAGTACCAATGGGATCATCTGAAAAGGGGGGAAAGTGTAGCACAGGCGGAAGGTCCACAGCTGCGCTAGCGCATCCAGAACATTTGCTTAAACCTGCCTGTTCAGGGAGAAATAAACAGCCACCTTTACGTTGGCCTGTGATGCGAATAGGTTGAACTGGGGAGTTCCCCATCTTCCTATCATCTTCAATACTTCTGTATTCAGGCTCCACGCTGATTCTAGCACTCTTTCCCTGCTTAAGAAGTCTGCTACTAGAGATTCAGGTCGCCCTTCAGGTGTACCGCTGTCAGGGATGCCAAGTTGCCTTCTGCCCAAGACAGAATCTGAAGAGCCGAGGACAGCAATATTCTTCCTCTCATGCCTCCCTGCTTTATGTAGGCTACTGCTGTGGCATTGTCGGACAACACTTGAATGTGGTGGCCCTTGACTCGATCCTCGAGAGCCCACAACCCCAGGAGAATGGCCTTTAGTTCCCTCTAATTGGAGGATTAATTGGCCTGTTTGTCCAAGCTCCTTGGGTCATCTGCCCTTCCAGGTGGGCGCCCCAACCCCAACAGCTTGTGTCTGTTGTCAACCTATTTTCTACTGGGAATGTCCAGAGCAGGCCTCTGTCCAAGTTTGTCCGTCTTCTCCACCACCATAACTTCCTCTGAACCTGAGAGGGAATCCTGAATAACTTCTCCAATGACCCCCCCCATAGGACCAAATTCCTCAGAATTGCCTGCTGGAGATCTCTTGAATGGAGACGTGCCCATTGCACTGCTGGGATGGATGCTGTGAGGAGGTCTAGCACTGATATTGGCTGCCCTGATCGAGATCGGCAGATTTGTTTGGATCTTTTTTACTGCGTCTCAAACTTTCTACGGGAGAAAAATTTGTTCCTGTACAGAGTTGATAGTATACCCCAGGAATTTTATGGTTTGAGATGGAATCATGTTTGATTTTTCTCTGTTTATTATCCAACCGAGAGAGGAAGACAGGCCGAAAGGAAGAGCTCTGAACTGTAGGTGCGAGACTACCCTTTCCATCTTGATTGCTAACCGCAGATATCTTTGCGATGCTGGTGCTATGGGAACATGAAGGCAAGCATCCCTGAGGTCTATGGATGCTAGGAAGCAGCCTGGCATTAGAAGACTCTTCACTGTGAAAATTGTGTCCATTCGGAACATCTTGTACTAAATGGATCCATTTAATATCTTCAGGTTCAGAATTAGCCAAGATTTTCCTGATGGCGCTTGACTAGGAACACATGCGAATAGCACCCTAGTCCTTCCTCTTCCCGGGGAACTGGGATGATCACTTTCTGCTGAACAAGTTATTGCAGGAGAGAGAACATTGTTAGGGACTTTTTCTGATCTTGGGGAGCCCGAGTTATGTAAAAACGACTTGGTGAGAATTCCAGACTGTAGCCCTCTGATATTGCCTTGAGGACAAATGGACTGGTCTTCCACTGTGGGAAAAGGGACTGCAGCCTTCATCCCACAGCCGGAGAACGGTCACTGAATTTTAGTGGTCTGGTTAAGGAGGTCGGAATAGCACCCTGGACTTACCTCGACCTCTCTGGGACCTCCAGGGTCTTGAGTATCCCATCTCCTTCGTGTCCTGGGTTTGGCGAATAGGACGAAAACATTTTACCCTGAGAATTTTTTTTTACTGGAAAGGCCTTCTTGTCCACCGTCCTGTCCAACACAGCTTCGAAAGGCCTTCTTGTCCACCGTCCTGTCCAACACAGCTTCAAGATCCAGGCAAAACACTAGATCCCCCTCAAACAAAAGACCACATAGCTTCGCCTTTGAGGCAGTATCTCCTGACCATGTCTTAACCCACAGTGCTCGACGTGACGATTTTACCAGGGCCGAGGATCTTGCAGACATCCTTATGGATTCTGTGGAGGCATCTGCCATGTATTTTACCGCTTTCTGTAATACTGGCAGAGTGTCCAACAGATCCTTGCAGGAAGTTCCTGATTCAATATGGCTTTTCCACTGTTCAAGCCAGTGCTCTAGGTTCCTGGCCCCCATAGTTGAAGCCATAGCTGGCTTTAGGTTAGCTAAGGTTGGGTCCCAGGCCTTCAACAGGGAATCTGCCTTTTTATCCATCGCATCTTTTACAACACCTATATCCTCAAACGCCAGGTCTGTATTCCGTGACACCTGTGAAAAAGCTGCATCAAGTTTAGGTTTTTTGTTTGATACTTGAGCGCTATCCTCTTCAAAAGGAAATCTATGCTTGAGTGATCTGGAGAAGAAAGATGCTCATTTAGGGTCTTTCCGCTCCCTCTTCACGGTTTCCGACAGCAACTTATGTACTTCCCCCAAGCCCTGAAACATTTTATCATGTAAAGATAATTGGGCTTTTTTCTTGTTAAAAAAAAAAGATAATTGGGCTTTTACCTATTTAATGTTCAAAGTCGCATTGATTGTCTTCAATAGATTGTCCACCTCTTCTAGAGACAGCCTGTAGCATGAAGAAGAGACTTTTTTATCCTCCTCTTCCTCTGAACCTGGGGAAACGCTTCTCCCTTCGTCCTCCAAATCAATGGCCTCTCTGGGTGCAAAAATAGATGAACAGGATGGTGAACTACCCCTGCTGCTAGGCTTTGCAACCGGACGTTTGTCCAGCAAAGATTGGAACGTTTGAAAAGTGTCCGATAGTGTACGGAGGGAGCTGAGCAACTGCTCAGGCTGGGAAGCGGGTGTCTGAGGACGTCTCCTCTGACTAACTCCGCTATGCAGGTCCTACACAACACCTTGGTCCAGGAATCCCTAAGTGTATTTTTGCAGGACAGGCATTTTCTCTTAGGTGGGGGGGGGGGGGGATATGCTTGTTTTTTTCCTTGGCTTTTGCCTGAAATACACCAAACCCCCTCATCAAATAAACATATACATCATTTACATGGGTTCTAGCACTTTTTCTAAAGAAATTACACTTTTTACACTACCCCTGTGGGATCCCCGTGCTGCTAAGCAGAAGAAGCTAACCCTTCAGCTACTGTGCTGCCACCACAGCTCTAATACATCAATATAGTGACCCACAAAACCAAACCACTAAGTCAATATGCTAAAAATTACTCTCCTTAGTGTTGTAACCCAAGGAGAGTGATGCAGGTTCCCCCCTAGGGGAGTAAGTGAGGGAAACAAACTCATGACCCACATAGAATAAAAGAGGGACCTCTGCCCCTGCTTACCTAGGTCTGGCTGGTGTTAGTGGCCTCTGCTCCCGCCACCGCCGCCTGGTCCTCTGGATCCATCTTGCCGAGGCTCCAGCAGCGTCCAGCTGCTTTTTATATTTGATTTTCCTGCTCCTTTCCCTGCTGCGAAGACCAGAAATTACACCAGCTGAGGCCGCCTCCTCCCCCTGCATTCCAGCAGCCAGAACCAGAAGCCGCGTGCACCGCCAAAAGTCCTGCCCCCGGCCGGAAATTACGCAATCGCCACCCGGGACCCGGAAAGCATGGAGGTACAGGAGTATAAGGGACGCTGCTTACACTACCTGTGCAGCTCACCATCCCTTTCCCAGCCCGAAGCCGCCGGTCTTAAGAGACCAGGGACCTCCAGCAGCCTTAACCCTTGCCGGGCATGAAGAGGAGGAGACACCGGAACACCCTCCTCCCATCAGGGGGGTGCTGGGCTGGCCTGCAACACAAACCAGACTACACACACAGGTATGCCCCTTACTATCCCCAACTGGAGAGAGCGTAGCACACCCCTGGTTCCCTGCAGCGCTTCCACCATGGCGGAGGAAACACTACAACTGAGCTGTGCTCTCTCTCCAGGTGCTGTCCTGAAAGACAAGGTGAGAAATAGGAAATTCTAACTGTATGTATTCTGATGGCACTCGTCCCGCCCCCTCCATGTCCCCTCTTTCGTTGGAGGCCACAAAAGATATATTATAGCCAGATTTCCAGTGGGGCCGTTTGAAACCGGAAGGGCTGGACTTTGGACATGCCTGCCTTACACAAAGTGGCTTTCCGTGGAGGCACCGCCAAAGAGGAGGGGCCTGGAGGGCCGACGGGGGACCCCAGAAGAAGAGGATCAGGGCTGCTCTGTGCAAAAGCATCCATCTGCCAGTTTTTCAGATGAATCCAGACTGAGCCCCAATGTACAGTTGTGCTGATAAGTTTATATACCCTGGCAGAAATTCGAATTTAGGATTTCTTGGCCATTCAGAGAATATGAATAATAACACAAAAACTTTTCTTTTACTCATGGTTAGTGTTTGGCTGAAGCCTTTTATTATCAATCAACTATGTATACTCTTTTAAAATCATAATGACAACAGAAACTACCCAAATTAACCTGATCAAAAGTTTAAATACCCTGATAACATGCACACAAGTTGACACAAAAGGGGTTTGAATGGCTATTAAAAAGGTAACCATCCTCACCTGTGATCTGTTTGTTTGTAATTAGTGTGTGTATAAAAGGTCAATGAGTTTCTGAACTCCTGACAGACCCTTGCATCTTTCATCCAGTGCTGCACTGACGTTTCTGGATTTGAGTCATGTGGAAAGCAAAATAATAGTCAAAAGGATCTGCGGGAAAAGGTAGTTGAACTGTATAAAACAGGAAAGGGATATAAAGATATCCAAGGAATTGAGAATGCCAATCAGCAGTGTTCAAACTCTAATCAAGAATTGAAAAATGAAGGGTTCTGTTTAAACCAACTAAAATTTCAGCCAAACCTGCCAGGAAAATTTTTCGGAATGCAAAGAAAAACCCACAAAAATTTCAGGTGAAATACAGGACTCTGAAAACATGTGGTGTGGCTGTTTCAAGGTACACAATAAGGCACTTGAAGAAAGATGGGCTGCATGGTCGAGTTGCCAGACAAAAGCCATTACTAAGCAAATGCCACAAAGTATCCAACTTACAATACACCAAACAGCACAGAGACAAGCCTCAAACCTTCTGGCACAAAGTCATTTGGATTAATGAGACCAAAATTTTGCTTTTTGGCCACAACCATAAACGCAACAATTGTAGAGGAGTCAACAAGGCCTATGATGCTGGTACACCATTCCTACTGTGAAACACGAAGGTGGATTGCTGATGTGTGAGCTACAAAAAGGCACAGGAAATTTGGTCAAAATTGATAGCAAGATGAATGCAGTATGTCATCAAAAAATACTGGAGGAACATTTCCATTCATCAGCCAGGAAGCTGCGCATAGGACGTACTTGGACATTCCAACATGACAATGATCCAAAACACAAGGCCAAGTCGACCTGTCATTGACTAAAGAAGAAAAAAGTGAAGGTTCTGGAGTGGCCATCTCAGTCTCCCGATCTCAATATCATTGAGCCACTCTGGGCAGATATCAAAAACGTGCAGTTCATGCAAGACAGCCCAAAAACTGGGGTATGTAAACTTTTGATCAGGTTAATATGGGTCGTTTCTGTTGTCATTATGATTTAAAAAGAGTAAACACAGTTGATTGATAATAAATGGCTTCAGCCAAACACTAACCATGAGTGAAAGACAAGTTTTTGTGTCATCATTTATATTCTCTGAAAAGTGGCCAAGAAATAAGTTTACATGCCCTGGCAGAATTTATGATGAGCACAACTATGTCTATAGCCGGGTGGATGTAAATGGATGATCATCCGTTTATATCCACTTACCTCCATGTCTGTTCAAGTCTTCTTTATTTTTTTATTTTTAACTGAACAAGGCTGCACTCTTCTCCAATTAGACAGATCTGAACAGATGTGAATAAATGCTGTCTGTTTACAACCGTTTCAATTAGGTCTGTTTTTAGGCAAGAAGCATTTTTGTTCATACTTCGGTCCCTATGATTGGTTTCTGCAACAACTAAACCAATGCAGAAATAGATGTAAACTGAACTGCAAACTGATATAAACTCAACTGATGCCGGATGTACAAACTTATGTAAACTGTACCAGTTTACATAACACTGGAAGATGTCTGTGTGAAAAGACCCTTATGCACTGAGCTGCACTTGCAGAACAAGTTTACTTTTTTCTCACCACGGTGTAGGCAGCCCATAGACAGTAAATGTGCATTCTCATGCATGGCTAAGTTTGACAGCTATGCAGGAGTGCTTGCATGGACCTGGATTCACAGGGTGCTCTCTTGGAACAAGTCTGTGATGGTGACCTATAGATCCTTAAGTATATGTAAACTCTAACCTAGTGACATTTAGTTTGCTAACATACTGGGGAGGATTTACTAAAACTGAAGCACACAGAATCTGGGGCAGCTGAAGTGTAAGACAAAGCGCACTGAGCATGAGTGGATTTATGAACAAGGGAGACTGCACACCTGTGGACAAGGGAAAACGCACTGTGCATGTGCAGATTTGCACACAAGAAAAAGTGCATTGCGCATGTGTCGATTTGTTGAAGAAGGGAAACGCGCTGCCCGCGTGTAGTTTTGTCGGACGAGGGAGAGCGCACTGCCCGCGTGTAGTTTTGCCGGACGAGGGAGAGCGCGCTGCCCGCGTGTAGATTTGCGGACGAGGGAGAGCGCGCTGCGCGCGTGGAGATTTGCGGACGAGGGAGAGCGCGCTGCCCGCGTGGAGATTTGCGGACGAGGGAGAGCGCGCTGCCCGCGTGGAGATTTGCGGACGAGGGAGAGCGCGCTGCCCGCGTGGAGATTTGCGGACGAGGGAGAGCGCGCTGCCCGCGTGGAGATTTGCGGACGAGGGAGAGCGCGCTGCCCGCGTGGAGATTTGCGGACGAGGGAGAGCGCGCTGCCCGCGTGGAGATTTGCGGACGAGGGAGAGCGCGCTGCCCGCGTGGAGATTTGCGGACGAGGGAGAGCGCGCTGCCCGCGTGGAGATTTGCGGACGAGGGAGAGCGCGCTGCCCGCGTGGAGATTTGCGGACGAGGGAGAGCGCGCTGCCCGCGTGGAGATTTGCGGACGAGGGAGAGCACGCTGCCCGCGTGGAGATTTGCGGACGAGGGAGAGCGCGCTGCCCGCGTGTAGATTTGCGGACGAGGGAGAGCGCGCTGCCCGCGTGTAGATTTGCGGACGAGGGAGAGCGCGCTGCCCGTGTGTAGATTTGCGTACGAGGGAGAGCGCGCTGCCCGTGTGTAGATTTGCGTACGAGGGAGAGCGCGCTGCACGTGTGTAGATTTGTGGATAAGCGATACATCAGTCTCATGGTCCTCACATACAGAATGGCTCCAAATCACTGACTTTTTCGGTCAGGCTTAACGGAAGCCATGGCTGGTCTACAGATATATCATTTAAGGAAGTTGCATTCCTTTACATGGGTCAATGAGGTGTAAACTAGCAGGGCTCCTTGGCTGTACTGCAAAGTTTACCATAAAGACGCAGCAACATGGAAAAACTTGCCATTGAGCGAAGCCAGCAAGCTCCTGGTTTCCTTCACACAGCTCCCCACACATACACCAGAATGTCTGCCCTGGGACAAATCCTTGACTGAGCATGCAGGTGACCAGAGGAAGCACATATATAAATACATGGAGTCCTGCCATGTAGAGGAGAGTACAGCGCTGAATACAGGACATGGCTTTACCCGCTAGTGAAGTCTTGCTGGACAGTGAGCAGCCGCTCCCGAAGGTTCTCAAACATCCTGAGCTCAGCTCTCCTCTCTCAATGTGTACATTGCACCATGTCCTCCTTCCTCATAGCATCACAGTCACGAGCTGAGAGGCGAGGCCAGGCCCGCCCACGGGAGGCATCCCCGCATCCCTTTAGATGGGATCTGAGCTTAGGTGATATGTACATGACCGGTGTAGCAGTAAAATCTGTAGCTCATTAAAATCTGCATCCCATGCCGCTACTGCGCATGTGCCGATTTTAGACACGAGCAGTCTGGATGTGACGGGGGCCAGTCTTATGATTGAGAGATTTCCAGGAAGTTATCGGGTAGCTCCTATGGTGTAGCGGTTAGCGTTCCGGATTGGCATGCTTAAGGATCACATGTTCGAATCCCCATGTGGGTACTACAGGCCTAAACAGCTGTCAGCGTGTGCCTAACCAAAAATTAATGGATTTACTCGACCATAGATAGATATTTTTGGCTTTTACTTTTCGTTGTCTACATGGGGAGAAATATTGCACAGCTACTTTAAAAAAAAAAAAACACACATGCACTAACATAGTATGTCACCGGTAGCAGTAAAATCTGTATCCTATGAAAATCTGCATCCCATGCCGCTACTGCGCATGTGCCGGTTTTAGACGAAACCGAGCGCGGATCAGCTCACGAGGAATACAGCTGACTCGGATTAACCCCTCATTCGCTGAGCTACTGCCGAGCACAGTTGTGTTACATTAGCCCCTCACACGCCGATTGATCGGCTGGCTGCATCCAGAAGGCACAGCGAGACTGGACCTGGCTCCTCTGGATGACAGCGGGGGACACGACGACGAGGGGACACAGGCTGGTTGCGACGAAGGTACAGCAACAAGCTGTATAGGCTACACACAGTCTGTATGTCAGGGGGGAGTATGTATGTCACAGGGGGCCAGTCTGTATGTCACGGGGGGGGGGGGGCACTCTGGATGTCACTGGAGGGGTCAGTCTGTATGTCAGAGGGGGTCAGTCTGTATGTCACAGGGGGTCAGTCTAAGTGTCTTGGGATGTCTGTATGTCACGGGGTCGGTCTGTATGTCACCGGGGGTCTGTATGTCACCGGGGGGTCAGTCTGTATGTCACCGCGGGGTCAGTCTGTATGTCACCGGGGGGTCTGTCTGTCACCGGGGGGTCAGTCTGTATGTCACGGGGGTCTGTATGTCATTGGGGGTCGGTCTGTATGTCACCGGGGGGTCAGTCTGTATGTCACCGGGGGGTCAGTCTGTATGTCACCGGGGGGTCTGTATGTCACCGGGGGGTCTGTATGTCACCGGGGGGTCAGTCTGTATGTCACGGGGGTCTGTATGTCATTGGGGGTCAATATGTCACGGGGGGTCAGTCTGTATGTCACGGGGGTCAGTCTGTATGTCACCGGGGGTCTGTATGTCACGGGGGTCAGTCTGAGTTTCACTGGGGTTAATATGTCACGGAGGGTCTGTATGTCACGGGGGGTCAGTCTGTATGTCACGGGGGGTCAGTCTGTATGTCACGGGGGTCAGTCTGTATGTCACGGGGGGTCAGTCTGTATGTCACAGGGGGTCAGTTTAAGTGTCTTGGGATGTCTGTATGTCACCGGGGGGTCAGTCTGTATGTCACCGGGGGGTCAGTCTGTATGTCACCGGGGGGGTCAGTCTGTATGTCACCGGGGGGTCAGTCTGTATGTCACCGGGGGGTCAGTCTGTATGTCCCTGGGGGGTCAGTCTGTATGTCACCGGGGGGGTCTATCTGTCACCGGGGGGTCTGTATGTCACCGGGGGGTCAGTCTGTATGTCACGGGGGTCTGTATGTCATTGGGGGTCAGTCTGTATGTCACGGGGTCGGTCTGTATGTCACGGGGTCAGTCTGTATGTCACCAGGGGGTCAGTCTGTATGTCACCGGGGGGTCAGTCTGTATGTCACCGGGGGGTCAGTCTGTATGTCACCGGGGGGTCAGTCTTGTTACCCACTGGAACACTTATCAACACGATCACTTCTGAATGGCACTGCTATAGCCAAGTAAACACCAGGCAGAGACACACTATTTCTACACTTTACATTCCAATAGTAACTTTAACTAGAGGTCTCACTCTGCATCTAAACTTAGGTTTTGAACACAGCACACAAAACTCAGGCTTTGTATATACCTTCACCGGATGGACACACAGTAAACACCAGGCAGATTGGTGATCTCAGTATGGCGAAGTGATCAACCAGACAGGACAAGACTAACATACATAACAATTTACAAATAAAGGGGGGACACACAACACAAAAGGTCCGGACGTCGGCACAAAAATTCGGAGTGAAGCTGTCAAAGTGTTACTTTAATTTAGGAATATGAGATAAAGAATATAACCAAATACTGTTAAATCATATGAAAGGTAACAAGTAATCAGCTTCACTGCGAATCAACCCGGGACTGACTAGAAACCATTGCCAATTGCCAATCCTTATATAATCTCTACCATATGATTATTGGATAATAATAAAAGTAGCATAGGCCTTCCAAATCTTGGTGTGGGTATGAATGGTGGTTAGACTTGATTATCCTTTGAACAGCAATGGCTGGGATTATTGTTTAAAGTTTTTATATAGATTTCAACATCAGCCGCATTAAGGGTCATATGTAATCAATATTCATTCCGGGGGGGTGACCAAAGTTCATTACCACAAAGAAATTAGGAGGCCGCTGTCCATAAGGTATATTCAAAAGGATTAGGCTAATACAGCCTAAGATTACACAATAGTAATCAGTAGAAACCGTTCAATACGTTACCATCCCGGGATCTGGTTTTTATATTGCAGAGGGCAGCTATGCTAATTGCTGTGCTGGATCAAGTCTTTCCGACAGGACAGTTTGAACCTGCTCAGTCTGCTCAGTCCACTGTAGGCTATGAGCGCTGTACTCCGCAACGGGAGATTTTTGATAATGGTAACATTACCCTCGTCGGCAGTATGATCACGTGACGTCGGCTACGCAACCCCGTTCAATACAGCCGTGGAGTAGAGAGCGGCGTCTTTCAGCGTGGATGTACCGCTGACGCTGACGCCGACATCTAAATCAGACGAACCATCCCGGTGGAGCTGAAGAGGTTATCCGCAGTAAGGATCATACTGCCGACGAGGGTAATGTTACCATTATAATAAATCTCCCGTCGCGGAGTACAGCGCTCATAGCCTACAGTGGACTGAGCAGACTGAGCAGGTTCAAACTGTCCTGTCGGAAAGACTTGATCCAGCACAGCAATTGGCATAGTTGCCCTCTGCAATATAAAAACCAGATCCCGGGATGGTAACGTATTGAACGGTTTCTACTGATTACTATTGTGTAATCTTAGGCTGTATTAGCCTAATCCTTTTGAATATACCTTATGGACAGCGGCCTCCTAATTTCTTTGTGGTAATGAACTTTGGTCACCCCCCCGGAATGAATATTGATTACATATGACCCTTAGACAATGCGGCTGATGTTGAAATCTATATAAAAACTTTAAACAATAATCCCAGCCATTGTTGTTCAACGGATAATCAAGTCTAACCACCATTCATACCCACACCAAGATTTGGAAGGCCTATGCTATTTTTATTATTATCCAATAATCATATGGTAGAGATTATATAAGGATTGGCAATTGGCAATGGTTTCTAGTCAGTCCCGGGTTGATTCGCAGTGAAGCTGATTACTTGTTACCTTTCATATGATTTAACAGTATTTGGTTATATTCTTTATCTCATATTCCTAAATTAAAGTAACACTTTGACAGCTTCACTCCGAATTTTTGTGCCGACGTCCGGACCTTTTGTGTTGTGTGTCCCCCCTTTATTTGTAAATTGTTATGTATGTTAGTCTTGTCCTGTCTGGTGATCTCAGTATGGCGCAGTGATCAACCAATCTTGGTGGTTGTCAGTACTAAATGTATGCAGTAATTTATGTGAATTTAATGCAATAGTGAATTGTTCCTTGCGTTCTTTTGATATTATTAAATTATATTTATTATCATACCCCAGTCTCAGTCCATACCTACGGTTGTATAAAGTAGCAACTTTTTACACCCCATTAATCAACTTTGGGGGTGTTTTCTTTTCTTTTCTGCCCATTAATCTCTTGCTACAACAACAGTGCCAATACGGGCCAATGGTATAATGATTTATATAAGATTAACTCCAACTGGTGGACATGCCCTCTAGGGATTCGTTTTTCTTGTCTCTTTCTTGTTATTTAGAGCCTGCTTTACAGCTCATTTTTTACAATTTTTATAATCTTTTACAATTTTTTTATTTTTTTCCATCTCCTAGCAGATTGGCTTTATGTGAGAACAGTGCCACCACTACACCCCTCTTTTTATTTCACATTCTTGCTCCACCGACCCAGGAGGTAGCAATAAGTAGAGGCAGCAGTTCTGATCACTGTGTTATATTTGAAATCCTTTGCGCGGAGCCACCCCACTTTTTCTTCACACGGGGGTCAATATGTCACGGGGGGTCAGTCTGTATGTCACGGGGGTTCAGTCTGTATGTCACAGGGGGTCAATCTAAGTGTCACGGGGGGTCAGTCTGTATGTCACCTGGGTCTGTATGTCACGGGGGGTCAGTCTGTATGTCACAGGCGTCTGTATGTCATGGGGGGGTCAGTCTGTATGTCACGGGGTCAATATGTCATGGGGGGGTCTGTATGTCACGGGTGGTCAGTCTGTATGTCTTGGGGGGTCTGTGTGTCACGGGGGGGGTCAGTCTGTGTGTCACGGGGGGGTCAGTCTGTGTGTCACGGTGGGTCGGTGTGTATGTCGCGGTGGGTCGGTGTGTATGTCGCGGTGGGTCGGTGTGTATGTCGCGGGGGGTCGGTGTGTATGTCACGGGGGGTCAGTGTGTATGTCACGGGGGTCAGTCTGTATGTCACCGCGGGGGGGCACAGTCTGCATGAGACAGGGGGCACACCATGTTTGGCACAGGGGGCGTAGTCTGGATCAGAGGGGACAGTTGTACACAGGCTGGATTAACCCTTTGCATGCGGAATAGTCAGTGCTGATCCCTGGGGATTTCACAGCGCCTGTAGCATGAAGATGGGGTGGAGGGGGGGTTAGGATGAGTGGTTAGAGGAGTTGGGGGTCTATCAGTGGAGGCCAGGGGTCATAAGTTGAGAGGTGACAATCTATCAGAGGTGTGGCTCTCTTGGTGGGGAGTGGGGGTCAGTATTTAGTTTGTGGGGCAAAGATTTGTGAGTGAGGGGGGGTAGTTTTTGGGAGGTGATGATCTTGTAGTTGTAGGTCAATGTTTAGTTTGTGGGATGAGGGTCTGTCAGTGGGGAGTGGGGTCAGTAGTTTGGGGGGGGAGGGGGTGTCTGGATGCGGATTTTCACGGCCTGTAATATTATAAGAGGTGATGCAGAATTTCATGGCCTGTAATATAAGACAGGATACAGATTTTCATGGCCTGTAATATTATAATAGGTGATGCAGATTTTCATGGCCTGTAATATTATAAGAGGTGATGCAGATTTTCATGGCCTGTAATATTATAAGAGGTGATGCGGAATTTCATGGCCTGTAATATAAGAGGGGATACAGATTTTCATGGCCTGTAATATTATAATAGATGATACGTAATTTCATGGCCTGTAATAGAAGAAGGGATACAGATTTTCACGGCCTGTAATATTATAAGAGGTGATGCGGATTTTCACGGCCTGTAATAGAAGAGGGGATACAGAATTTCACGGCCTGCATTAGTATTATTGTGGGAGGACACAAACTTAACCCCGCAACTGCCATAGGGGGGGGGAAACATGCCGGTAGCAGTTATCATTGTCATTAGTTGTGGGTGACGTGTATTAGTGGCAGGGGCTCAGTCTGGTGTTTCAGTTGGATGGGGTCAGTCTGAGATGTCAGCAGTTTGTTGTGGGGTGTCAGTCTGGGGGGTGGTAATCTATCCGTCTGTGTAGCCAGTGGTCGGGGTAATTCCTAATTATTAGTGGTTTGGAGTACCGTATATACTCGAGTATAAGCCGACCTGAATATAAGCCGAGGCACCTAATTTTACCACAAAAAAATGGGAAAACGTATTGACTCGAGTATAAGGGTGTCTATGTGCATGCCTCACTGTGCCATGCCTCACTGTGCCCATGACTAGACTGATGTTTAACATGGGAGTCTATGGAAGGGGTGCCCAGGCTCTGAAAAATAGGTGCTCCCCGGCCGTAGGTCCCCCAGACAAAAATGTTTGTATACTTATAAAGGAGAAATGGGGCTACATGTGTGCCAAGCTTCGGGTCCAGGGGACCTACGACCGGCCGGTACCGGGTCCCCAAAATAACTGGAGAAATTACTGTTTAACATGGGAGTCTATGGAAGGGGTGCCCGGCTTTAAAAAATCGGTGCTCCCCGGCCGTAGGTCCCCCGGACAACAAACTTTGCACATTTGTAGAGAAAGAGTGGGGCTACATGTCTGCCAAGTTTGGGGTCCAGGGGCCCTACGGCCAGCCGGTACCGGGTCCCCAAATTCCGGGAGATCAGGCGCAAAAAGGTGACTCGAGTATAAGCCGAGGGGGGCATTTTCAGCAAAAAAAAGTGCTTAAAACCTCGGCTTATACTCGAGTATATACAGTAAGTAGGTTTCCTCACTACTTAGCGTACTTATTATATTTCAATTAAACAATTTTTTACACACTTTGTGAGCGGTTCACACTATTGTGAATTGGATGAGGGTTTCCCAGAATTCAATGCGCATAGCAGGAGATTGTGACTGGCTCTCTATGGAGTCCTGTGCATCTTTTGATTAGTTTCAGGTCCGAATTTAGCCAAAATTTCGAGCTGAAATCGGACCTGAAACTGTGGATGGAGACGCACCCGACTCCTGCTGTGAGCCGCTGCATTCTCCATGTAAACACAGCCAGTGCTACATGGAAATTTAAATCCCTGGCCCACCCATGTTTTAGTTAACAAAAGTTAAAGAGGTATGTTACAATATAGTTCTAAATTTGTCAGTTTCTGACTCTTCGTTTTTTTTTTTTTTCAGCTTCCCCATCTGTTTTGGCTGTCTTCATGCAGATCTGCAGTTTTCTCATCCACCCGTGATTGGCCGTATACTTTTGGAGTGGAAACGTATATATCAATTCTTTGTGCAGCTCACCTTTCCATTTTTCCAATCTTGTATTGTCTGTCAGCAGTGTTGTGGAGATTTTTATGGAGATGTATTTAATATGTATTGTCATAGTGTCACCCAGTGTTAGTACTTCCGCAACCCGCTCTAAAAGAGCTGATTGGGGTAGTCTGAGGCTGGTTGAATCCCGTCTGATAGGGGAAAACGTCTTGAGGTTGGAGTGTGATGTTTGCAGGTGGCGGATATGTCCACCAACGGGGGCCCTCTGTGCATTAGCATGGACGATCGTTAAGGAGGGGATATGCTCGCTCTGCAATGACATCATTGGTTATAGGCGGATGGGCGCTCTTGTCTCTGCTATGTCTGATCAACATTGGTTGGAATTCGTAGCGTGCGTCTGCAGATAGCCTCCCTCCCCCATTCAATAACAGTATAATCTTAATATGCGTTATTCTATGGAATAGCGCAGAATAAGAATTCCTATCAACGGTAACTTTAGCCATCCTACGTTTATTGTATTCATGTATGACATCTCCTGTTGGAAGGAATGTCAAAGTATTGTCATTTTCCTGTGAGGAGGGAACATCCTATGAGGTTCCCGCCCATGGGGAGGGGATTGGTTGCTGCAGCCAATCACCTCCTGTCTTGAGATCTTTTGAGTTTAATAAAAGCCTATGAGTAGGCGTCGGCTTGACAGTCTTTTGCTGGAATGGCCTGATAAGAAGATAAGACCTGTGTTGGTGGTTTCCTTGATTGAATGATGGAATGAACGGTGAGTGGACTTTAGCAAACTTAACTTAACGATAGCATTACTTCAAGAAGATGAAATCTGATGTGTGCTTAGATAGCACAGGAATTATAGGCTGTGTGCTCTGTAAACAGCAGCCTAAAATTCCACAACAGCAGAAATGGCTTTCCAATCAAGCTGACCTGGTCCACTCTTTCTTTCCTATTCCTAGTTATTCTTTCTTAGGGATATTGGTGCCCAACTTTTCTTTTTCGTACATCACGGGACACAGAGCGACTTAGTCATTACTAATGGGTTATATAGATTACCTTTAGGTGTTGGCACTGGCCAATTCCAAACCGGAAGTACCCTCCCCTATATAAGCCCCTCCCATCCGGGAGCACCTCAGTTTTTTTGCCAGTGTCTAAGGTGTTGGCCAAAGAGTAACATGTGTTTTCACTGGGCTTGCGTACAGGTTCTTTTGGGCCTTAGTAAGCTGTTCCGGATCCCACCAAAAAAGCTTCATAGCTAAACGGTCGGTACCCGGGCCTTGCAGCAGAAGAGCAAGGTTTTGCCTGTAAGCCTCTCTTAGGAGGGCTGGACCCTGGGATCCAGAGCTCTGGTCATACCCACGACCAAGATGTTGTCTGTGCAGGGTGCTATACAGGTCCAGGGGAGTGGAATCCTTGGGAACCCGGTCCCTGAAGGTTTAATTACAATGCCTGCCGTGATAGGTGAAGTTTGGACTTCTGTGGACCAAACAAAGTCCTGCGGCGGGGATCAGGTAAGTGGGGGCCCCCAGGAACTTGGTTCTATTGGGAGACCCCCAAGCCTAATTTGTCTGTCTGTTACCTAACGGTATTCCCGCTAATATCTGTGTTTGCCTGTAACTACTGAAAATGTAAAATTTTAATAGTAGTCAAGAAGAAAAAGAAAAAGAAAGGGGACCGCGGTACCTGTGTTAAACCACTAGAGGCCGCTGTAGTCCATTTTTCTTGTCATGTGGATCTTTGGTTTTCTCAAGTCAAAAGATCCAGGCAGTTGGTAAGTTTCTCACTTCCTCTGCCCTGTTGCTGCGCTCATCCACCGCACAGGCCCTCCGGCAAAAAGGGCCCTGGCTCCTAGTCCCTGTTTGATTTCGAAAAGGGCGCCAATGGCGCACGGGCGTGCACGCGCCTCCTATGAAAAAAAAGGGGCGGGGCGGGTGGATGACGCTCGATGCGCGGCGCGGCGCTTCTGCGCATGTGCAGGCGTCCCAGCATGGTTAAAAGACACAGTACAAGTGTCAGCTGGATGCAAACAGAGCTAGCAACAAACAGTGGCACACAGAGGCGGTTGATGCAGGCATCCCCATAGAAAGGCACTTTAGTGGACACCAGCTGGTATATAGCAGCAACTTTGTTAGACTATTACCAGCAAAAATTGGTGTATGACGACGGGAATACCTCAGCTTTGTGCTTAAAGGATATGTCGTCCAGACGCTCCGGAAATAGGTCTTCCAGGAAGCCAAAGGGGTCTCCATCGGGCTCTGAGGATATTGGGCATGCTTGTACTGCACCAATCTCCCCTGAGAATTCAGAGGTCAGTAGCCGTAGAAACCCCGCAGGAGTGCCTGGTGCTGCGGCTGTCCCCAGTCCACCTGCTCCTGTATATATAACAGAGGAGGTTTTATCCTGAACTCTGGGAGGATTGGAAGAGAGATTAACAGCATTGATCGCTGCTTCCCTGTCACAGGAAAAGCGCGTCCGATCTCCGTCTCCTCCTTCAGAGTGCCTGTTAGTGGAGGAACAGCCCCACACAGAGATCGACCTACCTGAAGGGGATCAGGATGAGGTTGATTCAGTTATGGAGGAATCAACAGTGGAAGAACCTTTCTCAGCATCTCAGGCTGAAAGATTATGGGTTCAGTCTCTGACTAACATGGTCCAATCAGCATTTAAAATGCCTCTGGCGGAACCACCATCCACTACGGTTTCCTCGCTGGGGTCGCTAAAAGCTCCCCAGGCTGTCTGTTCCTTCCCAATCCACCCTTTATTAGAAGGGCTTATTTACCAGGATTGGGAGCATCCTGATAAAATATTTGCTCCCCCCAAGAGATTTCCGGTGATCTATCCCATGGAGGATAAGTTCATAAAAAAATGGAGGGTCCCTACAGTGGACGCAGCCATCTCTTCTGTTAACAAATCACTGACATGTCCAGTAGATAATGTTCCAATGTTCAAAGACCCAATAGATAAAAAATTGGAGTCTTTACTAAAATCTGCTTTCTCTACAGCAAGCATGGTGACACAACCTGTGGTAGCAGCGATTGGAGTCTGCCAAGCAGTGAAAGATCAGTTGAAACAAGTCTTAAGGGACTTACCAGATCAGCAGGCTCTTGCCCTAGCTGACCTGCCTAGAGCCTTGTGTTTTGCGGTGGACGCCATAAAGGATACAATCCAACAGGCCTCCCGCTTTACGCTGTCTATAGTACATATGCGTAGGCTTCTGTGGCTCAAAAACTGGTCTGCTGAGGCTCCCTGTAAAAAACTGCTGGTTAGCTTCCCATTTCATGGAGAACGCTTATTTGGAGAAGATCTGGACAAATATATCCAGAAAATTTCTGCCGGTAAAAGTTCACTCTTACCGGTTAAGAACAAGGGTAGAAGTCCTTCTTTTAAGAGGCCTACTTCTCCAGTCCCGGGCACATCGGCTGTGAAGCAGTTCCGACGGCCTCCGCGGTCAAATTCAGGGGGCAGAAATCAGGGACAATCACAGGGTAACAAGAAGCCCTGGATCAAGAGAGGTACAAAACCTCCCCCCAAGGCATGAAGCGTTGCCCCCACTCAATCGGGTGGGGGGAAGACTTCAGTTGTTCACAGAGACCTGGCGGGACACCATCAGAGACAGATGGGTGCTCTCCGCAGTAAGTCTGGGATACAAGCTGGAGTTAAAAGGCACTCCTCCTGCCCAATTTATGAGGTCAAACGTGCCAAGAGATCCCCAGAAGAGAGGATCCCTCCTTCTGGCACTAGAACAACTATTGCTCCAAGGTGTAATCATGAAGGTTCCCCTGGAAGAAAGCGGATTCGGGTTTTACTCGAACCTTTTCACAGTCCCCAAACCAAATGGGGACGTGAGGCCCATATTAAATCTAAAAGGGCTAAACAAGTTCCTAAATATCAGGACTTTTCGGATGGAGTAGATCCGATCGGTGGCCACCGCCCTACAAGGGCAGGAATGGTTAGCTTCGATCGACATAAAGGATGCTTATCTGCATATTCCCATCTTTCCGGCCCACCAGAAATTTCTACGCTTTGCAGTAGAAGGGCGCCATTTTCAGTTCAGAGCCTTACCTTTCGGTCTGGCCACAGCACCACGAGTGTTCACAAAAATTCTGGCCCCATTATTGGCCAATCTAAGAACACAGGGTGTAACGATAATGGCATATCTAGACGACCTGCTACTAATAGACCACTCAGTGGAAAAGCTGGAAGTAGCTATTCACAAGACAATCAAGTATCTGGAATATCACGGTTGGATTATCAACCGGGACAAGTCAGCTCTAAGACCAGTCAAAAGTCTGGAATACTTAGGGCTAAGGCTGGATTCAAATCAGAGAAAGATTTTCTTACCTCCAGAGAAGGTGTCGTCTTTAAAAGATTTGACCCACTTAGTGGGTACAAAAAGAAAACCATCCATACGCCTCTGCATGAGGCTGCTGGGAAAAATGGTGGCTTCATTCGAAGCGGTACCCTACGGTCAATTCCATTCAAGGAATTTGCAAAGGGCCATACTGTCAGCCTGGAACAAAAAAGTTCAGGCTTTAGACTTACCAATGTCCCTGTCCCCTTCCGTTCGCAAGAGCCTCCATTGGTGGTTGGTGCCCCAGAATCTGGAAAAAGGGAAACCCTTCAGTCCGGTTTCTTGGAAGGTCGTCACTACAGATGCCAGCCTCATAGGCTGGGGGGCAGTACTGGAGCAATGGTCTCTCCAGGGCAAGTGGTCAGAAGCAGAAAAGGCCCTGCCCATCAATCTCTTAGAGATACGAGCAGCCCGGTATGCCCTAGTAGCATGGACATCCAAACTCCAAGGGTCCCCTGTCAGAATTCAATCAGACAATGCCACAGCAGTGGCATATATCAATCACCAGGGTGGCACCAGGAGTCGTGCAGCCCAGAGGGAAGCAAATTGCATCCTGGAGTGGGCAGAAAAATATGTCCCAACCATATCCGCGGTTTTCATCCCAGGAGTGGAAAATTGGAAAGCGGACTTTTTAAGTCGCCAACAATTATGCCCGGGGGAATGGTCTCTTCACCCCGAGGTTTTCCAGGCAATATGCCAGCGGTGGGGAACACCGGATGTAGATCTGCTAGCATCCAGATTCAACGCAAAGGTGGACAGATTTGTGTCTCGCACAAGGGATCCTCTAGCTTGCGGCTCGGATGCCCTAGTGTTCCCTTGGGATCAGTTCAAGCTGATATATGCATTCCCACCGCCACAATTGTTACCGCGATTACTCCGCAGAATCAGGGTAGAAAAGAAACCAGTGATTCTGGTGGCTCCAGCGTGGCCCCGAAGGGCATGGTACGCGGAGATTGTAAAAATGTCAGTGAGGAGTCCTTGGACCCTCCCACATCGTCCGGACCTGCTGTCGCAGGGACCGATATACCACCCTTCCTTACCAGCCCTAGGTTTGACGGCCTGGCTATTGAAGCCCACATTCTGAAAAAGAGAGGGCTCTCTAATTCTGTGGTATCTACCATGATCAATGCCAGGAAGCCGGTATCCAGGCAGATCTATTATAGGATCTGGAAAGCGTACATTACGTGGTGTGAGGCCAAGAAATGGCATCCACGTAAGTACGTGATAGGGAGGATTTTGGACTTCCTACAGTGGGCTGTAGATAGGAAGCTAGCCTTGAGTACTATCAAGGGTCAGATTTCGGCCTTGTCAATATTTTTTCAAAGGCCCTTGGCTTCGCATTCACTAGTCAAAGCTTTCATACAAGGAGTGATGCGTATTAGCCCTCCGGTTAGTATTCCCATATGTCCTTGGGACTTAAACCTGGTTCTGTCAGTTCTACAGAAACAACCGTTTGAACCATTGCAACACATTTCCTTGGTTCTTCTCACCAGGAAATTGATTTTCTTAGTAGCCGTTTGTTCGGCTAAAAGAGTATCGGAATTAGCCGCCTTGTCCTGTAAGGAGCCATATCTGGTTGTCCATAAGAACAGAGTAGTATTACGTCCTCATCCAGCCTTTCTTCCTAAGGTGGTATCGAGGTTTCATTTGAACCAAGATGTGGTTCTTCCTTCTTTTTTCCCCAAACCTAGCTCGGTAGAGGAAAAGTTATTACATTCCTTGGATGTAGTAAGAGCAGTTAAAGCTTATCTAAAAGCCACTGCTCAGATTCGCAGAACGGATACTTTGTTTATTCTGCCGGAAGGCCCTAAAAAGGGTCAGGCAGCATCAAAATCCACTTTAGCCAAGTGGATTCGACAGGTCATAATACAAGCCTATGGCTTGAGAAAGAGACCGCCTCCGTTCAAAGTTAGTGTGCACTCCACAAGAGCAGTTGGAACTTCATGGGCAGTGCATCACCAGGCCTCCCTGGCTCAAGTATGTAAGGCCGCAACATGGTCTTCGGTACACACGTTTACTAGATACTACCAGGTAGACGTTAGAAGTCAGGAGGATGTCGCCTTTGGGCGCAGTGTGTTGCAGGCCGCAAAAGATCCTCATGCCTGATGGCGCCCAGCTTATGTATCCCTCCCCTCATTTGGCATTGCTTTGGGACGTCCCATTAGTAATGACTAAGTCGCTCTGTGTCCCGTGATGTACGAAAAAGAAAAAGGGATTTTTATAACAGCTTACCTGTAAAATCCTTTTCTTGGAGTACATCACGGGACACAGAGCTCCCACCCCTCTTTTTGGGACACTTATTGCTTGGCTACAAAACTGAGGTGCTCCCGGATGGGAGGGGCTTATATAGGGGAGGGTACTTCCGGTTTGGAATTGGCCAGTGCCAACACCTGAAGGTAATCTATATAACCCATTAGTAATGACTAAGTCGCTCTGTGTCCCGTGATGTACTCCAAGAAAAGGATTTTACAGGTAAGCTGTTATAAAAATCCCTTTTTTTTGGTAAACATTGTGATTAAAGAGGAGTTTCGCCTCAAAAAAAAAATATTAAAAGTCAGCAGCTACAAATACTGCAGCTGCTGACTTTTAATCATCGGACACTTGCCTGTCCCAGGGTCCAGCGATGCGGGGGAACGAAGCCCTGCTCGTCTCCCCCTCCTCTCTGCGGCGCCGGCATTGTCACTGTGGGCGCCCGGCTGTGGCTTCACAGCCGGGCACGCACTGAGCATGCGCGAGCCGCGCTGCGCACCGTGACTGGCGGAGCATCCACCTGGGACCTGTGACATGTCCCAGATGATTGCGGAGAGGGAGGGGGAGAGGTGAGCTTACTTCCACCGTGGTGGCCCGGGAGGAAGTGGGAGCTGGAACCCTCTAAAAAGAATGTTTCTGCTCCCCCCCCCCCCAAAAAAAAATTGCATGCCAAATGTGGCATGTCATGGGGTCACCTTTCTTTAAAGTGGAAGTTCCATTTTTGGGTGGAACTCCACTTTAAATACTTAAATGGACTATTGTTGTATAACTTGAGTCTTGCTGTCTGAGCTTTGGTGTCGGGTATTTATTTACTTTTATTTTTGTTTTCATGCCCCATTTTTTGAATAAAATTCCCTGTCTTTAAAAGTTTAAAAATGATATGCTTTTAACATCAATAAAATGGTCAGTGCCTATTTTTGCTCATACTCTTGTCTTGTTGCTTATTTGCTTATCTTTTGTCTTTCAGTTTGTTTGTTTTTGACCTCCGGGAGCTTTTACCCCCTTTATGACCATAGTATTGTTTGCTATCCAGCACTGTGCTACCTTTACACTGGGGGCGTCTGCAGTAAAGTGCCACTATTTTTAGTGACGCTTTACCGTCATTTTTGCGGCTTTTAACCGCCACTAGCGGCCGAAAAGCGCTTTTCCAGCGGCGCTGCCCATTGATTTCAATGGGCAGGAGCGCTTTAGAAGAGGTGTATTCACCGCTCCTGCAGCGCCTCAAAGATGCGGCTAGCAGGACTTTTTTTTTACCGTTCTGCCAGCGCACCGCTCCAGTGTGAAAGCCCGAGAGAAGAGGCTCATTCTAGGCGCATTGCATGCGCTATTTTTAGTGCTTTAGCGCCTTAGTGTGAAAGTAGCCTTCGGCTGGGTTCACACTGCACACTGGAGCGGCTCACCACAGGGGGTCCAGTGAGTCCGTTCACCATTTCAGGTCCGAATTTCAGCCCGAATTTTGGGCTGAAACAGAACAAAAGATGCACATAAAGAGCCGGTCACAATCTCCTGACATGCGAATTGGATGTGGAGAAAACCCTCATCCAATTCGCACTAGTGTAAACCCAGCCTTAATTGGCAATTACTCGGTCATGGATTTGGAATGTAGCGCTGTATGATAGTAAGACCCAATAATTTAGGCCTCAAAATAAACAATAAAAATATAGTGAGTCCACACAGTGTCCATAAATAAATCCGTATTGTGAAGAAAGGACAATATGACAGAATGGAAAAGAGTTTTTTTCGTTGGGAGGCGGTTCCTGTTCCATCTGAGGACCATTTTGATCAACATCGAACCCAAGGTCTGCTGTCAAGTTGGGGAGCATACCGGACAGTTTACATCGGGGATTCATTTGATTCAGCCTCCAGACCAACAGATGAGGACTGCCACTTAGATCTCTTACGCCCATTCAACCTGCCTAAACCACAGGTCCAACGTTCTGGTAAGAGTATTCTACCTCTCTTTTTCTACAAGAGTTATGTGATGACCCTTCAGTGCCTTATAGTCCTTTCTTCACAATACAGATTTATTTATGGACACGATGTGGACTCACTATATTGTTATTGTTTATTTTGAGGCCTAAATTATTGGGTCTTACTTTCATACAGCGCTACATTCCAAATCCACAGTCAATAATTTTAGTCACATTTTATGTAGCAGCTTTTTCCTTAAGTTTTTTCACTTATTTTTGAGATTAGCGCAATATTTTTCTTTATTTTTAATTACTCGGTCATGCAATACTTTAGCCAAATGTCCGGGGTCCCAAATTTGGCACAGAGATAGGCGAGGTCTACCTCTGGGGGCCTCTAGTATCCCTGTACCAAGTTTTCCTGTACCTAGCACTTCTGGGTTTTTGGTCAGCTTGGTGCAGTATGGGAAGCTTAGAGTGGGCACAGCTTGGGCCCTGAACATGTCCAGGGGTCCAAATTTGGCACAGCGTTAGGGGAGGACCTCCTTTACCACCCCTAAAATTTTGGGGTCACTAACCCGAATTGTTCTGGTCAACTTTTTCATGGGCCACTTGGGAGTGTGTGGCCCTCGGGCAGTATCACTGCGCAGGGAGTACTGAGTACTCCAGGAATCTCTGTACTCTTAACTATTTAACAGTACCTGCAGAGCGGTTCTCCTCAATGCCTGTAATACTTCATATTCCAATCGCACACTTTCCTGGATAAGCTCTCAAAGTTTGGGTGCTGCAGCAACAACCAGCTGGATACTGGTTCAAGTAAAAAAATAGATATTTGCCAGCACACCATGGATCGACAAAAAGTAGCATCCAAATAGGTAATTTATTGCATGATCACAACATAAGAAGAGCGCACTCTCCTCAATGCCTGTGTCCTGCAGCGGTCGGGCAAATTCTACCCCCATACAGGTCCCCATGAAAAGGAAGCAATGGCCCCAAAAAATAGGTGTGGCCCCTGGGGGCCCTCTAGTATCCCTGTACCAATTTTGGTGTCCCTGGGCACTAGGGATGAGCTTTATGTTCGAGTCGAACATGAGTTTGACTCAAACATTGGCTGTTCGCCGAATAGCGAACAATTTGGGGTGTTTGCGGCAAATTCGAAAAGCCGCGGAACACCCTTTAAAAGTCTATAAGAGAAAACAAAAGTGTTAATTTTAAAGGTTTATATGCAAGTTATTGTCATAAAAAGTGTTTGGGGACCCGGGTCCTGCCCCAGGGCACATGTATCAATGCAAAAAAAAGTTTTAAAAACTGACGTTTTTTCGGGGGGCAGTAATTTTAATAATGCTTAAAGTGAAACAATAAAAGTGAAATATTCCTTTAAATTTTGCACCCGGGGGGTGTCTAAAGTATGCCTGTAAAGTAGCGCGTGTTTAGAACTGTCCCTGCACAAAATGTAATTTCTGAAGGAAAAAAAGTAAATTAAAACTACTCGCGGCTATAATGAATTGTCGGGTCCGGCAATACAGATAAAAGTAATTGAAAAAACCGGCAATGCCTTTTATCTGTATTGCCGGACCCGACAATTCATTAATAGATGCGAGTAGTTTTAAATGACTTTTTTTCCTTCAAAAATTACATTTTGCGCTGGGAACCAAAATTAAAAAAAAAATGCATAGGGGTCCCCCCAACATTCCATTACCAGGCCCTTCAGGTCTGGTATGGATATTAAGGGGAACCCCACGTAATTAAAAAAAAAATGGTGTGGGGTTCCCCCCAAAAATCCATACCAGACCCTTATCCGAGCACGCAACCTGGCAGACCGCAGGAAAAGAGGGGGGCACGAGAGAGTGCCCCCCCCTCCTGAACCGTACCAGGCCACATGCCCTCAACATGGGGAGGGTGCTTTGGGGGTCTGTGACCCCTCAAAGCACCATGTCCCCGTGTTGATGGGGACAAGGGCCTCATCCCTACAACCCTTGCCCGGTGGTTCTGGGGGTGGGGGTCTTATCGAAATCTATGTGAATTGGTAACGGGTACATTGTACCCCTACCATTTCACAAAGAAAGTTTAAAAAATTGTAAAAAACACAGACACAGCTGGAAAAGTCCTTTATTTAAAAATACAAAAATGAATTTCCAGCGATGTAATCCCGTCTCCCCAATGTCCAATGATGATCCATTCCAGCGACGCTGCAGTCTCGCCACTCATTCTCCAGTGAGGAACGAAACCCCCGGCTTTCCAAATGAAGTGGGTGGGTGACCCCGCCCCGTGACATCATGGGGCGGGGTCACACGCCCCCACGTCATTGAAAAAGCCGGGGCCCCCCCCTGTGACATGCAGACTGTGGCCCCCCCTGTGACATGCAGACTGTGGCTTCCCCCCCGTGACATCCAGACTGCCCCCCCCGTGACATCCAGACTGCCCCCCCGTGACATCCAGACTGCCCCCCCCTGTGACACCCAGACTGCCCCCCCCTGTGACACCCAGACTGCCCCCCCCCTGTGACACCCAGACTGCCCCCCCTGTGACACCCAGACTGCCCCCCCTGTGACACCCAGACTGCCCCCCCCCGTGACACCCAGACTGCCCCCCCCCGTGACACCCAGACTGCCCCCCCCGTGACACCCAGACTGCCCCCCGTGACACCCAGACTGCCCCCCCGTGACACCCAGACTGCCCCCCCCCCGTGACATCCAGACTGACCCCCCGTGACATCCAGACTGACCCCCCCCCTGTGACATCCAGACTGACCCCCCCCCTGTGACATCCAGACTGCCCCCCCGTGACATCCAGACTGCCCCCCCCCGACACCCAGACTGCCCCCCCTGTGACACCCAGACTGCCCCCCCCCCGTGACACCCAGACTGCCCCCCCCGTGACACCCAGACTGCCCCCCCGTGACACCCAGACTGCCCCCCGTGACACCCAGACTGCCCCCCCCGTGACACCCAGACTGACCCCCCCCTGTGACATCCAGACTGACCCCCCCTGTGACATCCAGACTGCCCCCCCGTGACATCCAGACTGCCCCCCCCCCGTGACATCCAGACTGCCCCCCCCGTGACATCCAGACTGCCCCCCCCCCCTGTGACACCCAGACTGCCCCCCCCGACACCCAGACTGCCCCCCCCGTGACACCCAGACTGCCCCCCCCGTGACACCCAGACTGCCCCCCCCCGTGACACCCAGACTGCCCCCCGTGACACCCAGACTGCCCCCCCCGTGACATCCAGACTGACCCCCCCCCTGTGACATCCAGACTGACCCCCCCTGTGACATCCAGACTGACCCCCCCTGTGACATCCAGACTGACCCCCCCTGTGACATCCAGACTGACCCCCCCTGTGACATCCAGACTGACCCCCCCTGTGACACCCAGACTGACCCCCCCTGTGACACCCAGACTGACCCCCCCGTGACATCCAGACTGACCCCCCCTGTGACATCCAGACTGCCCCCCCGTGACATCCAGACTGCCCCCCCATGACATACAGACTGCCCCCCCCTTGACATACAGACTGGCCCCCCTTAACATACAGACTGGCCCCCCGTGACATACAGACTGGCCCCCCGTGACATACAGACTGGCTCCCCCCCCTGTGACATACAGACTGACCCCCGTGACATCCAGACTGCCCCCCTCGTGACATCCAGACTGCCCCCCCCGTGACACCCAGACTGACCCCCCCCCGTGACACCCAGACTGACCCCCCCCCCGTGACATCCAGACTGACCCCCCTGTGACATCCAGACTGACCCCCCCTGTGACATCCAGACTGCCCCCCCGTGACATCCAGACTGCCCCCCCGTGACATCCAGACTGCCCCCCATGACATACAGACTGCCCCCCCCTTGACATACAGACTGGCCCCCCCTTAACATACAGACTGGCCCCCCGTGACATACAGACTGCCCCCCCCGTGACACCCAGACTGACCCCCCCCGTGACATCCAGACTGACCCCCCCGTGACATCCAGACTGACCCCCCCGTGACATCCAGACTGCCCCCCCGTGACATCCAGACTGCCCCCCATGACATACAGACTGCCCCCCCTTGACATACAGACTGGACCCCCCTTAACATACAGACTGGCCCCCCGTGACATACAGACTGGCTCCCCCCCCCTGTGACATCCAGACTGACCCCCGTGACATCCAGACTGCCCCCCTCGTGACATCCAGACTGCCCCCCCGTGACATCCAGACTGCCCCCCCGTGACATACAGACTGGCCAGTGTTGCCAACCGTACGTAGATTTACGTACAGTCCGCGAATTTAACCCCTTTTTCGGGGTGTACGTTAAAGTCCGTTATGGGCACCGGCGCCCATAAAAAAGATGGCCGCGAGCCGGTCATACAACTGCGCATGCGCCGTTCTGAAAGCCGGCCGAGCTCAGGGAAACTTGTTCACGCTCGGCCGGGTGGCGCACGCGCGGTAACGTGATGGCGCCATTTTTGAAAAGGCCACAGCGGCTGGCGCGACACCTGTAGTGAGTGCATGCATGCCATGCACTCATCATAGGTGGAGGAGGACTCGGAGCGAGCGGACTCGGAGGCTCGGAGCACTGACAGGGCCCAGGGGTGAAGAGGACGGACTCAACTCGAGTTTTAAGGTCAGTGAAACTGGGGGGGATACAAGCGAGTGAGAGCCTGGCGTCCTGAGAGCCTGAAGCCGTGCCATGCAGGGGAGAGACTGATGTGCTCTGTCCACCACCATATTACTTCTCAAAATCATCAGTGTGTGCTGTGTCCTCCTCTGGTTCCTGTGCCCCTTTCACCTCTCCACAGGTCAATGCAGCACTGAAAGGGGCACAGGAGGAGGACACAGCACACTGATGATGTGGAGAAGTAATATGGTGGTGGACAGAGGAGGAGGCTACTGTGAGGGGGTGAGGAGGGCACCATCATGTCCGCAGAGTGTCTCCACCGGCACCTCCTGTAGTATGTCCGCAGCCTCTGTCCCCCCCTCCTGTAGTATGTCCGCAGCCTCTGTCCCCCCTCCTGTAGTATGTCCGCAGCCTCTGTCCCCCTCCTGTAGTATGTCCGCAGCCTCTGTCCCCCTCCTGTAGTATGTCCGCGGCCTCTGTCCACCTCCTGTAGTATGTCCGCAGCCTCTGTCCACCTCCTGTAGTATGTCCGCAGCCTCTGTCCACCTCCTGTAGTATGTCCGCAGCCTCTGTCCACCTCCTGTAGTATGTCCGCAGCCTCTGTCCACCTCCTGTAGTATGTCCGCAGCCTCTGTCCACCTCCTGTAGTATGTCCGCAGCCTCTGTCCACCTCCTGTAGTATGTCCGCAGCCTCTGTCCACCTCCTGTAGTATGTCCGCAGCCTCTGTCCACCTCCTGTAGTATGTCCGCAGCCTCTGTCCACCTCCTGTAGTATGTCCGCAGCCTCTGTCCACCTCCTGTAGTATGTCCGCAGCCTCTGTCCACTTCCTGTAGTATGTCCGCAGCCTCTGTCCACCTCCTGTAGTATGTCCGCAGCCTCTGTCCACCTCCTGTAGTATGTCCGCAGCCTCTGTCCCCCTCCTGTAGTATGTCCGCAGCCTCTGTCCCCCTCCTGTAGTATGTCCGCAGCCTCTGTCCCCCTCCTGTAGTGTGTCCGCAGCCTCTGTCCCCCTCCTGTAGTGTGTCCGCAGCCTCTGTCCCCCTCCTGTAGTGTGTCCGCAGCCTCTGTCCCCCTCCTGTAGTATGTCCGCAGCCTCTGTCCCCCTCCTGTAGTATGTCCGCAGCCTCTGTCCCCCTCCTGAAGTATGTCCGCAGCCTCTGACCATCTCCTGTAGTATGTCCGCAGTCTCTGACCATCTCCTGTAGTATGTCCGCAGTCTCTGTCCAGTGTCCACCTCCTGTAGTATGTCAGCAGCCTCTGACCATCTCTTTTCTTTTATCATGTCTACAGTCTCTGAGGGGATCCTAGAAAGGAGTCAAGAGTGGAAGTGCTGCCGGGATGGGGGTTACGGCCCGGGAAGAAACAGACGTGTGGACTGGGGAGAGGAGATCAGAGCCACCAAGCTGGAGCTGTCTGACTGAGCCCCACACTGTGCACCTGAGGGGAGGTAAGTGACAGTGCCGCCAGGCCATTCTAAGGGGGGGGGGTCACTGATGTAAGGAGGTGAATGAATACAATAATGTAAGGGGGCACTGATATAAAGGTTTCCCCCTTATATTAATACCCCCCCTTACCTTAGTGTATTCACTCTGCGGAAGGTGAATACACTAAGGTAAGAGCCCCCCTCCACATCAGGGTTCCCCCTTACATCATGATCTGCAGCGTTCCCCTTTACATAAGAGTTCCCTTGCACTGTAAGGGGGCATCCTGCAGACTCTGATGTAAGAGGGAACTCTGTGCTGGCCGGGTTATAGTAACCTGACCTTCATGTAAATTGAGAAAAATGTTTTTTTACTTTTGTTTAACTTAAACACATTGATAAATAGCATTAGCTGTGTGTTCATAGTTCAAATATTGATATTTGCACTGTTTAGCACTAAAAACAGTGATTGTAGGTACTTTTTTGCAGCGTCAGTAAAAAATGCGGCTCTGCCAGCAATTTTCATGATTATTGCCAGTAAGAAATTGGTGCCGTACAGAAATTTTGGCATCCTTGCCAGTAAATTTCACTTCAGGGGGTTGGCAACACTGAGACTGGCCCCCTGTGACATACATTCTGCCCCCCCCCCCGACATACAGACTGTGTGTAGCCTATACAGCTTGTTGCTGTACCTTCGTCGCAACCAGCCTGTGTCCCCTCGTCGCGTCCCCCGCTGTCATCCAGATGGAGCCAGGTCCATTCTCGCTGTGTCTTCTGGATGCAGCCGATCAATCGGCGTGTGAGGGGTTAATGTGACTCAGCTGTGCTCGTCGGCAGTAGCTCTGCGCTCGATTTCTCTTGTCTAAAATCGGCACATGCACAGTAGCGGCATGGGATGCAGATTTTCATGAGCTACAGATTTTACTGCTACACCGTTATTGCATAGTACAGTGATACAATTGGAGCCCATCCAGAACAGGAAAGGATGAGGATATTACAAAGAAGGTTGATGTGGTGGAGACCAGAGTGTGACAGTGTGTGTATACTTACCAAATGCCCCTCATCTAGGTTGTGTCCTGGGATCATAGCAAGCATGAATACTCAAAAAGAGTATTAGCTGAGGGGGGTTTGTACCCATTTGTGGGAGGTTTCCATATAATTATGGTTGGACTCTCAAGAAGTGGGCATGACATGGGCAGGATGTATCACAGGTGAGCCATTGACAGGGGTGGCAGTGAGGGATGGGAGAAAGATGTTGGTAAGTATGCATGTGCAAAAAAGGAGTGTGGAGGGTATGACAGTGGGCAATATGTGTGCAAGAGGAGTGTGGCGGGTATGACAATGGGAAGTATGTGTGCGAGAGGAGTGTAGAGTAGGCTTGTGCAATTCGTTTCGTAACGAATTGAAATTCGTCCGAATTTAGCAACTTTCGGACATTCGGAAGCATTCGAATTTCCGAACAAAGCAATTACGAATAAGACCGAATCCGAAATAAATTATACCGCAAATAGCGAATGCCCGAATGTCTTCGGCATAATTCGTTATGAAAAAGTTACGAATGTACAAATCCATACGAAGCACAATAACACTCACTCTGCTCTGCTCTCTGCTTCTCCCACACCGTGCTGAACTCCCTCTCAAAATGGTGTACAGGGGCGGAGGTTATAGCCGCATGTAAAAAACGAAAGTAAAATACGAGATTTCGAATCCATTCGAAGCACAATAACACTCACTCTGCTCTGCTCTCTGCTTCTCCCTCACCGTGCTGAACCCTCTGAAAATGGTGTACAGGGGCGGAGCCTATAGCCGCATGTTAAAAACGAAAGTAAAATACGAGATTTCGAATCGTTACAAATAACCGCAATGTATTTAGAAAAGTACAAATCCATTCGAAGCACATTAGGCATAATAGGCAGCGTCGTTGTGAGAGAGACACGGAAAATTACGAATCAACGAACCCAAAAAAAGTTACGAAAGTAGGAGTTGTGTCCAGAATCAACGAAAAACAACGTACTCTACCGAAAGTACGAACCCAAAAAAAGTTACGAAAGTAGGAGTTGTGTCCAGAATCAACGAAAAACAACGTACTCTACCGAAAGTACGAATTATAAAGCAACAAAAAATTCAACGAAAAATGTCGCTTGCAAAAATACGAATGAGTCCGAACACGAAAAATCCCGTCTAGCAAAATTACGAATGATTACGAATCAACAGGACCGGAAAGAAACGAACCGAAACGGAACGAATTTTTCCGTTGTGCACAAGTCTAGTGTAGAGGATATGACAGTGGGCAGTATGTGTAGGAGAAGAGTGTGGAGGGTATGACAGTGGGCAATATGTGTGCGAGAGGAGTGTGGAGGGTATGACAGTGGGAAGTGTGTGTGCGAGAGGAGTGTGGAGGATATGACAGTGGGCAGTATGTGTAGGAGAGGAGTGTGGCGGGTATGACAGTGGGAAGTATGTGTGCGAGAGGAGTGTAGAGGATATGACAGTGGGCAATATGTGTTCGTGGCGCATGGCACCGGGGGGGGGGGGTGGGTTTGCGCGCCGGGGTCTCGGGGGGCACGCTCTGAGCACACGCAGCCACTCCCTGCTGTTCACACGGGATTGGCCAGAGCCTGACCTCTGCCCCCCCTTTTATGCAGGCCAGCCTAGTCCACTCACCCAGCCTCCCCTTCGCACACAGACGCTGCTGTCCACAATGTGCCTCCCAGATCCTGCCTCAGGTAATTAATCTTTATACTTTTAATACTTGTTTTGGGTGCCACATCCTATGTCCCAGGCTATGTTAGCTGTCCCCCTCCTGCATGGGGGGGTAGTGCTTTTGGCACACCCCCATACATCCCCTGCACACTACGTACATATTTAACTACTAGTAGGACACCCACACATACCTCGGTCTCACCTATATATCACCATATTACCCCACATGCAGGTTAGGAACCGCAGGGCAGCATCCTCTGTCCCCTTGGATTCTCCAGAGGACTCCACTTCTGAGGGATTGTCTCCTTCAACATTTGCACCTCCCAGTGCAGGAGAGGCCCGTGGACCACAGCAAGCCTGTTTTTTGACCACCCCACAGGTACATAACACTCTACATCACTTTTGTGTGTACCACTACTTTTCTTAATTGACTACCAGCATGTGGTCGGGCTCTTATGTGCTCTATCCATACGCAGGGTTCTTATATCTTCCAGCCCCACAGACATACACTTTCATTCTATTTCTTAGAGCGATCGTATCCAATACATCGATCTCTCAATACATCCTCCAATCACTAGTGTCTCATGCCCCCTGTTGGGGAATCCCTCCTCCGGGGTGTCTTCCATTCGAGCATACACTGGTCGCCAGACCCTGGTGGGATGCAGCCATTGAAGCAAAGGCACCCGTTTGTTTTTAAGTGGATGCAGCAATATGACTCTCAAGCAATTACATATGGTCAGCAACTTTTCAAGTAGGAGCAATAAGACTGTGTATTTACCTGCAATGTATACCTGTTGTTCATTATTGTCTTTTTTAATTTTAGACATGCTAACCATTGCTGACACAATAATTTCCCTGAAGAAGAAAAATCTTTTCGAAACGCGTCGGTTTCATCATTCTATGTTTCCATTCAATGGTGCCTTTGATTGTTAGAATTGTGTATTGCATGTCCACATGTTTGCTTCCCCCTATGTCATACTATTGCTATATGTAATGTAGATCTCATCCATCTACCATCCCACTTTGTCTAATAAATACCCTTTTTCTACTCATTTACTATTAGAGTATTTTCCCTTTAAAGTCCCCTAAGAGGAATCCTTCCCTTCCAGCCCAGATCCTCCTCTTCTCGGGTCCCTCTTCTGTGCTCCTGGCCCCTCTCTCCTGTTGGGTTCCCCCACAGCAAGCATGCTATGGGGCAGGTGAGCCACAGCTCCTTGTGACCATTCAGACTGGCCCAGCCCCCTTTCTCTCCTCATTGGCTGACTGACTTTGAGAGTGGCGGGAGCCAACGGCGCCGCGCTGCTGTCTCAGCCAATGAGGAGGGGAGTCCCGGCCAGCCGAGACACTGCTGCAATATCGCTGGATCTAGAGGCACCTCAGGTAAATATTAGGGGGGCTGCTGCGCACAGAAGGCTTATAATGCATTAAGATAAAAAACCTTCTGCCTTTACAAGTCTCTCCTGGTGGGAGTTGGAAGGGGGGATTGATTGCAGAGGGGTCAAGGACCAGCATCAGCACCACTGATGTCATCTTGGGAGATCCTTGTGTGCCTACAGACCTAATTTGAATGGGAGCGAGAGGGGTTTGGGGGGCAGTAAGATGCAGGGACATGAGCCAACAAGTTATTGAGGTGGTGGGGGCATGATAGCTGGGGAGCGAAGTTGTATTTGTGGTAGAGGAGCTGCAGGACGGGGAAAGAGGATGAGAGCTTTCAGAGATTCTTCAGGTGAGCTGCCGAGGTTTTTGGGTTGCTGGGATGTGTGAGGAAGTGGCAGGAATAACCAAATGTTGGGATGGTGCCTGAGTATTTTATCAGCCTTAGGAGACATGATCTGGATGGAGCTATTAGGAGAGATGGAATCCTTCACGGATATGAGTTGGCTTGAAGAGATGACATCCTTGCAGCCTTGCTGTGCCGGGGAGGGATGTGTGAGGAAGTGGTAGGAATAACCAAATGTTAGGATAGTGCCTGAGTTTTTTTTCAGCCTTAGGAGACACAATCTGGATGGAGCTATTAGGAGAGATGGAATCCTTCAAGGATATGAGTTTGCTTGGAGGGATGACATCCTTGCAGCCTTGCTGTGCCGGGGAGGGATGGGGAGCTGCAGGGAGGGCAGGAATGGGCAATAGAAGTGAAGATGTGGGGAAAAGGTGAGGAAGGAGCAATAGAAACCACTACTAGAGGCAGAATACCCAACAGCAAAACAAACATATCGGTCATTATCCCCAATTAGAAACAGAAACTCAAACTTAGTTTAAAGAATGAGTGAAAAAAAAACAATACGCAAAAAATGACCCTGTCACTTGAAAAAAATCTATAAAAGTTCCCCACAAAAGAAAGCCTTTTATAGTTCTCCCCCCCCCCCCCCCCTGTTTGCAGCGAGCCCTCACCACTCCAGTATATTGAAAACTACTGTTTCCCCCCCCCTCCTACCTATGCTGTGTAGTGCTGGTAAAAAAAAGATCTATTTAAATACCTTATTTCAAACTTGTTTATCTGTTATTTCCACTCCCTTCACTCCCCTGCGGCTATCGCTCCATGACACAGGGGAGCTTGAGCTTCTGTATCATTTGACCAGACCAGACAGGATTAATTAAAGGGTATTAACACAGATCTTTTTTACCAGCAGTATATAATATAGGTAGGAGGAGGGGGAGAAGCCGTGGTTTTAGACACATTTATATGTAGCCTTTACTTCCACATTAAGGCCCCTTTCACACTGGGGCGGGAGCGGCGGTGGCGGTAAAACCACACCGCTAGCGGCCGAATAGCGCAGCAGAATTAGCGGTAAAGCGCCGCTAAAAATAGCGGAGCTTTACCGCTAATTCTGCTGCGCTATTCGGCCGCTAGCGGTGCGGTTTTACCCCCCGCTAGCGGCCAAAAAAGGGTTAAAACCTGCCGCAAAGCGCCGGCGGTATAGCCGCGGTGTCCCATTGATTTCAATGGGCAGGAGCGGTGGAGGAGCGATATCCAAAGATGCGGCTAGCAGGACTTTTTTTCCCGTCCTGCTAGCCCACCGCTCCAGTGTGAAAGCCCTCGGGCTTTTACACTGGAGACACAGCAGTGGCTGTTTAGGGTCCGTTTGCAGGCGCTATTTTTAGCGCAATAGCACCTGCCATCTTGCTCCAGTGTGAAAGGGGTCTATGGCTAAGTTCACACTTGCAAAAATTCTAACGTTGAAACTAACGAGAACCAATGTGCCTATAGCGTTAATGCGTGTTTTTGACACGTTTACCCCAGGCACCCTCCTCTATTAAGAGGGAAGTGTTTTTTTCCACCTCATTGATATTTGAAAGAAGCTCGCCAAACGCATTGTAAACGGTTTGTAAACAAGCTGTAAAGGCACCTTAAAAGCATCTAATGCCGCGTACACGCGATCGGACATTCCGACAACAAAACCGTGGATTTTTTTTCCGACGGATGTTGGCTCAAGCTTGTCTTGCATACACACGGTCGCACAAATGTTGTCGGAAATGCAGAATTGCCAAGAACACGGTCACGTACAACACGTATGACGGCACTATAAAAAGGAAGTTCAATACCAAGTGCGCCACCCTTTGGGCTCCTTCTGCTAATCTCGTGTTAGTAGAAGTTTGGTGAGAAAAGATTTGCACTTTTTCAGCCTTGTGCTTTTCAGTCCGTTACTGCTCTTTGCAGCGTAACGAATGTGCTATCTCCATTACGAGCGCTAGTTTTACCAGACCGAGCGCTTCCGTCTCATACTTGATTCAGCGCATGTGTAGCGGGGTGTACAATTTAGGGGAGTGTCCGAGTGGTAGTTGGGCTCAGACACACTATTGTTAGAGTTAATAGACCATTTGTGTGCCATGGGAGTTGGTATTGGTGTGTAGTTCCCTGGGACCTACAGGTGGCGCTGTCGCCCTGGGTCCGGGTTGAACCGCAATACAAGGTTGCGCCTTTTCTTGTCCCCTTTTGGCAGCAGTACAACGGGGCGGGGAACCTGCTGTGCCTGTCGGGAGAGGGTATAAAAAGGGGCGGCCATCTTCCATGGGGGTCTTCGTCCATGCCCAGGCACCTTCGGCCTGGGTGTGTGGGTCGTCTTCGTCCACACCCAAGCACCTTTGGCCTGGGTGTGTGGGTTGGTGATCTCCGGGTGCCCTAGGCCCGGAGGGCGAGTTCCTGTTCCATCCCAGACACCTTCAGTCTGGGGTGAGGTACTATTTTGAAGGCCCAGGGCCCAGCAACCTTCGGCTGGGGTCCGCTAGGGATCGAGAGCTCCCAGGGTGCCACCTTGCGAGGGGACCCGTATCTGAGATGAGGAGGCCAGGGAGGTAACCCTTTCCGAAGACCCAGCAAAGAGTCGTGGTGATGGTGAGGGCCTCTGGTAACTCTCCAGGAGGGATGGTTTTCTCCTTGACATGGGCCAATACTTTAAGGAGGAAGTTCACCAGGTCAGTGGCAGTAACCCTACTCGCTTCAAGTCAGTGGCAGTGACTTCATAGGGCAAAGCCCTATTCACCCGGTCAGTGGCAGTGACCCGTTCACCAAGTCAGTGGCAGTGACTTTCTATTCACCTGGTCTGTGGCAGGGACCAACTTCACGGTCTGTGGCAGAGATCGTGCGCCATAACTGTTTGAGAAATCTAAACAGTAAAAGAACATGATTCAAGTTTGTGCCTGGACCTCCTCCCACCTAAGCTGTCCTGTGTCTTGTCCCAACCTGTCTGCTTTCAAAGAGGCATATTTATTATCCGTGTGAAATAAATATAGAAGTTGGACTTTCAGTTGGTGTGGACAGTTATATTCCTGGGGAAACATAAGGACTTGCATCTATCTAAGGTAGAGGTGAGAATCATCCTCGGGAGGGTTCAACTCCAGCCGCAGGCAGGCCCGAAAGGTAACACCGCTCAACCTCCTTACTCAGGAGGGTACGGGCTTGTGGTGCGGTGTGCCTCTCCCCTCCCTGCGAGGAGCCGAAAACACATACAAAAGGGCAGGTAGGGGGAGAGGTGAGGGCGCTACACATGTGTGGAATTTTGTGCGTCGGAATTGTCTACACGAGCTCGTAATTTACGAGACCGGATTTTGTTGTCGGAAAATTTGAGAACCAGCTCTCAAATTTTTGTTGTCGGAAATTCCGACAGCAAATGTCCGATGGAGCCTACACACGGTCAGAATTTCCGACAACAAGCTCCCATCAAACATTTTTTGTAGAAAACTCCGAGCGTGTGTACGCGGCATTACCATAGACTTGAATGGAAAGAGTTGACAGGCTTGTTGCACAGCGACGTGAAGCAACGCAAACGCTACATGTTTTTTTTTAAATGCGAACAGCTCTGTCCGCTGTCCACATTATCTATTGTAGGTCGCTTTGCTAGGTGTTCTGGGAGAGGCAAAAGCGCGCCCTAAATGCCTGTTTTTAATGCTAGTGTGAAGAGGTTCTAGGAGCTACAATTTTCAGCAGAACTTTCATTATCTCACACTTCCTGGAGTGTGTAGTGCCTGCGTACCCCACTACATTGACCTACGTCATTCCAAGACACAGTAGTGACATAGTGGTCGGCAGAAAAAAAAAAAACACAGAGCAAAGTGGGGAACCAGTCATTTGACACATCTGGAAGTGTATCGGGTTTGAAGGTTCTGTTGGAGGCCAGCGTTTTTTCAACAGAGCTAAGAGCCAGAGAGGTAGGTATGAAGAGTCTTCTTTTGCAGGGAGCTTTTATTTGAATTTTATTTTTTTTAGGCAGCTTAGTTGTCTTAAACCTCAATAATTTTTTTCTGCCACTGCTTCCTCCTTTTATACTGATTTTACATCAGACTAGAAGAGGAGATAACTGCAGAGGAAAGAGGTACAAAGGGAATAGAATGCAAAAGAGGGATCATCCCTCCAAATGAAGAACAATTGTGAGGTATGCAAGCCTGATGTCTGAACTTCCCACTGCTCCCTAAGGCCTGGTTCACACCTATGCATTTTTTTGTAAGTTTTCAGTTTTTCAGAAACACACTACAGTGATGCCGCGTACACACAACAGTTTTTCATGACGAGAAAAATACCATTTTTTTATTTGGTCATTAAAAACGATCGTGTGTGGGCTCCAGAGCATTTTTCACGACGTGAAAAATGGGCATTAAAAATTTGGAACATGCTCTAATTTTTCTCGTCGTTTTTCACGTCGTCGTTTTTCTCGTCATGAAAAATGGCCGTGTGTAGGCTTTAACGACGTGAAAAAAACGCGCATGCTCAGAAGCAAGTGATGAGACGGGAGCGCTCGTTCTGGTAAAACTAGCGTTCGTAATGGAGATAGCACATTCGTCACGCTGTAACGGACTGAAGAGCACAAGGCTGAAAAGCGCGAATCGTCTCTCACCAAACTTTACTAACACAAGGATCAGCAAAAGCAGCCCAAAGGGTGGCGCCATCTGAATGGAACTTCCCCTTTATAGTGCCGTCGTACATTTCGTACGTCACCGCGCTTTGCTCGAGCATTTTTTTTCATGATCGTGTGTGGGCAAGGCAGGCTTGAGAAGAATCACGTCGAGAAAAACGCCGTTTTTTTCAATGACATTAAAAACAGTCGTGTGTACGCGGCATCAGGGTTGCCACCTTTTTTTTCAAGCCAAACCCAAACACTTTAGCCGCGCACGGCAATTATAATTTTTTTTTATAAAGGCAAATGCTGTGGATTGTTGTGTAAAGGAGAACTCTGATGTAAGGGTGTTTCTGCTCATCAAAGCTCCCACTTACCATACTTTAGAGTTCCCAGCATACCCCCTTAAATCAAGGTTTCCAAAGCCCCCCTTACATCGGGGTCCACAGGGCACCCCTTATATCTGAGTCCCCCTTACCTTAGTGTACTCACAGACATTGGATGGTGAGCTCACTCACCCGAGGATTGTGGCTCAGGCATCGACACCTTTCATCCACAATCTATCTACAAATTTCTAGCCCGCCCATCCCTTTCCTGAGGCACAGAATACAAGGGATTGGAGTGTTGGTGGGCAGACAGAGGGGTAAGGGTGGGAGGAGGAGGAGAAGATTGAGCCATCTCTCCTCTCCTGTCTATGTATGGGGGTGGAGCACGTGCGCACACCTATGTACTTGACGGTTGTGGTACTCAGTTACTTGGGGAACTGCAGTCCATTCTGAATAATGTGTCCGGGTTTCAGGCAGTCTGAAACCAGGACTGTCCGGGTCAATCCTGTACAGATGGCAACCCTAACTACAGTCAATTTAACATGGTTTCCTATGAATGTAGTCCACTTCTGTGCATTTTTATGGAAAGGGCCAGGGACTTTTTTTCTGGTTTTTGGTTCCATAGACTTCAATAGATAAAAAGTGTGTATTGAAAAATGCAAAAAGCACCTACAATATGCAAACTGCAACTTGCATAGGTGAGAATCAGGTCTAAAACTTGTCCCCCTTGGAGCAGCACAGGAACCGGTAGACATGAAGCCAGTCTCTAACTCGGTGGTTCTCAACTCCTGTCCTCAGGACCCTCTAACAGGCCAGGTTTGCAAGATAACTGAAATGCATCACAGGTGATATCCTTTGCTGCTCAGGGATTGCAGTATTCAGGTCTGCATCTCCCCAAGGTAATACATAAAATCTGGTCTGTTAGTGGGTCCTGTGGACAGGAGTTGTGAACCACTGCTCTAACTTTAGGCTGGCTTTATGAGTAGCTGTGACAGAGGTGATAAAATGTTAGAAGCCCAACTCTGGGCTCTATACACCCCCCAAAAATGGTCTCCTTTTTTGTGGCCCCTATTGGTCCTCAATCTTCTCCTCTTCTATGGGCTGTACGGGCAAAACCTTGATGTAATGACATCAATGTATAATATAATTAATATACATCAATGTATAATAATAATAATAATGCTGCACCAGTACAGGGAGAATAAAGGGCACTGTGGTGGCACCACCTCAGTGGGCAGGGCCATGACACTCTCTATTGACGGTTTATCAAGTGCAAAAATAGGAAAAAACAAGCTAAAGTTAATTTTAGAGCACACAACCACAATATATTACCCATTTTTTTTAAAATAAAATATAAAAGATTAGGTTGTGCTGAGTAAATAGATAACTAAGACTGCTTTCACACTGCAGCCGCGGCCGCGTTGGCAGTAAAGCGCAGCTCGTTTTAGCGGAGCTTTACCGTTGTTTTAGCATTCATTCTAATGTGCAGAGGCGGTTTAGGAGCGCTGTATACAGCGCTCCCGAACCACTCCAAAGATGCTGCTTGCAGGACTTTTTTTCCCGTTCTGCAAGCGCACCACCCCAGTGTGAAAGCACTCAGGCTTTCACACTGGGGAGGCAGTTTTCAGGCACTATTATTAGCGCTAAAACGCCTGAAAACTGCCTTCAGTGTGAAAGGGGTCTAACATGTCAAGCCACAAAATTGCGTGCACCTGTGAAATGGCAACAAACTTTGGTACCCAAATTATTTTCATGGGCAACATTTTAAAAGCCCCTATAGGTCATCTGTTTAGAGTTATCTCTGAATAATGGCTCTAGAATTATTGCTCTCACTCTGGCTTGCGTGGTCATAAGCAAGATATGTAGCACAATCAACATTTTCAAATGTAGGGGCCCCGACACGTGTGTTTATGTTAGTGTGGGGGTGGACTCAAAGTTTTAGGGGACAGTTTAAGTGCATGAGTGTAACACATTACTTCTGGGATCTTACCAGTTAGGGGAGATCAGCGAACGGACATTCACTGATCCCCCTCGCTGCTAACTGGCAGCACCCTAATTCTGGTCCCAGATTTGCAGGTGGAAGAGCGGAGCACAAGAACCAAGAAACATGTGGGGGGGGGGGGGGGTGGGCAATTGTACCAATGGTCCACGGAAGTAATCACAGATTTATATCATCAATAGAACAGGAATTATAGGGACATCTTCCAAAAGGGACACTTGTTTTGGGGACAACTGTCTAAGGATTTATTTGGAGACATCTCCTTTTACTTCCATCTATGTCTGTCAGAAATAAAGAGTTTAAACATTACCTACTATATCTAAATAAAAGATGCCGTGAGGTAATAGGCGGTGTGGTGAGTTGCGCTGCGTAAAAATACTTGCGCATTGAGATCTATGCAAATCAGCACAGATCAAAAGATATGGTGTGAACAAGCCTTTAGCTTTACATATACTTTAAATCAGCAAGTGTCAGTAAATGGGTTTTTCAAAAAGTCACACAGGATAACTATAGGAAGTAACTGTGCAGCTTGAAAATGGGACTGAAACATAAAAAAGCTTTCAGGACTAATCTGAGTATGCACATCTAAAGGGTTTCTGGGGTTATCTGATTTGACAGAACACAGGAACACAAGCACTATAGCGCCACTGCTGGCTGTCACAGCAAACAGTTCCCGGAAAATGCTGTGCTAGAAAATGGCACAACATCAATACTAACACTCCACCACAAGAGGGCAGCAAGAACCTGGAAAATGTGAATACATACACCTAATAGCATGTGTTTAGGAGTGTGGGAGGAAAACCTATCCAAGCACACTAGCACAAGCTTAGCTTAGAGTGCCCTATACAGAAGTTTCTACTAGAGCAGGGGTATTGAATTAAAATTTTCTTCCAGCAGAGGTCCAAATCGCATTTTTGTGCGATGACTGCTGTGTCTGCGTTTTCTGCTGGAAAAGGGTCCTGGCACCTTTTTAAAAATGCAGCTGCATGGAAACTGCATTTGTACTATGCAATTTCCATGTGTGGGAAACCGCACCTTGTATTTCAGTGCGTTTAAGAGTCAATGGCACCACTGCCCCTTTTCACAGCACTTTCTCCCTCCACATCACACACACACCCCCCCCCCCCCATACACACACACACAGCACTGCCCCCTTCATATATCACCCCCAAAGCACTGCCCCCTTCATATATCCCCCCACAGCACTGCCCCCTTCATATATCACCCCCACAGCACTGTCCCCTTTATATATCACCCCCAAAGCACTGCCCTTTCACAGAGTGGAGAGCAGGAGGCGGGACAATCTTAAAGTGAAGGCAGAGGCACAGCAGCACTGGATGGGTTGCGGAAGCTGCCGGGTAACTTTTCATATCAGCAAGCTGGTGATTGGCTGCTAGGACCGCCTCCTAGCAGCCAATCGCCTCCAGGTTAACGTGAAAAGTTAATTCAGTTGTTTAGCAGCTGCCTCTATCACTGCAATGCTGGTCCCGCCCCCAGTCCATAATTGTCACGCCTCCTGCCAACCGCTCTGCTAATGACAGCGGCAGAGGCTGGAGACAAAAGCGGCAGCTAAATGGCGGTCCAGTTAGAGCAGTAGTTTGGGCCGGACGCGGACCGCGGGCTGCCATTTAGTGATGTGCGTACTAGAGTGAGGAATCAGGGATATTGCTAAAGTTGTGAAAGACCTAACCCCAACCCGATAGAACACCTTTGGGAGGAATTAGAGCGGAGACTGCGAGGCAGACCTTCTCGTCCAACATCAGTGCCTGACCTCACAAATGCGTTTCTGGAAGAATAATCAAATATTCCCATAGACACACTCCTAAATCTTGTGGACAGCCCTCCCATAAGAGTTGAAGCTGTTATAGCTGCAAAGGGTGGACCAACGCAATATTGAACCCACGGACTAAGACTGGGATGCCATTAAAGATAATGTGCGTGTAAATACAGGTGTCCCAATACTTTTGACAATATAGTGTACATATTTTCCAGTGCCTCCAGAAAAGCACTACATGTCTCAGCAACTCAGCACATGGATAATTTAATTTCTCACTAGTGATTCCGTGAAGATAATTGTAGCCAATATATTATAAGACACATATAAAGTGAAAGGACACTAGAGACTGAAAGCACTGGAGAAAATATACATTTATGAACCAAATTCTTTAATTATAAACTTTATTTTTTTTGCACAGAGACAACATTTTTAACAGTTAATTATTGCTTTAGTAATTTGTTTGGTAATTGTATTTAATTTTTTAATTATTTTGTGTATGGTTGCATATAAGATATTGGAGCACACAATTGCACCGTGTATGGAGCCACAATGCTTTGCACATAAGGATTGATACACATGTATAACTTTTTTCAAAGAGGGCCAGATTTGATGAAGTGAACATCCTGACATTCTTTGAACCATTAAAATTAAATGCAAATGAACTAATACACAGCCCAACAAGAATTATTTTGCCTTTGTGGCTGTGTGTGGTGAAGAGTCTAAGGATGAGCTTGGGCATGTTATTTTGATATACCGTATTTATCAGCATATAACACGCACCTTCACTTTAAGAGGGAAGTTTCAGGAAAAAACGTAAACTTTAAATAAAGAACTGTGAAGCAAAATAGGGGTCAGTGCCCATCAATGCAGCCTAATCAGTGCCCATCTGCAGCCTCACCACTGCCATGAATGCAGCCTCACCACTGCCATGAATGCAGCCTCACCACTGCCATGAATGCAGCCTCACCACTGCCATGAATGCAGCCTCACCACTGCCATGAATGCAGCCTCACCACTTCCATGAATGCAGCCTTACCACTGCCATGAATGCAGCCTCACCATTGCCATGAATGCAGCCTCACCATTGCCATGAATGCAGTCTCACCATCATCATCATTGCAGCATGATCGATGCCCATCTGCAGCCTCGGAGGGGACAGGGAGAGCGCCAACAGATTACATACCGGAGAATCTCCTGTTTACTCAGTGGCCTTTTAATACAAAGTCCTGCCTCCTATGATAGACAGAACGGTCATCCAATGCCAGCCTAGGAGGCAGGACTTCCTATTACAGAGGCCCCTGAGTAAACAGGAGATTTAAGGAGATGTAATCTGATGGCACTTGTCCCGCCCCCTCCCTGTCCCCTCCGAGGAACGATAAATACGGTATATATATTTTGAGGCCCCCCAACGGCACTCAGGGATTTGTTGGGGGCCACAAAAAATATATATATATACAAATTACTAGTGAGGCCATATAAAACCGAAACATGGGCCACAATTGGCCCGCGGGCCAGACTTTGTACATGCCTGAGCTAGTGGATTTGAATAGAAGGAGGTTTTAGGTGGCACAGTCCTTTTAATTTGATCTAGCAATAAAAGGTGGAGGTATGAAACCTTGTTTTGTGTCAACAGCAGAACACCCACTGCACCTTTATTTGTTTACGTTGGAGTATTATACAAGTATATTTTTGCAAAAGTCAATGTTGAGTGCACTCTAGAGGCACGCATCTTCACTGGCCTCACGATTCGATTACGATTATCAGGTCAACGATTCGATTCGATTCCGCAATGCATCACGATGCATCACGATTACAGCGCAAGTACGCATGGTTTTCACCAAAAAAATGTAAGCAGTCAGGAGAACTCCATTTTTTTATTATATCTGTTCTTTTAAAAAAAAGACAACACTCCCTGCATGTAGTAAAGTCTAAACAAAGCAGACAACAACTTGTACATAGTACAGGAGATGGTCAGAGAGTGCAGACCTAGTACAGGAGATGATCAGAGACTGCGGAAATGCTACAGATGATCAGCGACTGCGGACATGCTACAGGAGATGGTCAGACTGCGGACATGCTACAGGAGATGGTCAGTGACTGCGGACATGCTACAGGAGATGGTCAGTGACTGCGGACATGCTACAGGAGATGGTCAGTGACTGCGGACATGCTACAGGAGATGGTCAGTGACTGCGGACATGCTACAGGAGATGGTCAGTGACTGCGGAAATGCTACAGGTGATCAGCGACTGCGGACATGCTACAGGAGATGGTCAGACTGCGGACATGCTACAGGAGATGGTCGGTGACTGCGGACATGCTACAGGAGATGGTCGGTGACTGCGGACATGCTACAGGAGATGGTCGGTGACTGCGGACATGCTACAGGAGATGATCGGTGACTGCAGACATGCTATAGGAGGTGGTCAGTGACTGCGGACATGCTACAGGAGATGGTCAGTGACTGCGGACATGCTACAGGAGATGGTCAGTGACTGCGGACATGCTACAGGAGATGGTCAGTGACTGCGGACATGCTACAGGAGATGGTCAGTGACTGCGGACATGCTACAGGAGATGGTCAGTGACTGCTGACATGCTACAGGAGATGGTCAGTGACTGCGGACATGCTACAGGAGATGGTCAGACTGCGGACATGCTACAGGAGATGGTCAGACTGCGGACATGCTACATGAGATGGTCAGTGACTGCGGACATGCTACATGAGATGGTCGGTGACTGCGGACATGCTACATGAGATGGTCGGTGACTGCGGACATGCTACAGGAGATGGTCGGTGACTGCGGACATGCTACAGGAGATGGTCAGACTGTGGACATGCTACAGGAGATGGTCAGTGACTGCGGACATGCTACAGGAGATGGTCAGTGACTGCGGACATGCTACAGGAGATGGTCAGTGACTGCGGACATGCTACAGGAGATGGTCAGTGACTGCGGACATGCTACAGGAGATGGTCAGTGACTGCGGACATGCTACAGGAGATGGTCAGTGACTGCGGACATGCTACAGGAGATGGTCAGTGACTGCGGACATGCTACAGGAGATGGTCAGTGACTGCGGACATGCTACAGGAGATGGTCAGTGACTGCGGACATGCTACAGGAGATGGTCAGACTGCGGACATGCTACATGAGATGGTCAGACTGCGGACATGCTACAGGAGATCAGCAGGTAAGTATAAAAAAAGAATACCTGTTGTGCCGAGAATAGTCCCCCCCCACCGGATTCTGTTCCCCCCTGTCTCTCGACTACTATCAGAACTCCGCCCCCTCAGCCCTGTACATTGCCGCTCCCTCCTACTGTTCCTCACGAATGCAAATGCTCCTAATACCGCCCGCTTCTCCAGCCCTCTGCTCATTAGCATTCATGAAAAAACAGTAGGCGTGAGCGGTGCTGGAGAAGCGGGGCAGTATTAGAAGAATTTGCATTCGTGAGTAGGAGGGAGCGGCAATGTACAGGGCTGGGGGGGCGGAGTTCTGATAGCCGAGAGCCAGGGGGAACAGAATCCGGCGGGGGAACAGTGCTGTGTACATGCTGCGCTCATGTGACTGCCCTCTCTCCTCTCTGCTTTCTCTGACGCCAGGAGAGACGTGAGATGTGAAAGCAGAGAGGCGGGCCGGGCAGTCACATGAGCGCGTCATAGGAAATAAAATAAAAAATAAGGCAACAGCTCTCCCGGGAGGAGGGGGCGGGGCTAGACATCGCCAGCAATCGATTAATAGGTTTCCCCGCATCGGTGCCGCATCGGGGACGCCCGAATCGCGATGCACCGATGCAGCGATTAAATTTCACACCCCTAGTGCACTCAACATTTCATCTAACCTTACAATATTGCATTTGTTATTTTCAAAAACGAATATAAAGAGAAGTGATGAAAAAAGAGTCAATGAGTTTATTCCTTTATTGCATACAGATTCTTCACCTCCATCATAATTGGCAGCATGGAAATTTTTTAAAGCCAAACTTTGCATGATGTGGACACTGGACAGATACCTTTGACTGTCCAGCAAAGTGACCCTCTGTCAGGTCACCCGAGTTGCCAGATGACAGATGCACACCGTAGGTCAGGAGTGCACCACAAGGTAGTGAACCCTATGGCTGACCGCTGCGGATGGAACACTGGGTGGTTATGGATGGCAGATCCACTGGAGCACAACAGGTATCCCAAAGGGAGCTAGAGCCCAAGATTCCCCAGGACACGGAGTCTAAGATCCAGGAGGTGTTCACCAGAGCCTCTAGTGGTGAGGGGAAGCAGCAGCTCAGGATACAAGAGGTAGTGATGAGATAAGCCAAGGTCAGGGCGACAAGCAGACAAGGATAAACAAGGGACACGCCAAGGTCACAAGCAGACAGGGATAGTCGAGATCAAGCCAAGATCGGTACACAGAGATAAACGTAGCACACGGCAAGCAGGAACCCAAACACACAATTCTTAACAAACAACGTTGATCAGCAAGCCAGACTTGCAGTGCACAGGTTAATATAGAGTTCTCTGATAGGGCCTGGGGTGGAGCATACTGGGAGGAGAGATTATAAAAGCAGCCAGGTGAGAGAGTCTGGCCTCTAAGGTGAACACATGAAGAGGAAGGTAAGATGGCAGAAATACATTACTGCATATCCATGACACCCTCTCAGAGCCCAGAAGAGGACTGACCTCCTCCTGAGAGGAGTGAAGAGGGGAACAATGGTTTTGTAGTTGGTGCGGTGCGGGACTAGTGGACCCTGAAGGCAGAAATGGCATTAGAGGGGATCTGGATGGAAAGGGCAGAAGAGTGGTCAGTATAATTTGCTTCACCAAAAAATAAACACCTGGCAGGTGTCGCGTCATCTGTGGCCAGATGACAGATGCACACTGTTGGGGGTCAGGAGTGCACCACAAGGTAGTGAACCCTATGGCTGACTGCTGCGGATGGGATACAGGGTGGTTGTGGAAAGCGGGACCAGTGGAGCACAACAGGGATCCACAGGAAGCTAGAGCCAAGATTCCCCAGGGCGCGGAGTCTAAGACCCAGCAGGTTTTCACCAGAGCCTCTAGTGGTGAGGATGTTATGCTGCAGCTGGGTCCAGGTCGCGGCCCCTAGAGTCCCCTAGCTCAGGCTCCGTAGGGTAAGGAGGATAGAGGGGAAGCAGCAGCACAGGATACAAGAATAGTGAGGGGAAAAGCCAAGGTCAGGGCAACAAGCAGACAAGGATAAATGAAGGACAAGCCGAAGGTCAAGGTCACAAGCAGACACGGATAGTCGGGAACAAGCCAATATCGAAACACAGAGACAGACGTAGCACACGGCAGGCAGGAACTCAAACACACAATGCAGTGCACAGGTTAATATAGAGTTCTGTGATAGGGCCTTGGGTGGAGCCAGACTGGGAGGAGAGATTATAAAAGCAGCCAGGTGAGGAGAGTCTGGCCTTTAAGGTGAACACATGAGGAGGAAGGTAAGCTGACAGACAAACTCTTATGGGCCCTCCCCCTCCCCCGCCTGGGCCCAGGCTTAAAGGGAAATCTCAGATGAAACCTCCTCAACAGACGGGGTGCAACGACCTCAGATGCAGCGATCCAAGACGCCTCCTCAGGACCAAAACCTCTCCAATGCACAAGGTACTGAAGAATGCCTCTGCATAGCCGAGAATCCAGACAAATATAAATAGTTATGCAAACTGGAGTGAATGATCGGCTCAGGTTCACAGGGGGCAACCTTGGGTATGCAGGACGAGGAACAGGAGGAACCCCAAGCCAGGATCTGTCCAGTAGTCCAGTCAACGTGTGGAGAATGCAGCCGTAGGTCAAGGTCACAAGCAGACAGGGATAGTCGGGAACAAGCCAATATCGAAACACTGAGAAAGACGTAGCACACGGCAGGCAGGAACCCAAACACACAATGCTTAACAAACACGTTGATCAGCAAGGCAGACTTGCAGTGCACAGGTTAATATAGAGTTCTGTGATATGGCCTGGGGTGGAGCCAGACTGGGAGGAGAGATTATAAAAGCAGCCAGGTGAGGAGAGTCTGGCCTTTAAGGTGAACACATGAGGAGGAAGGTAAGCTGACAGACAAACATTACTGCATATCCATGACAGCAGGATGGGTTAGAAGGGGTGGGAGGGAGATAGTTTTTGCCTGGAGCTTTCACCAATTTACGACCAGGCCTTTTCTGACACTTTTTGTTTACAAGTAAAAATCTCCATAGTGACTTTTTATAGGTTACCAGTTGAAAGTTACAAAGAAGTTCTAATGCTAGAATTATTGCTCTCGCTATAACATTTGTGGCAATACCTCACGTGTGGTACAAACGGTGTTTACATATGCGTGCGTGACCTATGTATGCATTCGCCACTGTGCATGAGCATGGGGGGATAATTATTTATTTTATTTTATTTTAGACAATGAACAGTCATTTTGCTTTGTTTTTTTTTATTTGTGGGATATAACTTGGTTGGGGAAAGGGGGTATGGGATGTCCATAGAACAGATCACTTTGCCATGTCAAAGAATTGTTGAATCAATAGTACTGTGAGCGATGGACTCTAACATTTACAGTCTGTCCTCTGCACCAACTCCTGCAGACCGTTACTCCTCCTCTGCATCAACTCTTGCAGACTGTTACTCCCAGGACTCCTCTCCTCCTGCACGAACTTCACTATAACATGTTAGCATCTCCGCCCCATCATCTTTACACTGCACTTGGGTTTACTTGCTGAACGCTGATAGGCCAAGTGCCTGCAGTACCCCTTCTTGGTGGCCGAGGAGTTTAGCATCTTTAGTTGGTAGACTACCGATCCCAGCTAGCCCGACTTGCTAATCCTGTGCCCGCGGGCCACATTGACTTGACACAAAACCCCACAGTCTCTCCTCTGGCCTTGCACCCAGCTCCCCTGGCATGCCTCCTCCAGATATCCACTGTGCCTCACTCATCTACCTTCTCCTGCCCTGAGTCCTTGGTGAAGAATTTACCCGGACATGCGTACCGACTGCTTCTCCAGCTCCTCTGTTTCAGGACACCACCTCCATGACCGTGTAAGGATGAGGCTCCCTCCCAGCTCCCGAGCTCCTACGCCGAGGTGCGTCCCCCCCCAGATGGGGATGGGCCTCCTGCTGCAGTCTAACACTCCATTCTTCACTTCACCCAGCCGACCACCCCCTCCAGTGAGCCGGACCTGAGCTTATAAAGGAGGCCTGCCCCCTGCCAATTCCAATTGGGGATTGGTCAGGGCTCCTCACATGAGCTCCCTGTCACTCCAATTCCCAGCCCTGCCCCTCTTCCAGAACATCCTCCCTGGAAGCAGGGGAGGCGCCCAAGAACTGAAGGACAAAGTCGTCACACCCACTGCTACACTAACCACTCCCTGCCCCCCAGATCAAAAACAAGCAGGCTTAGCATGCAGCATAGGCCTGCCTAAATCTGCCTGCCTGTCAGCTATCACAAAAATCACCTCTAACACCTACCTATGGTAGAGGGCGCTACATCTACAGTATATACGTATTGTGGTCTTGAAGTATAATACTAAAGGCTTGAATGTTTTTTTCTAAAATAAAAAGAGGTTTATACCTACTTGTTCAAGTTGCCCCTTACCTCCTCTTCTGAGATCCTCCACTGATGATTTCAGCTCCTTCTCATTTCTGTGTGCCCCCATAGCAAGTCACTTGCTATGGGCTTCACACATGTGGCACACTCCCAAGTGGGCCTGTGTGTATCACTAGACACACACAGCGTGGCTCGCCCCCCCCCACTCCCTTCTCACAGGATTTGATTGACAGTAGCAGGAGCCAATGGCCCCCTCTGCTGCCTCTGAGCCTGTGAGAGCAGGGATAGAGAACCAGTGTTGCTGCAGATAGGCACAGTGCTGGATCAATTCAGGACTCAGGTAAGTACTTAGGGAGGGGAGTGTGGGGAACAGCTAGTGGAAGGTATTTCTTTTACCTTAATGCAGGTAATGCGTTAGGCCCCTTTCACACTGGGACGGGCAGGTGCGGTGGCGGTATAGCGGCGCGATTTTCAGCGCCGCTATACCGTCGTTATCACCGCGGTATGCGGCCACTAGCGGGGTGAATTTAACCCCCACTAGCGGCCGAAAAAGGGTTAATACCGCCCGCAAACCGCGGCTATTGCTGCGGTTTGCGGGCGGTATTACCGCGGTGTCCCATTGATTTCAATGGGCAGCCGCGGTGAACACACCGCTCCTTCACCGCTGTAAAGATGCGGCTAGCAGGACTTTTGGAGCGGTCCTGCTAGCGCACCGCTTCAGTGTGAAAGCCTTCGGGCTTTCACATTGAAGAATACAGGGCACGATTTTTCAGGCGGTATAACAGCGCTAATATTAGCGCTAAACCACCTGAAAAACGTGCCAGTGTGAAAGGGGCCTTAGGGTAAAAACCTTTTGGCTTTAGAACCACTTTAAGTGCATGTATGCTGAATAAGATCTACAGTAAGTAATGTGACAGTGGGAGGCCCTGCCACTGTAAAAATGGTTGTAGAAAGGACAAAGGGTTTGCACATATGCAGAGTGTGCACTCCAGTGCAGGGCTGGACTGGGACAAAAATTTGGCCCTGGACTTCATCCAGACCGGCCAACTCTAATTTTGCAAACACGCACAAAAACAGTATCCTGTGCACTTGCACGAGAGTGACGTCATCACGGCCCGGCTATCCACACAGCAGGAGCACGCAAACCCAGAAGGAAGACCGGGTGAAGTGGGAAGCCCCCGGCAGCAGTGACAGCACGTTGCTGGCAGGCTTCGATTCAAAGGTAACTTTGTCATGTGACAATAAAATCGTGCCCACACTACAAGGGCTTGTTTATGTCCAGACAGCATAGAAAAGGAAGATTTGCTTACTTGATCCTCCATCCTGCTAGACTGGTCCTCAGAGAGTCTTCTCCACCATGCTCCAGCAGTCTAAGGTCTTTTGATGTCATCAAGACTGATGCAGAAACCTTAACCCCAATTCTTCCCAATGGGGCCCTTTCATTCTTGAGGGTCCTTCTTCTAGGCTCCCTACATCCCATACAACCCCCTACATTCCAAAGGGTCCTCCTTCCTATTGGGGACCAGAAAAATTTGTATATCCAGGGCGCTCCAAGCATTTGAATCCTGACAGATAAGGTCTGTGTTAGAGAGGGTAGAAAATCTTCACACACTTTAGGCAGCACTCAGGGAGACAAGCAATCTCTAATGGAAACCGAAAAACAAACAAGCCGCCTCTAAGTGCAGAAGTATAAAACTTTTAATATCCCCTAAAAGGGTTAAAAACACTTACAATATAGTGGATGAAACAGGCATGTAGCAGGTAAGTGCGTCCAGGATATGTTCCAGTGGCAGGGCAGTCTGTGATGGTAAAGCTTCCAGGAAAGTCCACCAGATAACAGCCGATTGTGCTGTGAATGTTCAGAGGACACAGTAACGCTGGAGCCTGGGGATGATGTCAGAGGAAGCGAGACAGAAACCAGCATGGAACACAAACAGGAAGTGAACAGGAAGTGTGTCATAGGGGCGGGACGCGTTTCGGAACAGCTCATTGGTTCCTTTTTCAGCCAGGTCACTCCGCTACATAAGAGACGAGTCAGGCTGCCGGGATTCCCGAGGTGTCTCCAGTGGAGACAGGATGCTTGCTGTTCCTCGCTGCGCTGGACATCATCGTTGGAGCCTGAAGAGATCATCCATCGCTGGACCCTAGAGAGGAGAGATCATCCATCGCTGGACCCCGGAGAGGAGATCACCCATCGCAGGATACTGAGAGTGAATTACCACCGCTGGAATCTTTTTTTAATTTTTTTAATTTTTAATAAAGGACTTTTCCCAACAGTGTCTGTGTGGTTTTTTTTTTTTACACTTTCTTTGTGAAATGGTATGGGTACAATGTACCCCTTACCAATTCACATAGGGGGGCAGGATCTGGGAGTCCCCTTTGTTAAAGGGGTCTTCCAGATTCCGATAAGCCCCCCCGCCCGCAGACCCCCACAACCACCGGGCAAGGGTTGTGGGGTTGAGGCCCTTTACCCCATCAACATGGGGACATGGTGCTTTGAGAGGTCACAGACCCCCAAAGCATCCTTCCCATGTTGAGGGCATGTGGCCTGGTACGGTTCAGGGGGGGGGGCGCTCTCTCGTCCCCCCTCTTTTCCTGTGGCCTGCCAGGTTGCATGCTCGGATAAAGGGTCTGGTATGGATTTTTGGGGGGGAACTCCACACCATTTTTTTTTAAATTTGGCGTGGAGTTCGCCTTAAAATCCATACCAGACCTGAAGGGTCTGGTATGGATATTTGGGGGGAACCCCACGTAATTTTTTTAAAAATTTGACGCAGGGTTCCCCTTAATATCCATACCAGACATGAAGGGCCTGGTAATTGAATTTGGAGGGACCCCCACGCATTTTTTTTATTTTTTATTATCAATGACTTTTCTCTGTATTGCCCGACAATTCATTATAGCCACGAGTGCTTTTAAATTACTTTTTTTCCTTCAGAAATTACACTTTGTGCAGGGACAGTTCTTAGCATGGGAAACAAGCGCTACTTTACTGGCATACTATACACACCCCCTAGGTACAAAATTTAAAGGAATATTTCACTTTTATTGTTTCACTTTAAGCATTATTAAAATCACTGCTCCCGAAAAAAGCTGCAGTTTTTAAAACTTTTTTTTGCATTGATACATGTCCCCTGGAGCAGGACCCGGGTCCCCAAACACTTTTTATGACAATAACTTGCATACAAGCTTTTAAAATTAGCACTTTAGATTTTTCATGTTCGAGTCCCATAGACTTTAACAGTGTTTGGATGTTCAAACAAATTTATTGCCTGTTCGCAAGTTCTGGTGCAAACCGAACTGGGGGGTGATCGGCTCATCCCTAGTAAGCAGGTGCAGTTAGCTACTCTGCCATTAGTTGGTTTTGTCCCAAAATCGTGTGTAATAGGAAATTATGTAAGTGTCAAGTCCCCTTTTAGACTGAACCTTCCTGTAATGATGTAATGGGTAGAGTTAGTGCCCATATACTGTATATACCAGGTTGGGAGAAGCCTAGTACAATTGGGGTGTGGGAGCCAAACACCCCACAACATTGCAGATGTTGTCAAAAAAGCCAAGGTCCTGCATACTCAAAGAGCCGGCTCTCGTCGTTCTGTCTCACGTGGACTGGGAACATGGTCGCACTGGACTGAGAGTGTTAAAGCAAAAGGCAGTTTTTGGCCAGGCCAGTGTTCCCTGGGGAGTGTACTTAAAGGGGTTGTAAAGGTTCGTTTTTTATTTTCTAAATAGGTTCCTTTAAGCTAGTGCATTGTTGGTTCACTTACCTTTTCCTTCGATTTCCCTTCTAAATGTTTTTTTTCTTTGTCTGAATTTCTCACTTCCTGTTTCTACTCAGTAAACTTCACACCATCATCCGAGCGGTGTTTAGTCAGCCAGAACAGCTTACTGAACAGCTTACTGAGGAGGAACAGGAAGTTAGAAGTTCAGACAAAGAAAACAAAGAAAAAAAACATTTAGAAGGGAAATCGAAGGAAAAGGTAAGTGAACCAACAATGCACTAGCTTAAAGGAACCTATTTAGAAAATAAAAAACAAACCTTTACAACCCCTTTAAGCACCTGGAATCTGGGTGAAGTGTACTAAGCTAGAGGAAAGGCTGTAGTAGTCCTGTCTCTGAAACAATATAAAAGGGAGTTGTGAGCTGGATGCATTAGGCCTCATGGGCAAGTCACAGCCCTCTGAGTGGGTACCAATGACCATGGGGGGTGACAGGGAGTGACAGCAGGGAGCTGGGTCCCAACACAGTGGTGCTCCAAAGGAGAAGAGAGAAACATTGAGAGAAGATGATTAACAGTAATGTGCAATGTATGGCTTTCACATGTGACTGCTGTGGACCGTTCACTAAATGTGATTAGTGAAGTATGCCAAGTGACTCCGGATAGTATGTCCATGTGAAGTGATGTTTCATCTTTCAAGTGCTACAGTGTATGGACATTCCTTATTTTTAAATTAAAGGCTAACAGCCAGGTATGTCGTAAGAAGGCCTCTGACAAGCAATTGGGTACGATATGGTAAAGGATTACACACTGCCAGCAGTGGGTTGCAGTCCTGTCCTATCCAAAAAGAAGCGAGGTAGCAAAAAGATAACCATGAGTTACAGATCCAGTGACCAAGTTCAGCCACACAACAGATTTCAATGGCAAATAATATCCTCTTGTATTCAGAACGCGTGTCAATCTGAAGTGGTAGCAGTGGAATTTTCTGATCCAAATGTCTGTTTTTTTTTGTTTTTTGTTTTTTTGTGGGATGAATACTTGATCAGATTGTCCATTATTATAACATAACACTTGACCAGATTCTCAAATATTATCATAAAAAACATGGTGAGATTCATGTCAGTGACAGAATGATATGCTCTGTAGCCACTGGAAAATAAAAACTACCGTATATACTCGAGTATAAGCCGAGATTTTCAGCCCTTTTTTTTGGGGCTGAAAGTCCCCCCCCCCCCTCGGCTTATAGTCGAGTCATCGAAATTTTTACATTGTAAATATTACCTGTAAAGAAGTTGCGGCTGCGGCGTCCATCGTTCAAATTCCGCGGCGTCCATCGTTCAAATTCCGCGGTCTCTTCCTGTTCCTTTCGTGATAGGCGAATCTCATCAGACACTCTCCGCCTATCACGAACGTTCTCTCATCCTCAGTTTTCCAGCAGACGTCTGTGATTGTCGGAACACCCAACACAGTGTCTGCTGGGAAAACTGAGGATGAGAGAATGATCGTGATAGGCGGAGAGTGTCTGCTGAGAATCGCCTATCAAGGAAGGAACAGGAAGAGACCGCGGAATTTGAACGATGGACGCCGCGGAATTTGAACGATGGACACCGCAGCCGCAACTTCTTTACAGGTAATATTTACAATGTAAAATAGGGAACAGCGAGCTAGGGAACAGTGGGGCATCGGCTTATACTCGAGTCAGTAAGGTTTCCCAGTTTTTTTGGCAACATTAGGTACCTCGGCTTATCCTCGAGTCGGCTTATACTCGAGTATATACGGTAATCTCAAATTCAAATACATCAGTCTCACAGTGCATAGCATAATACCCTAACAAAACAAATGAGCAACCACACATCTGGATGAGCATGTAGCAGGTTAAAATCCTCAGACAAAGCTTTGCGAGCTTAAGTGAAAAAGCATGTCTCATGTTGGATTATGTAGCATGTGATTCTCCAGTTACGTGCTATCAACCAAATGTCTCTCATTTGCTCTGAAATCCTGAAGTTAAATCTGCACAAAATACTGTACTCTCTGTCTCAGCTTTAATATCATCTCTCCATAGAGATTTGCTTTCATATGTTACCAGTTACGTTAGCATTGTGCTTTTTATAGTACTTGTATACAGTATATCACCTAAAACATTAAGAAAAGCAGATAACCTAAGGTTGTAAATGTTAAACTGTTTATGAGTGAGTGAGTGAGTAACTTGTATATCGATACAAATGCGAACTAAATCGCTTCAAGGTGCTTTTTCCATTCAGTGTCCTCCTGATCCTTCAGAAGAGGTGGGTCTTAAATTTTTTCCCGAAGGCCCGGTGGTTTTCTTCCATGTGGATGTTTGTTGGTAGAGCGTTCCAAAGCCATGGTCCTTGGACTGCAAATCTTCGTTCTCCCTTCGATTTGTAGACTTGGGGATGTGGAGGAGGTTTTGGTTAGTTGATCGGAGAATGCGATTGGGTGAGTAGTGTTTTATTTTCTCGCATAAATATTGAGGAGTGTTTCCTTGTGTGCATTTGGGGGTGAGGCAGAGGGTCTGGAAAGTGACCTGATCCTTTACGGTTAGACAATGAAGGGTCCTCAGGGATGGGGTGATGGATTCCCAGGGTTTTTTCCCCGTTACCAGTCTGACTGCCGTGTTCTGGATGACTTGTAGGGGCGCCATCTGGTATTTAGGTAGTCCTATGTAAAGGGAGTTTGCGTAGTCCAGTCGGGAATTGATGATTGTTCCAACTACTACTGCTATCTCCTCTTCTGGGATGAAGGGGATGAGTCTACGCAGCAGGCGGAGAAGGTGGTGAGATCCGCTGACTACTGATCCTATTTGTTCATCCATCGACATCTCTGAGTCAAAAATGACTCCAAGACTTTTGACTTTGGTGCTCGGGGTGATGGTCTGTCCAAGGATGGTGGGTGGTGTCCGTGAAGTCTTAGATTTTGTCTTTCGGTTTGCGTGGAGAAGAAGAAGTTCTGTTTTGGATCTATTGAGTTTGGGGGAGCTCTCAGTCATCCAATCATCGATCAGTGTGAAGCATTTTTCGTGTTATTGGTCTTTTTTTTCGGTGATGCGAAAGTAGAGTTGAGTGTCATCAGCGTATGAGTGGTAGCACAGGTCCTGTTTGCTGATGATTTTGAAGAGTGGGTGGAGGTAGATGTTGAAGAGCACGGGTGACAGGGGTGATCCTTGAGGGACTCCGCAAGGAATTGCGCGAGTTTCAGAGGTGAAGGCTCCTAGTTTCACTGTCTGGGAACGATTATCTAGGAAGGATGCGAACCAGGGTAGATCTGAGTCTGTGATTCCTGCTACTTCTTTAAGGCAAATGAGTAGAGTTTTGTGATCTACTGTATCGAACGCTGCACTGAGGTCCAGCAGCACCAGGAGACATGATTCTCCGTCATCTGCTGCTTCGAGGGCGTCATCCCATATTTTGAGAAGTGCTGTTCCTGTGCCATGGCCTGAGCGGAAGCCTTATTGTAGTGGGTCCAAGAGTTTGTGAGTGTCCAAATGGAGTTGTAGCTGTTGTACTACTGTTTTCTCCATAATCTTGGAGATGGTGTTGAGGCTTGTTACCGGTCTGCGGTAGTTTGGGTCTTTGGGGTTGAGGTTGGGTTTCTTTAGGAGGGGTTTGATTATGTCTTGCTTGAGGGGGATTGGAACAATACCTTCTTTGAACGATTGATTTACGAGATGTGTTATGGTAGGTGCTAAGATGTCGGTAAATTCTTTCAGGAGTTTTGTAGAAATTATGTAATTTGGTGATGTGCTCTCTTGGAGGCTTCCGATTATGTTTTTGGTGGTGTCGATGGTGATCGGGACCAGCGAAAATTTCATAGATTGTATAATGTTCGTATTGATTTCCTCTGTTTGCTTTGGCTGAGTGAGGTTGGTTGTTTTTTTTTTCTGTTGAATTATTTCACAAATGTTTTCGATTTTGTCGATAAAAAAATCAGATAGCTCATTACAGAACTCTTGGGTTTCATTTGCTGGAGGCTCTAGGCAGGTAGGGTATGAATCCCATGAATAAGTCTATTCGACGAAACATGTCGGGGCGTGGCTATGCAGTAACCGTCTGACGGATTATTCTACGTCACAGGATCGAACTGAGTAGCGAAGGATCAGTGAGTGGTAGCAGGAAGTTGGTGAGATCTCACTGTGATTATTGAGGGTCCGCCGCGACCTATACACTCGCTTTTCGGTGCATTGTGCTTTGGATTTGCAGTGGTTTTAATATGCCTATTTAAGTTTTGTTTTAGGTAATTGCAATATTTGGAGTGTGTGTGTTGGTGTGTAATTAAACTGATTTTACGTTACTACACTATTTGGAGCTTTTTCTTATATTTGCATATGGAATAATCCCTTAAAACACCTGATTTGAGTCTGGAGGATCGTTTGCACAGCTTTGTGAGATTTCTGTACACGTTTTTATGCCAAACACGAGAGTGTGAGGCAACTTGCTTTGGTGAGTGTCCATCTGATGGGAGAGGGATCACGAAACACTGAACACTGTGTGTGGTGGAGGATTGGAAGAAGATTTTTTCTCACGCACTTGGATTGAATTTGTGTGGACTTTATTTTACTTGTGCACATTATTCACTTATGTCACAGGGTGTATATATATAATAATTTTTTGAACAGTAATTTTTTCCCTCGGTCCATTGAATACGGACATAGGGGGGGAGGATACTGCTCTTTAGCGCCGCTGTGTGGGGTCTTTTTTGATTTTACACTGTTTTGTTCAGGTAGGGTTCATAGTCTGAGCGACTAGTTTGAAAAGTTCACAAGGTCGGCTTAGGGCTTTTTTGATGTTTGAGAAATTTAATTTTTTTGCTTTGAAGATTGCTTTGTGATATTTCTTAGTGAGTGCTTTGTAGTTTGTGTGGTTTTCCTTTTGTTGGGTTTCTGCTCCAGGCTCCTTCAGCTCTTCTGCATTCTTGCTTCAGTAGAGTAAGAGTGTCATTAAACCAGCCTGAATTGTTTTTGCAGATGAGTGCTCTACGTTTCGGAGCGACTGTGTCTGCTGTTTGTAGTGCTTTGTTTAAGAAGTTGAGTGTTTGTTCCGTTGAGTGGTTTTGATTTAGCATTCCTATTTTTTTTGATAGTGTGGTTTTGAAGAGTTCAGAGTGTAGTTTCTTCTGAGATCTTGTCCAGTATGTTGTTATTGAGTGTTTGGGTTTTTGGGAGATGGTGTTGGTGGTGATTTTAAATTTGATAGCGTGGTGGTCCATCCATGGTAACGGCATGTTGTCCAGTGTGTTGATGTCCATATTTTGTTTGAAGATGAGGTCAAGAATGTGACCCGACCCATGCGTGGGGGCATTTATCAGTTGCTGCAGAACTAGTTCTTCCAGTTGGTTGATGCAGAAGGTGGCGATGGGGTCCTGAGTGGAGTTAGCCCAGAGGTTGAAGTCCCAGAGTAACAGAACGTTTTTGGTTTTCAAGGTGTATGTTGAGATGAATTCGGTGAAGGGTGTGAGGAGATTTGTCTTTGGTCCTGGTGGTCTGTAGCATAGCAGTATGTGGATGGTGTGTTGAGGTGTTGTTTGACGATGCAGAGTGAGTGTCTCCATGAAAGGCAATGAGTTCTGTAGAGTCGGTTTGATGAGAGAGAGGTGGGATTTAAAGATCACTACTAGGCCTCCTCCTCTTTGTCCTATTCTATGCTCGGTTAGGATGCGGTAGTTCTCAGGCATCAATTCTGTTAGGATGGTGTTACAGTCAGGTGTTTGCCTCTTTATCACGGAAAGCTGGCTATCTATGTTGTTTTGGGTGATGAAGTCTTGGATTTCCTGTCTGTGCTTGACTGCAGATCTGGTGTTGATCAGGGCGCATGATAAGTGTTGTAGTTGAAGTGGTGCCTTCGTGTTTTTGATAGTCGATTATCAATTGATCCTTAGCAGTTGTTATTTTCGTAGCATTTTTTGGGTGGAGTTTGGTAGTGTTGAGGCAGTATTCCTTAGCCTGTGGAGGGTGTCTGCTGAGTATTTAAAATTGCACATGATGGGAAAAAGTTGATGGTGATGGTGAATAGGACCCAACTGACCTAAACCGCCCCCCGTTGATCCAGAGGAAGGCAAAAACTCCAGCTGAGCCTAGGCCAATTACTACAGCAGGGGAAAAATTCCTTCCTGATCCCCCGAGAGGCGATCGGGTGAACCCTGGATCAACTTCCTACTGGTTGGTGGTCCCCCGATGTACTTACCAGGTCGGCGCACGTGGGCCCGCTAGAAAGAGAATTGGGGAGAGGATAATGGGATGGCCGGAGCTAGGTCGCAGTCGAGATCTGTCCTACAGGTCTAGCGATCTAGAGGAGGGAGCCCTGATGTCGGCAGGCGGCAGTCGGCGGCTTGCGGGCGGCGCGATGGTGAGCTGGGGGACCTGAGCTGGGGGAGAGTGGGGTCCAGGGGAATCCAAGGATGAGTCCTGGATGGCCGGATGGCCAGAGCTCCTGTCACACACGTCCGTTACGCTTGACCATGTGTGTGGATTGCTCTGTGAAGCGCTGAGGCATGAGCTCCTGTCACACACGTCCGTTACGCTTGACCATGTGTGTGGATTTATGGTGAAGAGTACTTCATATGGATTTATCCCATCCATTTTTGGATATTTTTTGTTTAAAGTACACTTGCAGTGGCGTTGCTAGGTGGGGGCGGGGGCTGTTATTTGGGCTGTTCATTCAGCAATGCTCCATATTCATCTGCAAGGAAGCCGCACTCACACCCAGCACTGGACTCAGTTTGGTAAGCCCCTGCTTGCATGCTTCATGCACGGTCACTACTAAAGACCTGGGAGATTGTCTCAGATGCTAGTCAGGTTTAACGGCCTCACTTTTTCTTACCATAGAACGCCGGACATCGCATAGGTTGCTGATATTGATGACCTTGAAGATACTGTCTGGGTGTCATATTTATCTTTCTCCCAGCATTATATGTAGGTGAGTCTCTCCATGAGCACTCTGCATTTTATTATTTTTTAAGATGCATGGATCCTTAGATTTTTTTCAATTTTGTTTTGTTTTGTATAATGGACTTTTCCAGCAGGAAAGTCAATTATTTTTCTGTTATACCAATATAAACTGGGGTCTTGATTCCTAGGAACCAAGAAACTCTATACCACTGGTCCCTGTCTGGTTACTTTGGAGTGCGGCTTCAGAGAGACCTTCTCTCTAAATTAGGTAGGTTGCATCTGATATTACTCAGATATATCAATATTCCTACCTTCTCTTGCAGCAAATGTAAACATGTGCATTAAATGTTCATTATCTGTCTTCCTTTTTAGGTAGGCACCACCTAACGGTAGGGGGCCCTACTTTTTCATCAACACTGCAACTTTGTTGCATAATTATTGTCAGCGTGGCTCAGACTCTCCATTACGCCCTTTGTGAACTAGCACCGACTGGGCTAAATATCATCCGGGATTGGTGTTTTTGTTGCCCCCCACTGGCCCGACCTTGAGGCGAGGATACGGTCCTGTTCGCTATCCTGATCAGGATCCATATACGTTTTTAATCCATTTGAATCCATTTTTGCTACGGCCAACAAATATGCATATATATGCATTAATGGTTAGTACTTTATAATATGGCGTAACGACCTATTTTTATATGTAATTATTCATGCATGATTTATACGGATTGGTGGGTTTTGCTCATACTTTCTGTTTTGCTTTTTGCTTTTCTCTCTTTCTTTCTCCTTTCTCGCTTTCAAATACAGATACCAGTGTCACCGTAATGCTGTATCCTACCCCTGAAGAAGAGGTTCTACCCATATAGACAACCTTGAAACGTTGGGTCCCTGCCTTATCCTTAGACAGATCTGGGTCCTGTATTACGACCAACTTTGTCACGTTATCTTTATATTGTATTGTACTTGTGCCTGTTCCCATTATTTTGCTTACAGTCACTTGGATGTGTGTTATATTTGGAGTAGCAGTCTTTCATATATATTTTTTCAAATAAAAACTTTCAAAGAACCTTTTGGTAGTCAAACACTTTTGTAAGGTGTAACAGTCACCCAAATCAAAGTCCCACTCGAGGAAACTGCACTCTTCGGAGTGTACTTCTGTAATTGTTGCATTTAGGGATGTGGGTGGACTGACCTCTATATCCATACACTGAGACACCGCCCTCTGTCTTTTCGGTGGGGGCAGGGGGGTTCGGGTCGCATCCGGGTGACACCCGCCAGAGGGATGACACCCGTGGGTAGCGGCACGCACCTCTAACACTGCCCGCTGCCCTGATCTGCGCCTCAGGTCTTGCGCTGTGTCCCTCAGCGGAGCGAACTGAAGCCGCCTTCCTCTCCTCCCTGTTTACATCCACAGAGGAGGAGGAGCCCGAGGAACACACACCACACTTGTCAAAAGAGTATATATGCCATTACTGATCTCCATCCAAAAATGCTGGTTGCCTGACTTGGTTTACAGATGAAAGTCTCCAGATTTTGCCAAAAGTACTGAAGCCAAACTACCAGTTTGCATGTGTGGGTAGGCAGTGCAGGGTCAGGGTGACAGTGTGGTCATCACATCCTTCATGTTTTCCTCCATGTTGGGCGCCAAGCAAGGGTCAGACGAGAAGCCTACCTTGAGTTTGGTTTTTCTATGCTACCCTAGGCACTTTTTACAGGGTCACTGCATTACACATGTGGTATCTCTGCTGGAACAGATGACTGACTTGAGTAAACTCTCTCGATGTGCTAAATATCACCATGGTTATTTGTGCATTTAGGAGGGGCACTCAGAGCCCTTACCCTCTCCACCTGTGCAGCGCGTCACCGGTACCTCCCTCCCAGTAATGGTATGGGGTCCCACCGTGCACCTAGCGCAGACTACATGCGTGCACTTCCCTAAACTCTTGTACCGTTATCTTTCATACCAGAAGGTGTTTTGTGACTCGAGCTGTACATGCAGTATGTATGCCATTTACTTGCTTTACACCACCTTAGTAACTTCAGATCAGGCAAAGGCAAACAGCCAAAGTAAGAACCACCCCCATCCGTCCCTTTTTTAGCACACAGGACACAAGATAATGCGCCAAGAAAAACCTGGGAAACACGATTAACCTCAACCTTCCCAACCGGGGCAGCATTAACCACTACCAATAAACCTTCATGCAAGTCATCCAATTAGCAAGACTAGGACTCCATTAAAAACAAAAAGCCAGTTTTATCAGCATTCAGGTTTCCATGTCATCACTTACTTGAAATTAAAACCAATGCTCAGCTAAGGAGATTCTTGCCACTGATCAGGGGGAAAAGCTAGGTCTTGAACCTCGAACCCAAAAGTTCGGACTTTAAACCCAAACCCCTTTGAAGTCTATGAGACCTGAATTAGAAAAATCAAAAGTCCACATTTTGAAGGCTTATATGCAAGCTATTGCCCATAAAAAGGTATAGATATATATTTTTTTAAATATTGTTTTTGCAGGAGCAGTGATTTTAATGATGCTTAAAGTGAAACAATAAAAATTTTAAATTCCTTGCTTGGGGGGTCCCCTTAGTCTGCCTGTAAAGTGATGCATCTGTACCATGTATAGAACCTGCTGCAGCAAAACTGACATTTCTAAAGGGAAAAAAATTACATTTAGATTGCCGGCAATACAATACTACAGTATTTCTAATGGTAAAACAAAAATTTTATAAAAAAAAGGCGTGGGGATCCCCCCAAAATCCACACCAGACCCTTATCTGAGCATGCAGCCCAGCAGATCAGGAAGGGGGGGCGAGTGAGTGCCCCCCCCTCCTGAACCATACCAGGCTGCATGCCCTCAACATGGGGAGCGCAACATTTGCTCGGTCCGAACCATTCGCCCAACTCTAACTGGTTCTTTTCAAAAAGTACACAGGCTGTCCGTCCCTGCAAGCACCAGTCCATTCACACTGGCTCCAGTAACACAGACTAGGAGATGTCTTTTTAAAATGTATTTCTTGAAGAAACTTTAACAGGAGAGGACCTACGGCATGTTATACTCCAAAACGATTAGTACTTAGCAATTAGAGGACAGTCTTCTTATTAAGCTTTTTTTTTTTTTTTTTCCGTTCAATAGATTTTTATTTTTCAACTCAAGTATAGATATCACATAGAAACAGTATGACAAAGGGTTATATCATGTATAACATATCAAATTTTTTCAGCATAAAACATAGATTCAGCAACAAATCCTGGTGTTTCAGAGAACAACTATGGGTCAAGGAACTGAAGTTATAAAATAACCCCTGGTAAATAGAAAGAAGAGCGGTATAAAAATGATCCAGAAAGTCAGACAGTCTGGGAAGTCCTACCCATCCTGGGCACCCCAAATGGGATCATCCTGTGCCCCGGTCAGGCCCCCCTCCCAGCCCTCCCCCCTCACAGATACCTAACACCAGGTTATGAGGAGTTCAAATGTAAAAGACAATTATACTCCATCTCTGAATAGCATATTGAATACGATTCATAGAGTTGCCGAAACAACTACACAACAATTAGTCATGCCAAACCCTTCAATCATATCCATCAACTGAAGGTAAAAAAACAAAAAATATTAATAAATAAGACATAAAAAGAAAAAGGAGAAAGAGAAAAAGAGAAAAAGAGAAAGAGAGAAGAGGAAAGAAATCATGTGCCTAATGTGATGTTTAGGAAATGGGGTGATCAGAGTCGATCCCGACCACCTGAGAAATAGCACAGTAAACAGCCCAAGGTTCCCACACAGCTTCAAATTTAGGGATTGTATTTGACAAAATACAAGCCAACTTCTCTTGCGTCATAATTCAAGAGATCTTATTTTGTATTGCCAGCATGGAAATCCTGGGTTGCCTCCAAGATCTAGCAATAGTAAGTTTTGCCCCAAGTAGTATAAAGTGGATCAGCTTCCGAGTGGGTTTAGAGACCTCAGGAATACAGGCATTGAGGAGAGCAATGGAAGCAGACCTGGGAATCGAGCACTTAGTAAACTTGAGTATGAGGTTAAAAATCCTCCTCCATACCGACCTGATGCTAGGACATTCCCACCAGACATGCACCATCGAACCCAAGAGTTGGCAGCCTCTAAAGCAATTTGGATCCGATGCTGGATAGATGGTCGCAAGCCTTTCTTATTAAGCATTTGTGGGCCTTGCACAGTCTAATGCCTCATAGCTGGGGTCTGTAAGGCAGGTTTCTGAGCAATCTAAAGCCTCACTGCTGAAGACCATGAGCCAAGTTTCTTTGACAACTAGTTACCTTGTGCCCATGCACAACTTCTGGTACCCAGTGCAATCTCCAGATCACTACATAATCACAGGGATCAATTTAGGGTCTTAGGACAGCTGCAGCGAATCAATGATCTGACAGAGAGCTCGACAAATCTATTGCCATTGTGACTAAAAATTGAGTCCTGGCACCTGGGCTTTTGTCACCCCATTCACTGGAAGCATTCAGATGGATTCGGATTCGCATTCGGATGGATTCAGATTGAAACATTTGGGCGACTATGCTGCCACCGAATGCTTCCACACAGCCTGCGCATTCTCCTCCCCCCGCTATGTATCCCAGGCTCCGCTTGACCAGCCTGGGACTGGCTTAGTGGGTACCACAGGGTGGAGGGAGGAGAGCATACACACATCCATTCTCCTCCCCTTCTTATTGCTGACCCTGAAAGAACAAGTAAGTGTATGATGTCACTTCATTGTCCCCGTAGACAATTTTCAAGGCCGGTAAAGGATGTAATGCAGTGCGATGTGCATTTACATTACATTCTGTGGAGCACATGGGAGACATCCAGGGTTTTTTAGACCCTGGATGTCTCATTTAACCACTTAACGACCGCCCACTGTAAATATACGTCAGCAGAATGGCACCGACAGGCAGAATCACGTATATGTACGTGATTGCCTTTGTATAGTTGGGGGGTCCGATCGGACCCCCCTTCTTTACAGTGAGCGGTCGTTTTACCTTCGGGAGCGATCCGGCATGAGGGGACGGCCGTTCGATTCCGGCCACCCCCTCTCGATCGCTCCCGGCGAATGAGAGAGCTTCCCCTGCCTGCCAGGAAGGAGGAAGTGATGTCATCTCTCCTGGGGTGCTCACATATACCGAGCGCCGTACAGGAGAAGATGCAGGTTAGTACACAAAACAGCACACTGACACCAGGACACATAGGCACATAAATCGCCCCCCCAGGCCCCCCCAGACACCCCCAGATCACCCCCCAGCCCCCCCAGCCCCCAGTCACAGTGTCACTGATTGCAGTGACCATTTATTTAGTGATCACTGCAATCAGTGACATTTGTGACTGTAAAAGTGTCACTACATTTAGTTTTAGGTCCAGTGTAGCCCCCTAACCCCCCCTAATAAAGGTTTAACCCCCTGATCACCCCCCAGATAACCCTTTCACCCCCTATCACCACTGTCACTAAGCAATCTTTTTTCTGATCGATGTCTTAGCGTCGGTGATGCTGATCGGTAGCCAGTAATTTTTTTTAGGTTCGCCGCAGGTTTTTATAGCGTCGGGTACCCCCATATATTACCTAATGAAGGTTTAACCCCCTTGATCGCCCCCCAGGTAACCCTTTCACCCCCTATCACCACTGTCACTAAGTTATAATTTTTCTGATCGATGTCTTAGCGTCTGCGATGCTGATCGGTAGCCAGTAATTTTTTTTAGGTTCGCCGCAGGTTTTTATAGCGTCGGGTACCCCCATATATTACCTAATAAAGGTTTAACCCCCTTGATCACCCCCCAGGTAACCCTTTCACCCCCTAGCACCGCCGTGGCTATGCGATCATTTTTCTGATCGATGTCTTAGCGTCGGTGATGCTGATCGGTAGCCAGTAATTTTTTTTAGGTTCGCCGCAGGTTTTTATAGCGTCGGGTACCCCCTTATATTATCTAATAAAGGTTTAACCCCCTTGATCGCCCCCCAGGTAACCCTTTCACCCCCTATCACCACTGTCACTAAGCGATAATTTTTCTGATCGATGTCTTAGCGTCGGCGATGCTGATCGGTAGCCAGTAATTTTTTTTAGGTTCGCCGCAGGTTTTTATAGCGTCGGGTACCCCCATATATTACCTAATAAAGGTGTAACCCCCTTGATCACCCCCCAGGTAACCCTTTCACCCCCTAGCACCGCTGTCACTATGCGATCATTTTTCTGATCGATGTCTTAGCGTCGGTGATGCTGATCGGTAGCCAGTAATTTTTTTTAGGTTCGCCGCAGGTTTTTATAGCGTCAGGTACCCCCATATATTATCTAATAAAGGTTTAACCCCCTTGATCGCCCCCCAGGTAACCCTTTCATCCCCTATCACCACTGTCGCTAAGCAATCGTTTTTATGATCGTTGTCTTAGTGTCGGTGATGCCGATAGGTAGCCAGTAATTTTTTTTTAGGTTCGCCGTCAGGTTTTTATATAGCGTCAGGTACCCCCATATATTACCTAATAAAGGTTTTAACCCCCTAATTGCCCCTAGTTAACCCTTTCACCAGTGATCATCATATAAGTGTTACGGGTGACGCTGGTTAGTTAGTTTGCTTTTTATAGTGTCAGGGCACCCGCCGTATATAACCCAATGAAGGTTTAACCCCCTGATCGCCCGGCGGGTGATATCAGTTAGGTTTTAGCGTCAGAGAGGGTCTGCGTCACACCCCAGGCAGCGTCAGGTTAGTGCCAGTAGCGCTAACACCCACACGTGAAGCATACACCCCCCTTAGTGGTATAGTATCTGATCAGCTCAATATCTGATCTGATCAGATCTATACTAGCGTCCCCAGCAGTTTAGGGTTCCCAAAAACGCACTGTTAGCGAAATCAGCCCAGATACCTGCTAGCACCTGCGTTTTGCCCCTCCATCCAGCCCAGGCCACCCAAGTGCAGTATCGATCGATCACTGTCACTTACAAAACACAACACACATAACTGCAGCGTTCGCAGAGACAGGCCTGATCCCTGCGACTCCAGTGCTGTAGGAGGTAATTTCACCACCACAGTTAAAAAAAAAAAAGCATATATGCCGAAGCATTGGGGCAGCAGGAGTGGAGGAGCGATTTTGCTCCTAATGCCGCGTACATACGGTCGAAATTCCGACGGAGGCTTGCCCGTGGAAAAGTCTGACCATGTGTACGCGGCATAACTTTTGCGAGAAGATGCCCCCATGCTTCGGCATATATAAATGGTGCATGTATGCCCATCATTAGAAGTGGGTGGATGAAGGGCGGTATTCTAATGGTGGGCATACCCACCGATCAATCTTTTTTTTTCGTTCAGCCAACAGGCTGCATGAAAAAAAAAGATTACAATACATGTCCAACAAGGACCAGCAACGTACTGGTATGTTGCTGGACTCTGAATGTTTATACCAGAATGATGCCTGCGGGTTTAGGTATCATCTTGGTATCATTCTTTTCAGCCAGCGGTCGGCTTTCATGTAAAAGCAATCCTAGTGGCTAATTAGCCTCTGGACTGCTTTTACAAGCAGTGGGAGGGAATGTCCCCCCCCCGGATATAAAAAGCGCCATTGGGAAATTGGGAAAGCATTTTATCACACCGATCTTGGTGTGGTCAGATGCTTTGAGGGCAGAGGAAAGATCTAGGGTCCAATAGACCCCAGTTTTTTCAAAAAAGAGTACCTGTCATTACCTATTGCTATCATAGGGGATATTTACATTCCCTGAGATAACAATAAAAGTGATAAAAATAAATAAATATGGAAGCAACAGTTTAAAAATAAAATAAAAAAGCAAAATTAATAATAAAAAAAAAAAGAAAAAAAAAAAGCACCCCTGTCCTGCCCTGCTCTTGCCCAATGGCGAACGCAAGCGTCGGTCTGGCGTCATATGTAAACAGCAATTGCACCATGCATGTGAGGTATCACCGCGAAGGTCAGATCGAGGGCAGTAATTTTAGCAGTAGACCTCCTCTGTAAATCTAACGGGGTAACCTGTAAATGCTTTTAAAGGCTTTTAAAAATGTATGTAGTTTGTCGCCAATGCGCGTTTGTGCGAAATTTTAAAGCATGTCGTGTTTGGTATCTATGTACTCGGCCTAAGATCATCTTTTTTATTTCATCAAACATTTGGGCAATATAGTGTGTTTTAGTGCATTAAAATTAAAAAAAGTGTATTTTTTCCCAAAAAAATGCGTTTGAAAAATCGCTGCGCAAATACTGTGTAGAAAAAAAAATGCAACACCCACCATTTTATTCTGTAGGGCCTTTGCTTTAAAAATATATATAATGTTTGGGGGTTCAACATAATTTTCTTGCAAAAAAAAAAATGTTTTCATGTAAACAAAAAGTGTCAAAAAGGGCTTTGTCTTCAAGTGGTTAGAAGAGTGGATGTAAGCTTCCTAATGTTGTGTATAAAATGCCAGAACAGTTCAAAACCCCCCCAAATGACCCCATTTTGGAAAGTAGACACCCCAAGCTATATACTGAGAGGCATGTCGAGTACATGGAATATTTTATATGTTGACACAAGTTGCGGAAAAAATAAAATTTTTTTTTTTTTTTTTTGCACAAAGTTGTCACTAAATGATATATTGCTCAAACATGCCATGGGCATATGTGGAATTACACCCCAAAATACATTCTGTTGCTTCTCCTGAGTACGGGGATACCACATGTCTGAGACTTTTTGGGAGCCTAGCCGCGTACGGGACCCCAAAAACCAAGCACCGCCTTCAGGCTTTCTAAGGGTGTCAATTTTTGATTTCACTTCTCACTGCCTATCACAGTTTCGGAGGCCATGGAATGCCCAGATGGCACAAAACCCCCCCAAATGACCCCATTTTGGAAAGTAGACACCCCAAGCTATTTGCTGAGAGGTATTGTGAGTATTTTGCAGATCTCTCTTTTTGTCACAAAGTTTTGAAAATTGAAAAAAAAAAAAAAAAAAAAATGTTCTTTCTTCATTTTCAAAAACAAATGAGAGCTGTAAAATACTCACCATGCCTCTCAGCAAACAGCTTGGGGTGTCTACTTTCCAAAATGGGGTCATTTGGGGGGGTTTTGTGCTATTTTGGCATTTTATGGCCTTCAAAACTGTGATAGGTAGTGAGGAGTGAAATCAAAAATTTGCGCCCTTAGAAATCCTGAAGGCGGTGCTTGGTTTCTGGGGTCCCGTACGTGGCTAGGCTCCTAAAAAGTCCCACACATGTGGTATCCCCGTACTCAGGAGAAGCAGCAGAATGTATTTTGGGGTGCAATTCCACATATAACCATGGCATGTGTGAGCAATATATCATTTAGTGACAACTTTTTGTAATTTTTTTTTTTTTGTCATTATTCAATCACTTGGGACAAAAAAAAAAATTCAATGGGCTCAACATGCCTCTCAGCAATTTCCTTGGGGTGTCTACTTTCTAAAATGGGGTCATTTGGGGGGGTTTTGTACTGCCCTGTCATTTTAGCACCTCAAGAAATGAGATAGGCAGTCATAAATTAAAAGCTGTGTAAATTCCAGAAAATGTACCCTAGTTTGTAAACGCTATAACTTTTGCGCAAACCGATAAATATACGCTTATTGACATTTTTTTTACTAAAGACATGTGGCTGAATACATTTTGGCCTAAATGTATGACTAAAATTGAGTTTATTCGATTTATCTTATAACAAAAAGTAGAAAATATCATTTTTTTTCGGTCTTTTTCCGTTTATATCGCAAAAAAGAAAAAATCGCAGAGGCAATCAAATACCATTAAAAGAAAGCTCTATTTGTGGGAAGAAAAGGACGCAAATTTCGTTTGGGTACAACATTGCATGTCCGCACAATTTACAGTTAAAGCAGCGCAGTGCAAAATTCTGAATTCACCTCTGGTCCTTTAGCTACCAAATGGTCCGGGGCTTAAGTGGTTAAGAGAACCTGTCACCAAAAAAATCATCCCAAAAGGGACTTTTTGTCCCCTATGTGATAAAAAGAAAGTTAAAGGGGTTGTAAACCCTCATGTCTTTTCACCTTAATGCATCCTAAGCATTAAGGTGAAAAAACTTCTGGTAGTGCCCCCCCTCTTCCAGTTTTACTTACCTGAGCCCTGTATTTCCCTCGGCGGGGGCGCGCTGTCCCTCTTTGCACGGGGTCCCGGCTCTTGATTGGTAGATTGATAGCAGCGCAGCCATTGGCTCCCTCTGCTGTCAATCAAATCCAATTTCACGGGTGCCGGGGGCGGGGCCAAGTCCGGCATTCTGTGTCTATGGATGCAAATGCTGGACTTGGGAGCGCGCACGCACGGTAACCCCCCCTGGGAGAGTGCTTCTCCTGGGGGGTTATTTGATGCGGGGAGAAGTCGAGGATCTGGGCCACTCTGTGCAAAACAAGCTGCACAGTGGACGTAAGTATGACATGTTTTTTGTTTTTTTTAAAGGAAGCTTTACAATCACTTTAAAGCGGTGCTCCACCCTAAAGTGGAACTTCCGCTCATCGGAACCCCCCCCCCTCCGGTGTCACATTTGGCACCTTTCAGGGGGGAGGGGGTGCAGATACCTGTCTAAGACAGGTATTTGCACCCACTACTGGGAGTCCTCTCTGCGGGTATTCTGCGGGTACGTCACTTCCCGCAGAATACCCATTGTGTTCTGGGAAACACTCGGCTCCCAGAACACAAGGGGACCAGTGAGAACTGTGCAGCGCGACTCGCGCATGCTCCATAGGTAACCGGGCAGTGAAGCCGCAAGGCTTCACTTCCTGGTTCCCTCACCGAGGATGGCGGTGGGGGCAGCAGAGTGATGAGCGATTGCTCGTCTTCTGCTGCCATTGTCGCTGGACTCCAGGACAGGTAAGTGTCCTAATATTAAAAGTCAGCAGCTACAGTATTTGTAGCTGCTGGCTTTTAATATTATTTTTCGGCGGAGCTCCGCTTTAAGCAAAAAAAAAAAAAAAAATATTTTTTTTAATTGTAAAAAATGTAAGTTACACCTAAGCACATAAAATCCCCCCCCCACAAAAAAATTGAGGCCCCCCATCACCACATATACAAACATAAACGCACGCGTTGGGGTGCCTATGCCTGAAAATGTTGATTGAGATACCCCAAACTGATAACCTCTAGGGGGCTTTTAAAGCGGAAAATATAGGATACTGAAGTTAGTCGCTATTTCACGGGCGCACGCAAATTTAAGGTTTGACATGTTGGTTATCTGTTTACTCGATGCAACCTCGGATTTTATATTTTACCAAAAAGTTGGGTAATTTATTGCTATTTTGTGCCCCCTAAAATTAACTTTAGTGTGTTTTTTACTGAAATTTTGCAGTAATATCGTGTGGGATAAAAAAAAATTAAATTGTATACTCACCTTTCCGTAATTTTCCTTTACTGGTACATCTTTATGGTAGCATACAATGGGGGCTTTGTGTCCTGGCGCCTGGGCGTTTGTCAGCGCACATTCTGTAGGAGAAGGGGTTTTGTCATTGAAAATAAAGCTTTGTTAGTTAAAAAAATCTGGCTCACAACTTTTATAGCTGGCTCCTAGATTCAAAGAAAATTTGTCAAGCCCTGCTCCAACATATCAATGTGAAAAGGAGCAGAAAGTGCCACCTGCTGGCTGAAAATGAGAGTGCAAAATATTCACATACTTACCCCCCCCCCCAAAAGAAATATAAAAAACATCTTTTGAAAGTGTATACAGAAGAAGAATATAGAAAAATACCTACCTATTCATTGAGTTTATAATTGTGCAGGTATGTCCTTAACTACAAAGATGTTAGTACATTTTTCTGATCTAATTGATAAAATCTGAATGCTGTGTGGACAGCCGTAGTATTTAGGCTTAGAAGTAAAATTATTCTCTAGCTCTGAATGTAATTATATATTTTCATTTATTTTCTGTGTGTGGCGAGGAATTCTAATATCTAATGGATCAGTAATAGTGCCCTCTAATCACCCTTGCAAATGGCCTGTTATGTGGAAAAGTCAGAGGCCACTGAAGTCATCAGTCTGAGCTTTGTGAACTTTTCAGTGGATGTGCACCAAAAGTAAAAATCATAATAATTCTCATTGATCATTGCAATCATCTCTATCTAGAGAGAACAAGCTTTTATTTAGATGAGCCCACCTTGTCACTTTCTAACTTCAAGATTTTAATTGAATTTCTTTCCCCATAGATTGAATACGAAATGGTTTATATGGGACAATTATCTTACAGTGCAGCAAAAGGAAAAAAGTAATTTAGAAGATGCAAATATGGATACTTGGAATTGACTGTAGTTTTTAACCACTTCAGCCCCAGAAGATTTTACCCCCCGACCAGAGCATTTTTTACAATTTGCACTGCGTTGCTTTAACTGACAATTGCGCGGTCATGCGATGCTGTACCCAAACGAAATCTGCGTATTTTTTCCCCCACAAATAGAGCTTTCTTTTAGTGGTATTTGATCACCTCTGTGGTTTTTATTTTTTGCTCTATAAACAAAAAAAATAGCGACAATTTTGAAAAAAAACAAACAAATTCCTTCATCAGTTTAGGCTGATATGTATTCTTCTACATATTTTTGGTTAAAAAAAAAATCGCAATAAGCGTATATTGATTGGTTTGCACAAAAGTTATAGCGTCTACAAACTATGGGAAAGATTTATGGAATTTTTATGTCATTTTTTTTTTTTTACTAGTAATGGCGGTGATCTGCGATCTTTAGCGGTACTGCGATATTGTGGTGGACAGATCGGACACTTTTGACACATTTTTGGGACCATTGACATTTATACAGCGATCAGTGCTATAAATATGCACTGATTACTGTATAAATGCCACTGGCAGGGAAGGGGTTATCACTAGGGGGCGATCAAGGGGTTAAATGTGTGTTCTCTAACTGTATGAGGATAGGACTGACTAGGGGAGGAGACATATCGCTGTTCCTACTTAGTAGGAACAAACAACATTTCTCCTCTCCCCTGACAGAACAGGGATCGCGACCGCCGGCAAAGCGCATTGGGTCCCTGCTGTGCAGCGGGCGCGTGTGCGCACCCTCTAGCGCAGTGTTTCTCAACTCCAGTCCTCAAGGCGCCCCAACAGGTCATGTTTTCAGGATTTCCCTCAGATGAAAGGGCTGTGGTAACTAATAAGGCAGTGAAACTGATCAAAGCACCTGTGCAAAATAATGGAAATCCTGAAAACATGACCTGTTGGGGCGCCTTGAGGACAGGAGTTGAGAAACTCTGCTCTAGCGGGTCCTCAAAGGGAACCCTATACCCGTACGGGGTTTCGCGCAGCGGTGCCATTGTGCTGCAGTATATGTGTGTGAGCCGGTCGGGAACCGGTTAAAATATTCACGGCTTACACACTACATTCGTGTATTTTAGTGAAACAACTGTTGTTTTCTGTATCTTTAAAGCATTAAACCCAAAAGCAAATATTAATTCTATTGCCAATTCTACCAATTCTTAGATGGCTGCATTAGTTTCCTTTTTATAGGCTTTCTTCCTTCTATTTGTATCTGGTGATACAGCCAGTAAATCTGTTTTTCACAGCACAAACTCTCCATGTATCAGTTTACATGGATGAGACAAACCACTTAACACAGCAGGGATAATTAAAATGATCAGATTTTGTTTATTCATGCAAAACCTTTATCCTAAAAGGAAAAAAACTGAAAATTTATATCATATACTTACCGTAATTTTCCTTTCCTGATGGACTCCATGGCAGCCTACGTGTGGGTTAATCCCGCCTCTCATACCTCATAGGACCCTTCTCCCATAAATCTTTGCTTCTAGCCAGAGACCGTGTTCCGTAATATAGCCTACTCCAGCAATGGGAGGGAACTCCTGCTGCCATGGAGTCCATCAGGAAAGGAAAATTACGGTAAGTATATGATATAAATTTTCAGTTTTCCTGACAGACTTCATGGCAGCCTACGTGTGGGAAATGACTAGCCATACACACCCGGTGGGCAAATGCTGGTTAAAGAAAAAAAGGTTTAATTGACACGTCAACAGATAAAACATGTAAACCAAAATTAACCGACGACAAAGAAGCCGGTTCTACACAATAGTGCGTCATAAATGTGTTTATCGACGACCATGAGGCTGCCTTGCAGATTACTTCTGGAGAGACATGACGGGTGGCCGCCCATGATGTGGAGACACTCCTGGTGGAATGAGCAGTCACTGCCTCTGGTGGAGCCAGACCCTTCGCCTTGGATGGCCTGAACGATCCAGGCTGCGATGGTTCTGGAAGAAGCACGCAAACCTTTGTTTTTTCCTTGAAAGAGAATGAACAGATGATCAGATTGGCGAAACGAAGCTGTGGCTTCCAGGTATTGTTTCAAAACTTCTCCAACATCTAAAGGATGGACATTAGAGTTCTCAGGTGATCGAAAGGTAGGAAGAACGATTTCTTGATTCTCATGAAAAACTGATGTTACCTTAGGATTTGATCCAAGCATGGGAATCATAACTACACGATCCAGAAAGAAGGTCAGGAATGGTTCTTTGGATCCTAGAGAACCAATTTCGGAAACTCTTTTAGCCGATGTTATTGCTACAAGGAAGACCACTTTGAGGGAGAGCTCCTTGATAGATAGTTGACCCGTGTGTTGTCTTTCTCTTTCTGAGAAAAAATCCAAGACCAGAGGAAGGTCCCATTTGGAGAATCTCGGTTTTCTCTGAGGTCTGAGCCTTATAGCTCCTCTGAAGAATTGTCTGACAAGAGTGTGTCTAGCCCAGGATATCCCTGTAAAGGCCGAGATAGCCGAAATCTGCACTCTTATGCCGCGTACACACGATCATTTTTCCCGTCGGGAAAAATGACATTTTTTTTTTTCGCCGAGAAAAACGATCGTCTGTGGGCTTTATGCCGTTTTTCTCGTTGAGAAAAACGGCAGGAAAAACGACGAGAAAAATTAGAACATGTTCTAAATTTTCTCATCGTTTTTTCCATCATTTTTTTCCGCGGCAGTTTTCCCATAGGGAGACACTGCCGCGGAGCCCACAGACGGTCGTTTTTCTCGACAAAGAAAAAAATGACGGGAAAAACGGTCGTGTGTGGGGGAAAATGCCGTTCCCTCGTTTTTCATTTTTTTTCATGTCGTGATTCACGGCGGTGTTTTCACCGCCGTGAATCATGATCGTGTGTACGCGGCATTAGGGAACTAACTGACAGGGACAGATCCAGGCCTGTTTGGAGAAAACCTAGAGCGTCTTGTATCCTGGGGTCGTCAGGAGAACCATCAATCGTAGAGATCTAGTCTGAATTTTTTCCAGATCCTTTAATATACTTTGTTGGTATTGGCTCTTCTGGCATTCAATAATGTAGAAATTGCTCTGCTTGGGCAACCTAATGCCTCTAGCCTTCCCCTCTCAAAAACCAAGCCATCAGACGGAGATGGGATGGGCACGGATGAAGAGTTATTCCCTGAGACAGGAGATCTGATCTGTCTGGGAGGGGAACTGGATTCTGGAAGCTCAGTTGTAACAGAAGAGGGAACCATGGCCTGTTGGGCCAGTATGGAGCTATTGCCACAATTTCGGCTTTCTCCCCCCTGAGTCTCGATAGGAACCGTAGAATGACGGGTACCGGGGGAAAGGCATAAGCCCTGTTGAATCTCCACTGATCCGTCAGAGCATCCACTCCGAAGGCCTGGGGACAACGACATCTCGTGTAATATTTTGTTAGTTTGAAATTGCACGGGGAGGCGAACAGATCTACTTCTGGTACAATTCCCAGGGATAGGATCCAATTGAAAACCTCGGCGTGGAGAGACCATTCGTTGTTGTCGGGGGTTGTTCGAGAGAAAATCCGCCTGTAGGTTCTGAGATCCGGGAAGATAGACAGCCGTCAGGTTCGTTAGATTTTTCTGGGCCCATGTCATGATTGGTTCTACCTCCCTCAGTAGAGAGAGACTGCGAGTGCCTCCCTGTCTCTTGATATAGGAGACTGCTGACGTGTTGTCCAGCCTTAGGAGAACTGAGGTACCCTTTATCAGGTGAAGAAAAGTTTGTAAAGCACAGAAGGCTGCTCGGATCTCCAGGACATTGGACACTATCCTTCTGGACGGGAAGTCCCATTTCCCCTGAGCTACTTCCTGCATGCAGAGAGCTCCCCAGCCTCTGTTGCTGGCATCCGTCGTGATTGTGACCCAGGAGATGGGGGCTATGGAATGACAGTTGAGAAGATTCTTCCGTAGTAGCCACCAGGGAAGGCTTTCCCCCATGGACGGAGTTATCCGTATCCAATGGTTGCGAGATCCTGGCTCCCACTGCTGGAGAAAACCCTTCTGAAAAGGACGCATCTTCCACTGAGCCCATTTCACCATCGGGGCTGTGGATACCATGGTACCTATTATCCTGAGGCACTGTGAAGCTTTGAGGAGAGGAGAGGCCATTGCCCGACGAATCCTGTCTCGAACCACTGGGATCTTCTCCAGGGGTAAGGAGATGGTACTTTGTATTGTATTGAATTGAGCGCCGAGAAAAACCAGAGACTGCGTAGGTTCCAAATGACTTTTCTCTTTGTTCAACAGCCAACCGAATTCTGTCAGCGTGGAGATGACCTGAAACTGGTGTACTAAAAGTTGCTCCCTGTTTTGGGAAAGTAATAGCAGATCGTCCAGGTAGTGATGTAGCCGGATTCCTCTGGTCCTGATTAGAGCTACTACAGCCAATAAGAGCTTCGAAAACACTCGCGGCGATGTTGTAAGCCCGAACGGGAGACATACAAACTGGAGGTGAGTATGGCCTACTGCAAACCGAAGGTACTTTTGAAATTCCACAGCTATCGGGACGTGAAAGTAAGCGTCCTTCAGATCTATGGATACAAGCCAGTCGCCTGGCTGAACTGTCTGACGTATGGTGAGTAATGACTCCATTCTGAATTTTTCCTTTTTGATGAAGGTGTTAAGATGAGTCACTGGTCTCCAAGAGCTGGTCTTTTTTTGAACCATAAACAGGGGTGAGTATATCCCCTGGAACCTTTCGTCTGTTGGTACATGTATGGCGGCACCCTGGGCCACAAGAGTGTCTGTATAAGAAAGAAGGATTTGTTTCTTCTCCTCCGAGCAGGGTAGTACTGTGGGTACGAACTGAAGTGTGGGTGGACTGACAAACACCCAGGAGTGACCTGAAGAGACTGTTTTGACAGTCCAGAAGTCTTCTATCGAGGCTGCCCAGACGTGCCGGAACTGAAGTAGCCGAGCTCCCACTTGTTCCGTCTGGGCCGACCCTATATCAAAAGGACTTAGGGGCCTCCCGTCCGCCTGAAGAGGCTACTTTTGTGGATCTTTGACCAGAAGGCTGATTTCTTCTCCAGTTCTTTCTGAATTCTCGACCTGGCCTATAACGGCGAGCATCTCTTGCACGATCCTGGTCTTGTCTCTGTTGAGGTCTTTTTTGACTAAAAAAACGACGATCCTGAGGAAGGAACCCTGACTTACCCCCTGTGGCACGGGTGATAGCGCTGTCAAGCTTATTCCCAAAAAGGGAAGATCCTTGAAAGGGGATCCTGCACCATGCCTGTTTAGAGGCAGGATCAGCTACCCAAGGACGTAGCCACAAGGCACGTTTAGCTGTAACGGAAGAGAGCATGACACGTGCCACCAGGCGAATAATATCAAGGGAAGCCTCAACCAAAAACATTGACGCCATTCTTAGTTCATGGATCAGCATGCTTCTGGCTAACTCCTCAGAGACATTTGCTAAGGAAGAATCCACTTCATCTGTCCAGGCCTCCATTGCTTTGGACAGGGTTGCAAGGGCTAATGCTGGCTTACAGGCCATACCCGCAGTGATATATATACGTTTAAGATCCGTATCTATTTTTCTTTCCAAACCGTCCCTGAAGGAAACAGAGTCCTCTAGCGGGAGGGTAACGTGTTTTACCAACCTCATCAAGGCTGCATCAATCAGGGGAGCTGATTCTAGATGTTTCACATCCTCATTTTTGAATGGGTACATCTTTGCGATTTTGGAAAGTAATGAATTTTTCCTTTCTACGCCAGTCCATTCATCTGTAATAATATCCCCAAGATCACCCAAAAAGGGGAAATTTGGACGCTCCTTCTTAAGTTGTTTGAAGTACTTCCTTTGTTTAGAAGGAGCTTCTATTAGTTCATCCCATTTTTTTTATATAATCAGTATTTTATTGTTTTCAAAAAATGACAGATAACAGGACATGTTCAACAGTTGGTGGTTAAAATAGAAAACACCGACCTCGCAGGGTCGCGATAGCAAGAGCGGCACGAAAACATAGGTTGAACAGGGGAATATATATACAATGACAAAGCCATGGTGACAGATACCTAATGGGGTGCTCCCTGTGTCTACTGGGTCGACAAGCATTATGGAGGCCCAAAGGGGACCTTGGCATAGAAAATAGCTGTGGGGGTGTGGGCAAAGTTTATAGCTTCTTGACCTGCCCATGTACAGCCCTGTCCCCGGCTATGAGCCAGGGGGCTGTTTTCCGAAATGTACTACATGTATGGCACCGTGACCCGCGGCCAGGGCGGGGGGGGCCTCCATCAAACCGCCCCCCACCCTCTCCGCGCGCCAAGGGCACCAAAAGGCGTCGAAGTGTACCCCCTCGGGACCGCCAGTGCCCCTGTATGGTCAGGGGTCGGTCCCGTGAGCACAGAGGGGCTCATGCATCGACTCCCTCCCACAGCTAAACAATAGGTATTTGAACTCGACAACAGTATAATAATAAGACCACCATAGAACTTGTAAGTTAAAATAGGAAAGGAACAGAGGGGGAGGAAAGAAAAGAAAAAAGAACACAAAAGAAAAAAAAAAAAGGGGGGAAGAGAAGAAGAAGAAGGGGGGGGTGTACCTACGATCTAGGAAAGGGCTGCGTTCAGATCCACACCGAGCACGCCACACCAGGATCAGGCCATCTGTATAGCCAAGTGCCAATGTCTGCGGCCTACTGAGGGAGTGTCGTTCTGTCCTCTAGGTGCGCCGTAACCTGTGTGTTTTAAGGGAGGGGTCTGCCAATTCCAGTAAGGCAATATCCAAACTGGAGGGTACGCAGTCAGGGTCGGAAACATATTCAGACCAGGGTGCCCAAACGTCGGCAAACCGTTCCCGGGAGCCTCGACAAGTCGCTATCCAGTCCTCTGCCTCTCGGACCGCATTCACCCCACCGATCCACTCCGCCCGAGTAGGAATTTGGGGCTTTTTCCAGTATATTGGGAGCAGGCGTCTTGCTGCATTAAGCAGGTGGGGCAGCACACTTTTCTTGAATCGGCTGAGTGAAATCGGGGGGACATGCAGAAGGAAATGCTTTGGAGAAAAAGGAACATCTATCCCTGTTACTAATTTTATTTGGTCTCGTAAGTCTTCCCAAAATGGTTTAATTAGGGGACAGTCCCACCATATGTGGAGGAACGTACCTCGGAGTCCACAGCCGTGCCAACAGAGCTCGGATGTAGAGGGGTAAATGCGGGCCATTTCCGCCGGTACTCGGTACCAACGGGACAGCAATTTAAAGTTTGTCTCCTGAGTCTTGGAGTCAATGGAGGACGAGTGGGTGAGGTAGTATAAGTGAGTCAGTTGTGTGTCCGTAAGAACGTGTCCTAGGTCGGTTTCCCATCTCCGGATGTAGGCGGGCCTGGGCTGAGAAGCAGTTGAATCTAGAAGTCGGTACAGTTCCGACACCAGGTTAGGGGCAGGAGTCTCTGCAATGAAAAGGCGCTCAAATTGGGTGAGGGACGATGTGTCTCTAATCGTGTGACCATGTACCTCGAAGAAATGGTGTAGTTGCCTGTATTTCCAGAAATTCATTCGCGGGCCCTGATGTCCAGCCTGGAGAGCCTCAAAACTCAGGAGTTTGCCGTCTTTCATGAGTTTGCCACAACTAGCGTTTCCGTCATCAACCCATGGCCCAAAAAAGGCAATTTGTTCACCTGGGGGGAACCAATGGAAACCACCCAACGGGGTCAGCTGGGACATAGGGGGGGCCAAGTTCAGCAGTGGGTTGATCTTGTCCCACACCGACAACACCTGAGTCGTCAGTGGGGAGGTTGTCTCGGATAGCCCCCTATGTTCCCGAGATAGCCATGGCGCATAGGACAAATTCCTGCCCGCCATGCTCTTCTCTAGGGAGACCCAGAGTTTCGAGTGAGTATGGAAACGCCAATTGAGGATCCTCTGCAGGGCTATAGCCCGGTAGTATCTCCTAATGTCCGGGACCCCTAAGCCGCCCCCCGCTTCGGGCGCCGTAGCACCTTCAGGGCTATTCTGGGTTTACGCGCGTTCCATATAAAGTCAGATAGCATGCTAGATAGACGGTCAAAGAAAAGTCTGGGTAGTGGAACTGGGAGCATTTGTAGGTAAAAGAGTATGCGTGGTAACACGTTCATTTTTATTATGTTCACCCGGCCCGTCCATGTAAAGGCAGTACGCGTCCAGTGCGAGAGATCACTCTTGACCGAGGCCAGCAGTGGGGGGTAGTTAACGGCGTATAGGGTGTCAAATCGGTCTGTAAGTTGTATCCCCAGGTAGCGTATAGACGATGTGGCCCAGGTAAAGGGGAAGGCAGCTTTGAAACTCGAGACTAAGTGGGGGGGCAGGCAAATGGGAAGAATCTCCGACTTCGTGAAATTGATCTTGAAGTTGGAGATCAACCCAAAGAGTTTCAGTTCCTTCATCAAGTTGGGCAACGAGAGTAGGGGGTCTGAAAGGTGGAAGAGGACATCATCGGCGTATTCCGAGAGCTTATGTTCTGTGTTCCCCACCTGCAGTCCTTTAATATCTTTGCTGGCACGCACTGTGCGGAGTAATGGCTCCAGCACCAGAGCAAACAAAAGGGGGGACAGGGGACACCCCTGCCTCGTGCCGTTCCTAATGGGGAATCGAGAAGAGAGGGTCCCGTTGACTTTGACCTGTGCGCAAGGCGTGGAATACAGGGCCAGAATCGACTCGCCATCATTCGCGGGCCTAACCCTATTGACCTAAGTACTGCTGTTAAATAAGACCAGTCTACACGGTCAAAGGCCTTTTCTGCGTCCGTCGAGAGAATTATGTATGGCTGTGGGTTCGGACGGGTCTGGGCCCAGTGGACGAGATGGACAGCTCTGAGGGAGTTATCCCTGGCCTCTCTGCCTGTAATGAAGCCGGTTTGGTCTGGGTGGACAATCTCAGGTATAAGGTGTTTAAGTCTGTTTACTAAGATTTTTGCCAGGAGTTTTATGTCTAAATTAAGGAGGGAAATGGGACGGTAGCTCTGGGGGACAGTGGGATCCTTGCCCTCCTTTGGAATCACAGTGATGTGGGCTAAGAGGGCCTCAGAGGGGATGTCTTTCCCCCCTGCTATAGAATTAAAGTATTTGCACATGGGGGTCGCCAATTGAGAAAAAAAGGTCTTGTAATATGCCTTAGTAAACCCATCAGGGCCAGGACTCTTCCCATTGGGCAAGGACTCCACCGTTGCCCCAAGCTCGGTCGTTGTGATTGGGAGCTCCAGGGCCAAGGACTGGTCTTCTGTGAGGGGGGGGAGACCGGCCGAGGAAAGGTATTCCCGGATCGCTTGTTGTCTAGCTTCATGTGTGGTAGGAGGGAGCTCAGAGTCTAAGTGATAAAGTGTGGCATAAAAATCCCGGAACTCTGAGGCAATCTTAGAAGATTGCACCGTCATTCCCCCTCTGAAATGGAGATGGTGCCAATGGACGCAGTATGAAGGAGTTCTAGAGTCATAACATCCACATAGATGTGGTCTATACGTGTGTAAACGTTGTGTACTTTAGAGTAGTAGCTGAAGTCACGATCCGAAGGGTGTAGTACTCGCCAACAGTCTGTTAGGAGATGGGATTGGAGCGTCTTGCGGAAGTGTTTAAGGAACGCATAGGAGTGTGGGGATCTCGCATGGGACGTGTCGAGCAGGGGGTCAGGGCTGATGTTGAAGTCACCTCCAAGGATCAAGAAGCCTTCTCTAAAGTCAGCCAGGCGTTCCAAAGTAGAGTCAATGAAAGTGAGTTGGTCTGTATTTGGGGCGTATATCGTCGCAAACGTATACGTCTGGCCAGCAATACTGCCCTTAAGAAACACATATCTACCCAGGGGGTCTATTTTACTGTCAGAGGGTTGGAATGGGCAAGATTTGTGGACAGCAATGGCCGTCCCTCTAGACATAGGTGTAGGGGAGTTGCTGAGGAACCATTGATTAAAAAGATGAGTAGGTAGCTTAGGAAGGGACTGCGGCGTAAAGTGGGTCTCCTGAAGGAAGACCACCTGTGTTTTCAAGCGCTTTAACTCCCACCACAATTTACTACGCTTGTGGGGTGAGCAAAGACCTCTGACATTATATGAGCTTACCTGTAGCGTAGCCATAGGGAGAAGAAAGATGGTTGAGGCACGTAGATTGGTGGCGCGCTCGGTGTGGGTGACGCAGCGGCAGGTCGCTCCTGAATGAAAAGAGAAGGAGAGGGAAGAGAAAAGGAGGGGGGGGGGGGGAAATGGAAAAAAGAAGAAAAGACACATGAGACAAATACAAAATACAACACAAACATAGCAGAGTGGCCGGAGCCATCTGAACATAGAAAACCTCTAAGGGCCATGCTTGGGATCCCGTCCCCTATAAGGGGGGGGGCCCGAATCCTAGCCCACGATCCCTATGGGGGATCAGAGCCCAAAAAAGGGTGGCCTACGGGGGGGTACGTGGACCAACATAGGGGGGTAGGTGAGGGGGCCTCCAGCCCCGCCCATCGCATCTAACACGTTGCAGTGGGGGAGGGGTAGAAGAGGGGATACCTCTTGTGGGAGAAAATCAGAGGATATAGGGGCACCAAAGCCTGTTGTAGGTGCTCAAGGTATGACCAGGGGGCATAACGGCCTAGGAGTCTATGGCATGGTTATTAAAGGGAAGGCAAATTAGAGAGTGGACCTTCCTCAAAGCGAGTCACACTGTTAGTCCCTCGAGGAGACCGGGCCTATTGAGGATTCAGAAGGATGTCGTCTGCGATCTCGTCTGCGAGTCTTGCGCTTGGATGCTTGCCACGGCTGAGGTGGCGGTAGCCTGGTAGCAGAAAAGTCTGGTGTTCCCCTCCAGTCAGGAAAGTCCACTGGATCCAGGTCCAGAGAGGACAAAAAATTTGGGAGATCATCCTTAGTGCGGAGAGTCACCGTTTTGCCATCTTTGGTGACCTGAAGAAAGAAGGGGAAGCCCCAACGGTACTGGAGACCCGCATCTTGGATAGCCACCAGGAGGGGGCGAAGAGATCTGCGTTGCATGAGAGTGCGGCGAGAAATGTCCTGGTAGAAGGCCAAGTGCGCGCCATCAAAATCAAAGTAGGGCTTACCCCGCATTTTCTGCATGATGCGGTCTTTTAGTGTGCACTTATGTAGCTTACAAATGATATCTCTGGGATTGTTCACATCTTGGGAAGGGGGTTTCAAGGCCCTGTGCGCGCGATCTATCTCAATGGTGGCTGTAGCAGGCAGTCCCAATATTTCCTTAAAGACACCTTCTAGGGTGGGGACAATGTCCTTAGCACTGGTGGCCTCAGGCAGGCCTCTGATCCTAATGTTGGCCCTGCGGCTACGGTTCTCCATGTCGTCTAACTGACTGAGAGAGCAGGGCCTCAATCTGATGGTCCTGAGTGGTGCACTTGTCCTGCAGCATGGCGATAGCAGGGAGGGCTTCCTCAAATCTCTGTTCTAAGGATTCCATCCTTCCCCCCAGTTGAGATGTGTCAGCTTTGAGCTGGGCAATGTCCTCTTTTAGGGCCTTCTCAACCCTATCAGCAAAGCGCTCCAAATCTGCTTTAGTGGGGAGCGACCAAATATGGCGCCTGATATCCGCCTCTTCCAGGGGATCTGGGCCTGCCGCCTCATCTGCCCGCAGAGAAGGGGAGCCCGGGGAGGTCGGGGGGACCGCGTCACTCACCGATCCTGGGGATGGTACAGGAGAGCCAGTCTGTTGCTGCGAATGGGCAGTGGCGTTCTGGGAGGCCTTGGTGGTTTTCTGGGCCTTTGCTGCCATCGCCATCTTTGTAGCCTCGCGGCCTCGCCCGTTGTTCTCGGGGAAGAAAACAAGCTGTCCTTGCCTGGTACGGTCGGTCCACGGTGGCTGCGAGGATGCCCGGGAGCGGTGATGAAGTGCGGCGATGAGACGGAGCTGTGGAGACACACGTCCTCACTCCTCCATAGCCAGGACACGCCCCCCCGGTTCATCCCATTTTAAAGCGTCTTTGACTGCTTTGATCAAGTCTGGAACTGAAGAGAAATCAAATCCTGTGGTATTGCTGACCTCTTCAACATCACAATGTGAGGATTCGCTTGAGGAGCAATCATGCCGAGAGGGACCCGGGATTTCGTGGTCATCCTGCACCAGAACTGGTGCTGGGTCCACAGGAGGAATGGTGGTACGGCTGGAGTCAGTCTTGCTCAGGGATTCCTGGACCACTCTTCTGACTAGTGCCTCCACTTGGTGGTCTCCACCTTCTCTCTCTCCTACTGCTCGGGAATAACATGGCTCACAGAGGGATTTACCTTCCGGGACCTGAGCCTTACAACCCCAGCAGACTCTCTTTTCAGAACGACTGCAATGGCGGTGAGAGTGGTGCCTAGACCTAGACCTGGGCTCCTTACTATGATGTCTGGAGGACGATCTATGATGTCTAGCACTAGAAGAAGAATGTTGATGTATTTTAGATTTAACATTATCTTTGCGTGCTGAGTGTCTATTTTCAGACCTAGAGGGGCTGAGAAAAGAAAAGAAAGAAAGAAAATACATTGGCTCATGTAAAGAACCCAATACTGCTAAGCAGAAGGAAAGAAAAAAAAATCCTACCTGCAGCGCAAGGGTTGGCCACTGGGGGGCGGTGAGACGTCCATAGCTCAAGCTTAGAAAACTGCAAAATTAACCAAACAATAAATATAGGGAAGGAAATTCTGATACCAGCCATCCCTGTAATAAACAGGTTTTCCTACCTTTACCACGTGAAAACAAAGCAAAAGGGAAGTAGCTGGCTGAGCCTGCAGGACATCCCAAGTTATAGCTGTATCTGACAGCTATTTAAACTTGGCGCCAACGATGACGTCACCGCGCCCCCAGCGTGAAACTGCGGAGCTCGTGCGCATGCACGAACACCGCTGCGATCCGAATTGCGCATGCGCGAACCAAGCCTCGATCTCGGACGAGGTTCACTGCAATGCACACAACCCGGAAGAGGAGGCTTAGTGAAATGCAGATGCGCTCCAGCCGCCATAGAGCCGAGGGGAAGAGCAGAAACAAACGACACACAAACACTGCTGCCATATTTAACATTAAGAAGCGATGCATACGATACCACCCAGCATGATACTGATCCAGCCTGGAACTTAGGAGCCATCCCTCCACTGCACGACCTGGGCGTTTTTCTCAATGGGCCTCCCGCTAATAGCTAGGACGTTTAGCCAAGTTGCCGCTTGCCCGCCAGTGGCCGGGTTAGTAAGCTCTTCGTGGCACTGCAAAAATGTCGCCCGCATCCACCCTGCTAATAGCTGGGCTAGTTGGACCTCCAAACAGAACCGCCATGAAACTCGTGCAACCAGGACTGAATCTCCGTGAAAACTTCTTTAAGGTAAGAAAAGCACACCTTGGTCCTAGGAGGAGGACAAAAAAGGAACACGGTCTCTGGCTAGAAGCAAAGATTTATGGGAGAAGGGTCCTATGAGGTATGAGAGGCGGGATTAACCCACACGTAGGCTGCCATGGAGTCTGTCAGGAAATAACTGTTTGCTGCAACTGATTATATGTGAGCTGGAATTCGACTTCAATTTGTTAGTGGTTTAAAAATCTGCTAATACATTTAACACTACCCTGTCTCCCAGACTGACAATGTTGCTGTCTGCTGTGCCTCCTGTGCCCATTCTTCCAGAGTTGTGTCTCACAAATACAGGAGGTGTGTTACTAGCCAGATCACTAGGTGAAAACAGCCAAATAAATGAAACTGATACAGCCATTACATCTAATGATTGGTAAGCTGCAATATAACACATTTTTGGTTTTGGGTTTAATACCGCTTTAACTTAGCCTCAAGGCCTCATGCACAGAATAAGTCTGGCCATACATTATACAATTTTTTTGTACAATTTTCCTTTTAGATTTACCAATCCCTATATAATATGAGGTCAAACCTAAACACTTTCAATTTGTATACAATCAGGCAGGCCCTTGCACTACATAGTTGAAGGTAAATCTAAAGACATTTGAACAAGAAAATTGTATAATGTATGGCCAGCTTTAGTGTGTATGGAATGGAAGAAAAAAACCTTGGAAACACTGTAGTGCATGGATATGCAATTAGCGGACCTCCAGCTGTTGCAAAACTACAAGTCCCATCATGCCTCTGCCTCTGGGTGTCATGCTTGCTGCTGTCAGAGTCTCGCTATGCCTCATGGGACTTGTAGTTTGGCAACAGCTGGAGGTCCGCTAATTGCATATCCCTGCTGTAGTGTATTGGGTTAATTAGATCAAGGAAATCTCACATGTCCAGGAGACAAGAGTTAGGCCTGGTTCACACTGGGGCGACAAACGCTCCGACATTGGGAGCTCATGTCGCATGACGTGTGAAAATCAATGTTTCCCTATGGGAGCCGTCTTAACTGGTCCGACACATGTCGGTCCGACTTTGAGAATGCTCCCTGTACTACTTTGGTCCGACTTTGATCCGACTTCAGCCCATTGACTATCATTGAAGTCGGATCAAAGTCGGACCGCAGTCTTGCATGATCCGACTTTGGCATGCGACTTGTGCTGTGCTGCTCTTGAGGGGGAACTCCAGGCCAAATTTTAAATAAAAAACCGGCGTAGGTTCCCCCTCCAGGAGCATACCAGGCCCTTGGGTCTGGTCTGGATTTGAACGGGCGCCCCTACGCCGAAAAAACGGCGTGGGGGTCCCCCCAAAATCCAAACCAGACCCTTATCCGAGCACACAACCTGGCAGGCCGCAGGGGAAGAGGGGGGGGACGAGAGAGCGGCCCCCCCTCCCTCCTGAACCGTACCAGGCCGCATGCCCTCAACATGGGGGGTTTGGTGCTCTGGGGCAGGGGGCGACCTGCGCCCCCCCCTGCCCCAGAGCACCCTGCCCCCATGTTGATGAGGACAGGGCCTCTTCCCGACAACCCTGGCTGTTGGTTGTCGGGGTCTGCGGGCGGGGGGCTTATCGGAATCCGGGAGCCCCCTTCAATAAGGGAGCCCCCGGATCCTGGCCCCCCCCACCCTATGTGAATGAGTATGGGGTACATCGTACCCCTACCCATTCACCTGGTGGACAAAAATTGCAATAAAAAAACACTACACAGGTTTTTAAAGTAATTTATTACACAGCTCCGGGGTCTTCTTCCGACTCCGGCGCTCTTCTTCCGACTTCCAGGGGTCTTTTCCGACTTCGGGGGTCTCCGGTGTCGTCTCCGCGCTCTCCGGTTCTTTCTTCCGCCGGGCCTCAGCTAACTTCTTTTTAGCTCTCTTGCTAACAGAGGCCCGGTCTTCCCGTTGTCTCGTCCGGCTCTCCGTTGTCCTTCTGCCGGCCCCTCCACTAACTTCTTTAGCTCTTTCGCTAGTGGAGGAGCCGGTCTTCCCGTCGCCGTCGCCGTCTTCTTCCCTCTTCTCCTTCTCGATGTTGACGCGTCGCTTCTTCCCGCTGTAATACTGGCTCTCCGCTCCGCTCCGCATTAATATAGGCTTCCCATGACGTCACAGTCACATGTTCCCATGACGTCACAGTCACATGCTCCGGGGCCATGTGCCCCGGAACATGTGACTGTGACGTCATGAGAAGCCTATATTAATGCGGAGCGGAGCGGAGAGCCAGTATTACAGTGGGAAGAAGCGACGCGTCAACATCGAGAAGGAGAAGAGGGAAGAAGACGCCGACGGCGACGGGAAGCCCGGCCCCTCCACTAGCGAAAGAGCTATCAAGAAGTTAGTGGAGGGGCCGGCAGAAGGACAACGGAGAGCCGGACGAGACAACGGGAAGACCGGGCCTCTGTTAGCAAGAGAGCTAAAAAGAAGTTAGCGGAGGCCCGGCGGAAGAAAGAACCGGAGAGCGCGGAGACGACACCGGAGACCCCCGAAGTCGGAAAAGACCCCCGGAAGTCGGAAGAAGAGCGCCGGAGTCGGAAGAAGACCCCCGGAGCTGTGTAATAAATTACTTTAAAAACCTGTGTAGTGTTTTTTATTGCAATTTTTGTCCACCAGGTGAATGGGTAGGGGTACGATGTACCCCATACTCATTCACATAGGGTGGGGGGGCCGGGATCCGGGGGCTCCCTTATTGAAGGGGGCTCCCGGATTCCGATAAGCCCCCCGCCCGCAGACCCCGACAACCAACGGTCAGGGTTGTCGGGAAGAGGCCCTGTCCTCATCAACATGGGGCAGGGTGCTCTGGGGTGGGGGGCCGCAGGTCGCCCCCTGCCCCAGAGCACCAAACCCCCCATGTTGAGGGCATGCGGCCTGGTACGGTTCAGGAGGGAGGGGGGCCGCTCTCTCGTCCCCCCCTCTTCCCCTGCGGCCTGCCAGGTTGTGTGCTCGGATAAGGGTCCGGTTTGGATTTTGGGGGGACCCCTACGCCGTTTTTTCGGCGTAGGGGCGCCCGTTCAAATCCAGACCAGACCCAAGGGCCTGGTATGCCTCTGGAGGGGGAACCCACGCCGTTTTTTTTAATTTAAAATTTGGCCTGGAGTTCCCCCTCAAGATTCATACCAAACACAGTGCCTGACATTGGCGGGGATCCAAGTCGGATCCCCGTTCATTGAAAGTCGGACATATGTCGGCTTCATGTCGCAGGGCAAAGTCGGATCCAAAGTAGGACGGATGTCGTGTCGCACTAGTGTGAACCCAGCCTCAAAGTTGATTTACTAAAGGCAAATAGACTGTGTAGCGCTACCCCCATAGGAGCTGCTGATTAGGATGGGTCATCTGTGCTTTGCCTTGACCTTTTCAAGAACCCAGCCCCTCTAACGCATCAGGTTGAGTGTACAAACATATAATATCACAGGAAATCACTGAAAATGATAGTTAATACCCAGTAGTAGTGCTATATCAAAATAAAACAGGCACCAAACCAGGTAGTAAAGGCAAATTTAATATATTCTCACCAAAAAGGTTTGGTAACTAGACAAGAATAAAATGGATTACCATAGTAATAACACAATTTATCATAAAATGTGATTAAGACCCCTTTTACACTGGAGGCGTTTTTCAGGCACTAAAGAGCTAAAAATAGCTCCTGTAAAGCACCTGAAAAACGCTTCACATGCAGCCACCAATGAGAAAGCCTGAGTGCTTTCACACTGGGGTGGTGCGCTTGCAGGACGTAAGAAAAAGTCCTGCAATCAGCATCTTTGGAGCGGTTTAGGAACAATGTATACACCGCTCCTCCACTGCCCCTGCCCATTGAAATCAATTGGCACCGCTGCCGAAGCGCCTGCAAAGCACTTCAGCAGCAGCACGTTTCGGGCGCATTTAACCCTTTGTTCGGCCGCTATCGGGGGTTAAAAGTGCCCGCTATCGGCCAAAAAGGGGCGCTAAAACGACGGTAAAGCAACGCTAAAACTAGTGGCCAGGGAACTTTGATACATGTTGTCCGTCCCAGGATTGGACAGGTGGTCTATCAAAGTCCTGGGACCAGGGGACGGGGCTGTGTATGACAGCGAGCCAATTTAATAGGTAACCCATTACAAAAACAAAACAAGTAATAATACACAAGGATTGCTAAAGAAACAGAAACAAGATGTACCACATGACATTTAGATGGTTGTTTAACAAACGGCAGTTGAATGAGCATCTGATGTTGATGTCCGTTCCAAAAGCCAGAACAATCAGTTTACTTTACTTGTTCTGTTTTAGACGCTGGAATGACATCTGACGCGTTTGTTGTTCTGGTTTCAGTGTCTAAATATACTCCTTACAAAGAGCGTAAGCTGTTTCACTTGGAGGAACAAGCTGTAAACATGAGCTGTGAACCAGAACATGCAGGTTACATTGGGTCTGACTTATTCTTTGTGCTGGAAGTATACTGCCGTCATTGCTTTGTGATGTTTGCTGACACTGATACTCCCAAAGTGAGTGACCTGGTGCATCTGTTAAAGCAGAGAAAATATAAATGCTTCCATAGTATTTTTTCATCAGCTAGAACATACTATTATTATATGATTTTGTGTGTTACACATGATACCCTTGCTTTCTTTACTTTACTGGTGCCTTTGTTTTCTTGTGGAAAAACCCTAACTATTACTATTCTTAAAAATGTTCCCTCCACCCCCTTCCTACGTATCCTGCTAACCTGTATAAAAAAGATCTGTGTACTTACGGTACCTATTTTTAATCCGGTCTGGTCACATGATCCTGCAGCTCTGTGAAAGAGAGCACTCAACAACAACTGTGAATTCCAGGAGCTGTGACTTCACCCATAGGCTCTCGTGGCCCAGAGAGTAGTCAGCACACCCTCCTCTCCCCTGCAGCAGCCGCTCATTGACACAGGGGAGCCAAAGCTGCTGGATAATGTGACTGGACAGGTGGATTAGAAATAGTAGTGGTTTAAAAACCCTTACATCCACCCAGTTTATTGACTGGCCTCAGGTAATACAAAGACATGAACCAAATCCTGCTACATAATTTGTACTTGTTTATCTGCAGTCTTCTCTTCTCTACATCCGTTCAAAGTGCTGGATATACAGTATAAAGCTTGTCTGAGAGTTCAGATAAAAGGGGGCAGAGAGCTGAAATGCACGAGGCAGAGGCAAGAAAAAGCTGCAAACATTACCAGTTTGAGGAAGAGCGTGCTGGACTTCATAGGCTGGTAAGTATGTGTTTTTATAAACTTAGCACCTAAACAACTTGTGACTGCTGACTTTTTTTGGGGCTCTGGATGAAGTTACTCTTTAATGCCATTTAATAAATTATGTCAATCAAAATTCTCTCTAGGGACCATCAAGGCAGGAAGCATAAATTTGCTAAGCCTGTTTCTTCAAATATTGCTATAGCTTGTTGTAATCATTGTTCTGCTAAATATGGCTGAACACACATAAAATAGAATAAAATTAAAGAGAGTGGTCTCAAGAGTGATAGCGTATCCTTAAAGACCCCCCTACCTGCTAGGGTGACCACATTTCCAAACTACCATTCAGGGACACCCTCCCTTCCCAAAAATCAGCTTGTGCTGTAACGAATCACAGCACAGTGATTGGACACAAGAGGGGGGATTTATGATTTCTCCAATCACAAGCAGGGGGCGGGATTGTGCTCCTCCAGGCATTCCCAACCAGGACAAGTACTGTCAGTGAATAAAGCGGTGATGTGGCAGCCTTTTTTAGGGGCATCAGATTGGCCCGGGGGGTGGCTGTGTCAGTTTCATTCCGGGACACTGTATTGTCCTGGAATGAATGTGCCCGGGACAGACCTGCAAAATGCGGGACTGTCCCGGGCAATCCGGGACACGTTGTCACCCTACTACCTGCACCTTATGTTTTTCACCTGCATAAGATATGCACTGATCATGAAGTTTTGTGGTGTCATTTGTTGCCCCGTACATGCAGTCTACATAGTTGCCAACAGTGGGGGCTGGTGCTCTATCAGTCGGGGGGGGGGGGGGAGCGGCAGACGGTGCTATTTTTAGCGCTAAAATGCCTGAAAACTGCCTCAGTGTGAAAGGGGTCTAAAGTTTCATTTTTTTTTAAATTAAAATAAGAAACATGTCATACTTACCTGCCCTGTGCAATGATTTTGCACAGAACAACCCCAATCTTCCTCTTTTGGGCTCCCCCCCCCCGCTGGGTGCCCTCAAAACAAGCCGCTTGCTATAAGGGTACTCGTGCGTGCCCCGCCCCCTGCTCCCTCGTCAGTGGCTCTGATTGACAGCAGCTGGAGCCATTGGCACATGCTGCTCTGAGCCAAAGAGGAGCGAGAAGACTGAGGGAGCCTCGGCTCTTGTGCACATCGCTGGATTGAGATCGGGCTCAGGTATGTATTTAGGGTGGTCTGGGGTGGGAGCTGCATGCATAGAATGCAGTAAGGTTAAAAAAAACTTCTGCCTTTACAATCACTTTAAAGTGTCTCTAAATCCAAAAACAAAACAGTTTGCAGTTTTCCAGCCCTAAATGTGGCGGTTGCATTATCTCCCATTTTAAGCCCTTGTTCATTCTGGTGCGATTTGTCATGTGATTTGACAGTTCCAAATCACATGACAAATTGCACCCCATATCCGGGAATGGAACCGTTCAAATCGGCGCAACTCAAGTTGCAGCGACTTTAAAAAGGGTTCCTGCACTACTTTTTTTCGATTTTATTGTGACTTGCATAGAGCTCTGTTAAATGAAGTTGCAAGCCGCAATTAAATTATAGGTGCAAATCTGCGGCTTTGAAATTGTGCTGAAGTAGCACGATTTCAAAGCTGCACCAGTGTTACTGACACAACACCCAAATTGTACTGGCACAGCCAAGTTTTTACTGGCATTTCCAAAAGTTAAAAAATTACAGTTTTAAGTGCAATTAGAGTATTTAGGCTACAAATACAATATGCAATTACAATATGATTTAAGGCAGATAATAAGGCAAAAAACATATTTCTTATTTTATTTTCGATATAGTAAGTAAGTAGCTTAGGGACAGGAGCCAGGAGGGCGAGAAATTAGAATGGGCGGCACACACACATAAAACTGACTCTCACAGTGACACTGACAGCAGTGTGCAGCAGCACATATGATGATGAGACCTCCCCGACACGACACGTCCCAGTGACAGTCTCTCTCCAATCCAAGTGGTCCCCCCAGTCCACTCCAGTCTAAACAGCACTGACGGTCCCGGTCCCAGTCCCAGCCTGCATTGCTCCCATACCGCAGACTCGCACACGAGGCTCTGGCCACTACGTCTTGGCTCCATTGCACCATGACATCACACGACATGCTAAGGCACCGCCTCCACCAGAGCCACCCGGATGGTCTCAGCCAGCTCCGGACCAAGCCGAGCATCACAGCCATATTTTTTACTGGCAACCTTTTACTTTTACTGGCATTTACTGGCAGGAGAAAATTTCCTGTTTTTTACTGGCTGCCAGTAAAAAATACTGACGGTTGGCAACACTGAGATGCACTGGTGTGAACAAGGGCTAAGGCTTCTTTCCCTGTATTTTAACCTGGGGATTGTAGGCTGACAGTGCTTATTCACTGTACTATATTTATGGAGAACTAGTGTTGTCACCCTAGTCAGACACCCCCCTCCTCCTCTTCATTACATATGTAGCACTACCCCCATAGGAGTCACTTGGTATTTGGGTTCTCTGTTCTTCTGTCTCAACTCTGAGAACAACCTTAGCCCCACTGGCACATCTGGTTCAGCAAATGGATATTGCACTGCCACTTAGAGCACAGATATAGATATCCTGCACACAACTAAGATTCAGTATCAAAACGCAAACATCAGACTGCTTAGTGGTAAATTAACCTAATATATTATTAAGGGTTGCAGAATATAGCAGTATGCACATAAATGAGTAATTAAAGGATTAGAGCAATCACTGTTCACTAGACAATATGATCACCAGGCTATAGCAGCATAGAATGGAGTTCTATAAAGCTGAATTAGAGTCAACTTGGAATTTTACTAAATCAGCAATAAGTAATGGCATTAGAAAACAGTAACAGCAATGATAATTAATACTGTGATGCATGCTCTTTATGAATGGCAGCAATGAAAATTAGGACTAACTAAATAGGTACTGCTTACTATAGACACAAAGCAAAGTTCTTGTGAAGCAGTTGAGCAAACCTTAGCCCTAGTTATTCAGCCAGCTAGTGTTGGGGCTCAGTCTTTACAGTGGTGCACAGCCAGAGAGGAAATTCCTTGGTATTGAACCTGTGAAAATACAGCTCTCTCTTTGTTTATACCTGGCTTGCATTGGGAATTTGACTCGCATAGCATGATCCTTCCCCTGCACTACATCTCCCATGATTCAGTGCTGCCCATCATCACGTCTCTTGGGCTCCTGGTGAATGGAGGTGAGGTAGTGTTAACCCATTTAGCTAAAATCCATTGAGAGCACAGAGAGCACTGCAGCACAGTGTCCTAAAATGCTCTCTGTCTCTTGCAAAGCACCTGGCTACACATAGAGGGAGGGGTTCTGTGGTCCCCAGTGATAGCTGATATTTTGACACGATGAACAAGTATTTTTTTCACTACTTGAACGGGGATGTAAGAAAATGCATGAAATTGTATAATTAACCAATCCAAAAGGTAACCAAATCAGAAAAGTTCATTGTTAACATTTACATACTCTTCCAGGTAAGGATACAGTATATACCTTACCTCATTATTGTAATAAACATTACATACAGAAGTTGTTTGCTATCGGCTATCATTATTTCTGTAACTAGCTATATGTTGTGTAACTTAAGTGACCTTTATATTGGATTATCACGCATTGTACCCTTAGAATTTTAAAAACGTATTAAAAGAGAAAAAAAAAAGCAAGTATTAAAGCTAATGACCTCAGGCACTCTGCCTTAATGATAGTTCCTGCTCATTTAGGAAAAAACAACCAAATCTCATTCTTGCCTGTGGTCTGCACGTCCCTGCTTTTCTCACCCCCTTTTAGCCCCATAACATTCTGCAGGCAGCAGAAATGTGAGAATAGGCAGAAAAAGATGAGCTACATAATGACCAAGAAGAGCCGCGACCACTTTTTTATGGAATGTATGGTGTGGTTTTGAGGGTAAACCAAATAAATAAATAATTAAATTAACATAGCATGCAGACACTGGGAGTTGAGCGCAGTCTTATCTAGGCAGTGGTTGCAACTTTTACTCACTAAACTGTATTTATGGGGGAGTTGCATTGTCACCCTGGGAAAGAGATGTTTTAGCGCTACAGAACACCCCCTCTCCTTTTCTCCATGACCTAAAGGAAAGGTGCTCTGTAGCCATGAGGGAACAATGGCATGTGGTGAACCAGGGTTGATAAATTACTGGGAGGGGCTGGGCATGATCCAGATGTCTTGGTCCATGTTGGAACATGGAGGCTCCTTAAAAATCAATTTAAAGAACTAGGCTGTAAGTTGGGAAGGACCTCCAATGTTATATTCTCTGGAATATTGCCTGTGCCATACGCTACACAGGAAAGACAGGGGGAGATTAGAGAACTGAATGCATGGCTAAAGACCTGGTGTACGAGGGAAGGATTTGGGGTTCTAGAGCACTAAACTGACTTTTCATTGAGGTACAACCTATATGCTAAAGATGGTTTGCACCTAAATGCAAGGGAGTCTGCTGTGCTGGGGGAGTGGTTTATGGGAAGGCTGGAGGAGTATTTTAACTAGGATTGAGGGGGAGGGAGAATTATATTATATAGGGGCAGACAGGTCAGAAAGGGGTCAGTTGCTATGGTGGGTGGACAATATGACAATTAAAGTGTTTGTTCACCAATGCCAAGCAAAATAGGTAAGTTGGAAGCTTTGGTGTACGAAGAGAACTATGATTTATTTAGTATTGCTGAATCTTGGCTTAATTTTTCACATGACTGGGATATTAATATTTCTTGCTATGCTCTCTAACGGAGAGACAGGGTAAAAAGTAAAGGTGGTAGTGTCTGTCTCTATGTGAGAAGTGATCTCAAAGCAAGTGTGGATGAGGACCTAGTTCATGGAGAGTGTGATGCACATGGGTGTGCGTACTACAAAGGTCATCATTAGAGTTTGTTATAGGCCACCCAGTATTAATGAGGATGTGTAGACTCAGCTCCTTGAACAGATAGAAAGGGCTGCAAGGGCTGGGGCAGTGATAATAATGGGGGATTTTAACTACCCGGAAATTGACTGGAGTAATGGCACTACAGGCACAGTTAAAGGGCAAAAATGTCTAAATCTATTACAAGACAAATAAATGGTACAGTTCATAGAGGCCTCGACAAGGAATGATGCTCTGCTGAACCTGGTAATCTCAAACCATGCAGAGCTTATTACTTATATTCATATAATAGAACATCTAGGTAGCAGTGACCATAACATGATTTCATTTAATATTAGCTGTAAATTACAAGCCCATACAGGGGGTCCCCGACTTACGAACGCCCGATTTACGAACCTCTCCTACTTACGAACCGGGCGCTGTGGGGACCCTCTGCCATTTTGGGCGGACCGTCGGCTGTTCTGCGCATGCGCGGCCAGACGGAGCCTCGGGAAATGTCGGAAATGTCCGTAATTGGTTGCGCATGCGCAGGACGGCATTCGACGGTACATCGGAAAACATCGGAAATGTCCGTAATTGCCGGTCTGCGCATGCGCGGCTGACTTACGAACATTTCGGACATACAAACAGGAGGAAAGTCCCTAATGGGTTCGTAACCCGGGGACCCCCTGTACTGGAAAAATAAAAACATTTAACTTTAAGAGAGCAAATTTTCCAAGGATGAGGGCTGCTCTCCAAGTCTACACACGACTGGTTTTCCCGTCGGAAAAACTGCGATGAGAGCTTTTGGCCGTGTGTGCTCCATCTGAGTTTTTCCGACGTGAAAACAGGATCCCTTTCTTGGCAGTCAAAAGTTCACCGGACTTTTGTGTGACTGTGTGTATGCAAGGCAGGCTTGAGAGGAATTCTGTCGGGAAAACCATCAGTTTTTTATCCGACGGGAAAACCGGTCGTGTGTACAGGGCATTAGACTGGGAGGGAATATTGGCACTGATTAACACAAAACAGAAATAGTGAAGAAAAGTTTAGAGGGCTAAAAATAAAACCTATGTGGCTCACAGCCACAGTAAAAAAAAAGCTATGAATAATAATAAGTTTTTTTTTTAAATATAAAAAATGAAGGAACACTATCATCATTTAAATGTTACAAAGAATAGAACATAATATGTAAAACAAAAAATCAAGGTTGCAAAAATTCAAAATGAACGACAGATTGCAAAAGATAGTAGGACAAATTCAAAAAATTCTTCAAATATATTAATAGAAACAAGGTCAGGTCTGAGCATGTAGGCCCTTTACAAAATAATCTGGAGTGGGTGACTTAGGACAAAGAGAAGGCAAATTTATTCAGCTCTGTGTATACAAAAGAGCATGGGGGAACTCATGTCTATAATGGGGATGTTATTGACACCCCAAATATTTAGACAGCATAAAGGTGAATAAAGCACCTAGACCAGATGGTATACACCAGGGGTGTCCATACTTTTTTCAAAGAGGGCCAGATTTGATGAAGTGAAAATGCGTGAGGGCCGACCATTTTGCCTGATATTCTTTGAACCATTAAAATTTGGTCTAAGTGTGTTTGTTCGAGCACTAATACTAATGCCCAACAAGAAATCTCTTGCCTTTGTCACGCTTGTTCCCGACACACAGATGAATGCTCTGTTCTTTAGGGGTACCGTTAATTCTTAATGGTACCCCACACATTGAAAAACGTGGGGTGCTTTTGGTGCAGTGCAATAAAAAAAAAAAAAAGGTCGGGTCTTTTCCCTGCATTTTTGTGGGTAGGGAAGCCTTTTGAAATTAATGGGCTGCCCTACACACAGCACGTAGCCACACAGATGTGAACCAAGGGCTTGTTAACATGTCAGGTTGGAGGGGCAGTAAAACCACATGGTTGAGCTGTTTTTACCACCCCCAACTTCTCCCCCTTTAGCTGCAGAGGCAGCAGCTGGGGGTGTACACATGCTGTGGCTGCAGCTGGAGGTATACCCAGGCTGAATGGTGCTGCACTGAACTACCCCGCAACTGTGTGCATTGCACTGTTGCGGTATAGGCTTTACTGCCTGTCAAATGCCTCTAAAAAGCGATCTGTGCATGGATTGCTTTTCAGAGGAGCAGCAGTCCTCACAAACAAGCCCTACAAAAGCAATTCTGATGGTACAGGCATTAAATGTAACATACACACAGACACATGCAGACACATGCACGCGCACACACACACGCATGCACACACACAGACAGACAATCACATGTATAGAGCCTTTTTAAAACAAATCTAGCGTCTAAGTACCTTTGCAGTTTCCTCATTCAGCTGGGTACTGCACTCTAGGGGGAAGCAGAGAGCACAGCACACTCCCCTGCACTTTCACTTTTGAAGCTGACGGAGCTTCTCACAGTGCCAATGTACAGTTCAGCAGGGGATCGGGAGATCGGGCTCATCTGACAGCCCTTATCACACCAGAGAACAGGGCGGGCCGTTCAAAACCGGGCCGCAGGCCGTGATTGGCCCGCGGGCCAGACTTTGGACATGCCTGGTATACAGCAACAGATCCTAAATGAATTGAGCCCTGTCATTTCAAAGCCATTGTTTCTTATTTTTAGGGACTCTTTAATAACTGGAATAGTACCACTGGATTGGCATAGGGTCAATGTGGTGCCTATATTTAAAAAAGGGATCAAAGTCTTTACCAAGTTTCAAAAGACCTGTTAGTTTACCTTCTATAGTCTGGAAGATACTGAAGAGTTTAATAAAAGACCACATAAAATGATTCTTTCCAGCAAGAACTCATCTAAGTGTAGCACTGACCCCCGAAGGAGCTGCTGGTTTGATTTGGGCCTGCACTCTACTAATAAACCCCACTAACTTGGCTCAATCCCCTTGGCACTGCTGTGGTGCAATGCAATACAATATAAGACAATGCAAAATACCTGTATTGTAACCCCAGGATCCACTGGTTCCACCTGGTGGGGGAAAAACAGTACACCACACAACTGGATACTTAACCAGAAATATATTTTACTGTAAAATATTGCAAAGAAGTGATCACAGTAATAGTGCTGACAGCACAATGGATTTCAATATAAACAATTTGAAAACAGTATATATGTAGCGGCCTCACCCTCTCTCTCTTCTTTAGTGGATATTTTGGCTTCGGTCTAGGGGTACTTTGAAGGGGAGAGCGAAGTGCACCACGGCCCATGTCCTCTAGATTTCAGCATGTAGAGGTGAAGGCCAGCATCTAATTACACCCGGGCTGTGTATACGCTCAGAGCCAAGTCTGTTCTGCTGATAACCCCCTTTGCTCCCAGTAATTGGAGTACCACACACTGAAAAGGTCCAACACTTATTTATTCCATAACGGCAAACAAATAGTCCTTTGCGAGCAGACAGTTTGAGACCCATAGAACAGTTCAGTATTGGTGGGGAGTAGGTCAAGGCACAATCCTCAAAGAAACTAAACCGTTGAGGTTTCACCAACGGTTGCTAAGCACAGTGGCTGTTAAATTGACTTTTTGACTTCAGAGTCTCTTCCAGCGACTCTAGTGAACAGAAACTGGAGTTACCTTCGCTACGTTGCAGCCCCTGTCAGGGGGAAGACATCCCTCCAAGGGAGTTACCAGAGGCCCCGCTGTCACCGGATTAATGCTGTACCGGGCTATCTGGAAGGGTTACACTCCCCGGCCTCCTCGCCTCAGATATGGGTCCCAACACCTTAGGGCCCCTCGGACTCTTCCACCCTCGCGGAACCCAGTCGAAGTTACTGGGCCCCAGGCCTTGGCCATAGTACCTCACCCCATGCTTAAGGTGCCTGGGATAGACTCCATCCCTCGCTCCGGCCAGGTCAAGGGCACCTGGGCCCGGATCTCCGGAACACCAGCACCCAGGCGGAAGGTGCCTGGGTGCGGCCGCGTCCTCCAACTCTGAACCCCGAGGTCAGGGTGTCCGCCCCTTTTATCTCCTCTCCCTTTGCGTCACAGCGGGTTCCCCACCCCGCTGTACCGGCGCTAGGAAAGAACAAAAAGGTACAGTCTTGCAGTGCAGGTTCAACTCCAGCCCAGGGTGACAACGCCACCTGCAGGCCACAGGGAACCTTGCACCACCAGAGTCCTCCAAGAACCACAAAAGGGATTCTCAGATTCCCTAACAATTAGTACATCTGGGTTAACTAACCCAGATGCTCCCCCCCAAATTTAAATACCCGCTACATATATATATATATATATACATATATGTGTTTATACCTGGGAGCTCTCCCTACTTTATAAGCTATGCGTAAGATCTCACTTAAAGTACTTAATCCTGGATCTTCTTTTCTTCGCTAGCTAAAGTAACTCCTTGTGATTTGTAATCCACAGTTTATGGTAAGGTAAATTGAAGTGAAGGTGCTCCTGGTGTAACTCCAACAACTAATTTACAATGCTTGAGAAGTCAGGGTAGATAGGCCTCAAGCCTGCTCAGTGTCAGTTGCTCTGCTTCTCCGTGGAACTACATATTTCAGTGAGGCCTGTATATGAGTCTAACTGCGTGTGAAACTTAACAAACTGTGGGCCGTGACCCGCTCACCAACTGGATCGGAGCTCCGTGTAGTAACTTTGGTCCGGTGACTGCAGCTTGCTTCTCCGTCAGCTGGGCCAGTCGCTCCGTTCCGTTCCGCTGGATGGATCCGGTCCTCCGATGCTCAGATGAGTGTCTCTGGATCTCTTCAATCCGGTCACCGTCCCTCAGGCACCGTCAGATCACTGTACAAACACGCAGGGTTGCTCTCTGCTATGGCTGTGAGCCGCTGTCTCCGGGAGGACTCCACACAGATCCTCACAGGCAGGCCATGCGATCCCAAGAGACCTAAAATGGCCACTCGGGTTCCTTTTATCTCCTACCCAGCATGCACTGCTTAAGAAGGTGTTCATGGGTAGGTCACAAAGCCTCCTGGGTAAAAAGCGTCAACCTTCTAATCAAAACAATAGTCACTTCCTGTCTAGTCCTTTGTGCTTCTCTGAGGTAAAAAATCATATATCTGCATTACCAGTATTTGGTCACTAGATGGCTCCAAATACTGAACCATAGCAATGTCCACTTTGTATTAAAGTATGCAAGCACACATCAATATGCAAGGATGTGTCCATAGATTTTGTATTCAAGTATGCAAACACACATCAATATACAAGGATGTCAGCGCTACACAAGCAACAGGCAGCATGGATTCATGAAAGACAGAAGTTTTCAGACAAATTTAATTCCTTTTTTGAGGTGGTGAGTAAAACCTTGGACAGAGGAGTGGCTGTGGACGTAGTATATTTAGATTTTGCAAAAGCTCTTGACAGTTCCCCTCACATGGCTAATGTGTAGGGTAAAGTCTACAGGCTTGGAAAAATCAGTTTGTAAACAGATAGAAAACTGGATAGATAGATAGAAAACTGTATTCAGAGAGTAGAGGTTAATGATTCATACTAGGGATGAGCCAAACACCCCCCGTTTCGGTTCGCAGCAGAACATGCGAACATAGACCATTAAAGTTTATGGGACATGAAAGTGAAAAATCCAAAAATCAAAAGTGCTAATTTTAAAGGCTTATTTGCAAGTTATTTCCATAAAAAGTGTTTTTGTGGACCCGGGTCCTGCCCCAGGGGACATGTATCAATGCAAAACAAAGTTTTAAAAATGGCCGTTTTTTCGGGAGCAGTTATTTTAATAATGCTTAAAGTGAAACAATAAAAATAAAATATTTCTTTAAATATCATGCCTGGGGGGTGTGCCTGTAAAGTAGCTAATTTTTCCCGTGCTTAGAACAATACCACAGCAAAATTAAATTTCTAAAGGAAAAAAATTTCATTCAAAACTACTCACGGCTGTAATGTATTGTCGGGTCCCGGCAATATGGATAAAAATCTTTGAAGAAAACAACATGGGTTACCCCCAGTCCATTACTAGGCCCTTTGGGTCTGGTATGGATATTAAGGGGAACCCCACACCCAAATTTAAAAAAAAAATGGCGTGAGGGTCCCCCAGGCCCCCAGGCACTATATACTCTGAACAGCAGTATATATACTATACGGCCTGTCCTATATACTCTGCAGAAAATTGGGCCTTAAGTGTTGGTAGTACCAGATCACTGTAAGCCCTCACAGTTACTCTTGATGAGCGCAGGAACAGGCCCTGCTGTGAAATACTATATAAAAAAATTTAATTACATGCCCATGTTTAACAGGGGCAGAAAAATTTGGCCTTGGGTGGTGGTGGTGGTGCCACAACACTGTAACCCCTCACGGATACTCTTGTTGGGTGCAGGAACAGGCCCTGCTGTAAAATATTGGATCAGAAATTGTAATTACATGCTCCTGTTAAACAGGGACAGGGAAATTGGGCCTTGGGTGGTGGTTCCCTAAACCAAAAATATTCTTAGAAGCTAGCATCATCAAGATTGAGGAGGAATAGGATAGTCAGCAAAGACAGTCTTCAAGGGATCCCACATCCATAGCAAATTCAATGAGTTACATCAGCATCAGGTGCTTTATAGCTGCTGATCCAAGACTGATACATTTTTATGAATGTGAACCTATCAACGGAGTCTGTGGACAGGCGCACTCTTTGATCCATTACAAACCCTCCAGCAGCACTGAATGTGCGTTCAGAAAGCACGCTGGATGCAGGACAGGCCAGTAGCTCAATTGCATATGAGCAAGTTCTGGCCAGTGGTCCATCCTCAAGACCCAGTAACCAGGTGGATGCTCTGTTAGAAACGTCTCCAAGTCTGCTCTTGCCCCTAGATATTTCTTCACCATGTAATGCAAACGCTGACGATGGTTGCTTGAACCGATCAGACTGAATATATAGTCTATTCTAAATGCTGAGGACACTAAAGCAAAATACTGCAGCTCCCTGCCTGTATTTGTATCAGAACACCAGCAATTGTACTCAGGTAAGCTTTAGGTGCACACTGCACAAAGGACACAGTACACTAAGTAAAAATACTGCAGCTAGCAGAATCACCTGCCTGCCTGTCAGTATAGAGAATAACAGGAACGGATCTAGCTAAACTGAATACAGTGTGTAAATATATATTCAACACCTAGGATGCATATATATCCTCTACACACTGTAACTGAAGCTAACTGACCCGCCTGCCTGCTCTATCTAACTCAAATTAAATGACACTATCTCTCTCTCTCTGTTTTTAACCACCGTCGCAACACACTACACAAGGCCGCCACGCAGGCGGCCTTATATAGTGTGGGGCATGTACTAAACCCCTTGAGACATAATTGGCCAAAGCCACCCTGGCTTTGGCCAATTATGGCTCTCCGTTTTTTCCGCGCTGTGATTGGCCAAAGCATGCGGGTCATAGTGCATGCTTGGCCAATCATCAGCCAGCAATGCACTGCGATGCCGCAGTGAATTATGCACCGTGAAGCGCCACTAGAATTTGGCGCGAACGGCCCATTAAGTTCGAAATTCGGCTGAACAGACGAAGGTCGAGTCGAACATGGGTTCGACTCGAACTCGAAGCTCATCCCTAATCCAGAGGACAAACAGTTTCCACACTGGATATAGCACCTACCGGATAGGCCTCTCTCTCACTGACCTAGCAGCCGGTGCGGTGCTTGGTCATAGTCTCTGCCACAGACTTGAAGAATATCTTATGCCTTGTACACACGACCGTTTTTAATGACGAGAAAAATTAAATTTTTTTAAATGGTCATTAAAAATGATCGTGTGTGGGCCTCAGAGCATTTTTCACGACGTGAAAAACGGGCATGAAAAAATTGGAACATGCTCTAATTTTTCACGTTGTTTTTTACATCGTCGTTTTTCTCGTCATGAAAAATGGCCGTGTGTGGGCTTTAACGACGTGAAAAAAATGCGCATGCTCAGAATCAAGTATGAGACGGGAGCGCTCGTTCTGGTAAAACTAGCGTTCGTAATGGAGATAGCACATTCGTCACGCTGTAACGGACTGAAAAGCACGAGGCTGAAAAGCGCGAATCGTCGCTCAACAAACTTTACTAACATGAAGGGTGGCGCCATCCGAATGGAACTTCCCCTTTATAGTTCCGTTTTACGTGTTGTACGTCACCGCGCTTTACTCGAGCATTTTTTCCACGATAGTGTGTAGGCAAGGCAGGCTTGAGAAGAATCACGTCGAGAAAAATGCTGTTTTTTTTCAATGACATTAAAAACGGTCGTGTGTACGCGGCATTAGAGTCATTAGACAATCCTCTGCCACAGGATTGTATAAAAAATAACTTTCTGTAAAGTCTAAGTACAGTTACACAGTACCAGTCTTTCAGCCGATCCGGCAATACTGTGAGGTAGATGGGTCGGGATGCGTCCTCCAATTGAGACTCCAGGCTCTTCCTGAGATACCAGCCCTTTTGGCTCGGTCCTCTCAGAGAAAAGTCCTCCCCTGGTTTCTTCAATTGCTCGGCTTCTCCCCGCAGGCAAGACAACACAGGACCACCTCTGACTAGTAGGCCCCAGAAACTCCTGGACCTACTTCCAGTAACGTAGCCTCGGGCCAGCCGGCCCCGAGACAGGAAACTGCTACAGCACACCTTAGGCCAGGAGGGCCATCAGGTCAGAGAGAGACCCAGAATACGGCATCTGTCCCTTAAGTACCCTCTCCCAGAATGCACAGCGGGGGGAACCAATCCCACTGAGCTGTTTCTGGGCAAGAGGTACCCAATACATCCAGCCTGCTGCATTTCCAACCTTGACCTGTGGTGACACCCACAGTCAAGTGGAAAGTGGGCAACACAGCTGGACTGGAACAGAAACCAGCAATTTACCACAATTATTCTGAGCTAAACTACAGCTCAGACAACTAAATTTACAAATAGCGCCTACCCAATAGGAGCAGGGCGCTACAAGTACATACCTCCCAACATTTAAAAATCCCACTGCGGGACATTTTACTGCCTGAGGTTTTCATCTAATGCGGCGTACACACGATCGTTTTTCATGGCATTTTTTAAACCGACGTTTTTCTCGTCGTTTTTTTTCATGTTTCCTCTCAAGCCTGTCTTGCGTACACACGATCATTTAAAAAAACGTTCAAGCAAAGCGCAGTGACGTACAATACGTACGACGGCACTATAAAGGGGAAGTTCCGTTCGGATGGCGCCACCCTTCATGTTAGTAAAGTTTGTTGAGCGACGATTCGCGCTTTTCAGCCTCCTGCTTTTCAGTCCGTTACAGCGTGACGAATGTGCTATCTCCATTACGAACGCTAGTTTTACCAGAAGGAGCGCTCCCGTCTCATACTTGATTCCGAGCATGCGCGTTTTTTTTCACCTCGTAAAAGCATACACACTATCGTTTTTCACGTCGTTAAAAAAAACGACATGAAAAACTATGTGAAAAAATAGAGCATGTTCGAAATTTTTAATGGCCGTTTTTCACGTCGTTAAAAATGCTCTGAAGCATACACACGATCGGTTTTAATGCCCATTTTTAAAAATGGCATTTTTAATGGCATGAAAAACGATCGTGTGTATGGGGAATAAGTTGTTGAGCGGGAATCCGTGCGGGTTGGGAGGTATGCAAGTATATTTGCAATACCAGAACAAGAGAAAGCAAGTAGAAGTTCATTGTTGGGGTTTACATGCACTATAAGGGGATGTATCCTTTAAGTGTTGAAAATGTGTTGAAATTTCTCGGATGTCATTTCTAGTTATGGTTTAGTCCATGGTGTAGACTTTTTTTTTTTCCATAGACCCTGCGACTGAATGTGACAGGCTGCTAATCATTCCACAAATTTTTGCATGCCATGTCTTGCAGTATATAGCAACAATTTACATTAGTACAGGAAATGCTGGGTGAAAGCATGATGTCTGTTATGATGAGATTCATTATAGAAGAGCGATATATTCTCAACCCAGGAGGAAGTAGGGTGCCCACGTGTCCCGGATTGCCCGGGACTGTCCCACAATTTGTGTCCCGTGTCCCGGGCACCTTCATTCCGGGACAATACATTGTCCCGGAATGAAATGAGGACACACAGCCACCCTAATAGACAATTGCCAAACTGGTTGCTAGGGCCGCCCCGCCTGGCATCTAGCAAACAGTGACATCACATTCGCAGAGTCTCTCAGAGCGAGGCCGAGAGGAGCAAGGCTTTTACCCCAGTGCCTCACTCCTCCCGTCCCGACTCCCACAGCGCATTGCCCAAGCCGCCCGACTGCCTGAGGGGGGCCCCCCAGCCTGGACCAGGGAACAAAGACTGGCGCTCAACCGCCCACCACACCAGACCAGTCCAGATTAGAAGGTGAGCAAATGGAACCTGATTGGAGCAGGTCAGGTGACAAGTCGGAGCACTGGGGCTGGGAACAGTACAGTAATAAATGAGGCTTACAAAGTGGGACCCTGCCCTGGGGGGCAATAAAAATCAAGCTGACAAGTGGGGGGAAATACAAAATGAAGCTGACAAGTGGGGGCAATAAAATGAGGCCGACAAGTTGGGGGCAGTCAAAAAATTAAGCTGACAAGTCGGGGCAATTAAAAATATGTATGTAAAAAAATTATATCACCTGTCTAAACTGGTGACCACTGTTTGCTTTTGTTTTTCCAAAAACTGCCAAAAAAAATATTTTTTTGGGGGGCTGGAGTGAGGGCGTGTGCGGGGGGGGGGGGGCGGGGGGTGTCCCTGAATGGCAGTTCGGAAATGTGGTCACCCTAGGAGGAAGGTGTGCTGCGGGCAGGGTGACAGTATGGAAAAAAAGCCTTTTAAAAGTACACGGCAAAGGATCAAAACAATGCTTTCTGATGATGAATTTGTTTAACCTCCTAAATAGAAAGTATAAATGAAATCCAAAATCAATGTAAGAGAAGAACATGAATTATTTATATGGCATTCAAACGGACTAATTTCTCTCTTGCTAACATCATGCAGAGTTCTAATTTTGAATATTTGCAGCTGTATGCTTGACGTCTGTCTAATTTAATTGGCAATATATGTAATGAATACCAAGCAAATTATTTTCCTTTTATGCCTTAATAATTTATAACATTGTGGCTAATAAGGTCATATTCATATCTATGCACATGTAGTAATGCTTCTCAGTTTCATATGTAATAACGCATATTATTTCATGGGTGAACTAGATGGATTTATGTATTTTTTCAACCTAAGCATATTAACAAAGACTTTTAACATGCATTGGTGTGTGCTGTCATGTGAGTGCATTAAAGTATAACTAAGCCCTGGTTCACACTGGTGCGTTTTGACATGCGATTTGGCATGTCAAATTGCATGTCAAAACAGTGGTATTTGCCGCAAACTGCCGGCAATGGCACCGTCCTAATCGGTGCGATGCCGCATCTGCGGCGCTGCACCGATTTCAAAAAGTCGTTTCTGTACTACTTTTTGCGATTTTGGCCTGCGATTTACATTGACATCTGTGCAGAAACCTGCACAGATGTCTCTGTAATTGCGTCCGAAATCGGGACTGACCAGCGGGAGTGAAATCGTGTGAGTTCAGCTGAACTCGCACGGCTTCACTCTCACAGCCCAGTGTGAACCTGGGCTAAAGAATTTTTTTGTTGTAATTTCAGTTTTTATTTTTTTTGCTATCTGTGTCCCATAGAGAAAATTTCACTTACCCTCTTATAGCTGTAGCGGGGTCCTCAATTTAGGGGTAGTGTTTGAGTGGTAGTTATGCTCAAACACCTAAATTGTTAGGATATTATCAACCATTTTGTCTGCAGAAAGAGTATCAGTGTACTGTTCCCTGTGGCCTGCAGGTGGTGTTGCCATAGTGGGCCAGGGTTGAACTGCTGATACAGTGCTGTGCCTTGTGTGTCCCCTCTCGGCAACCATACAGTGGGAGTGGTCGGCCCGCTGTGTATGCTGGGAGAGGATATAAAAGGGGCAGACGCTGCCTGTTCAGGGTCGTCGTTTGTCGTCGGGAGTCCTACTCCCAGGGAGTGTGTGTTCCTGTCCGCCCTGGGCACCTTTGGCCCAGGGGCGGAGGTCGGTGAATCAGTCCCAGGCACCTTTAGCCCTGGGGCTGCAACTGAAGGCCTTGGGCCCAGCACCTTCAGCTGGGGCCCGTCAAGGATCGAGGAATCTCAGGGTGCCGCCTTGCGAGGGGACCCGCATCTTAGACGAGGAGGCCGGGGAAAGACCGTTCCGAGGGACTGGTGAGAAGTCACAGTGAAGGAAGGGGCCCGGTAACTCTCTGGAGGGATGTCTTCTCCTTACAAAGAGGCCAAGCTTTAAAGAAACCAAGTTCACCAGGTCTGTGGCAGAGACCAGTGTACCAGTTTGTGTGGTGATTGTGCGGTTAGTTCGAGTACCATTTTGGCTGCTAGTCCCTATCTAGGGAGACTATCCAAATGGGCTATGTCTGCTTGAGAAGCCAAGCAGTGAAGTATATTACGTTTGTGCCTGGACATCTCCCACACCTTATGCTGTCCTGTTCTCTCTCCAACCTTTCCTATCAGAGACTGTCATTTAAGAGAAATAAACTCTACGTTGGAGTTACAGCTGGTGTGGACATTGAAGTCATTGGGGGAAATAGAGACTTGTCTTTATTGGTTACAGAGATAAGAACCATTCCGTGGGAGTATCTGGCTGTGGAGACCCATCACAACACCGCTCAACCTCCTCACACAGGAGGGTACGGGCATATAGAGCTGGGTGTGCCCTTTCCTCCTGCGAGGAGCCAAAAGACAAGGAGGAGAGGGTGGTAAGCGCTATATAGCCAAAACAAGAAGTGAGGGGAAAATCCCTCAAGTGATGGAATCCCAGAGTGTCACCAGAACTAGAGTCCCCATCTAAAGATTTCCCCTCCATTACTGTTCCAGTGTCAACCCAAAACTTAGGATTTTCTTTTACTCTCAATGATAATGGTAAACAGGACAAACAGAGAGTAAATCTCCCTAAGGCCCGGTTCACATAGGGGCGACTCCTCAGGCGACTCGGCCGCCTGAGGAGTCGCGTCCCGGTCTGTGCTATGGAACCGTTCTAATAGGAGTGACCTGAGTCGCTCCGACTTAGATAAAGGTTCCTGTACTACTTTTGGGGGCGACTCAGGGCGACTTGTATTGACTTCTATACAGAAGTCATTATGCAAATCGCCTCAGGCGGGCGTCTCAAGTCGTCTTGAGATCGAGTCGCCCCCGAAGTCGTGCCGCCCCTGTGAGAACCGGGCCTTACAGGTGCACAGACAGAAATAAAGACCTGCCAGGTGTTTTAATCCCTCTCTACTCTATCCAAAACTAAAAAAAAAGTTTTGCCTTTAGATACATTTTATTTTAACACATGCACTTTTTCTTTTTGTAACAAGTTGCAATAAAGTTAGAAAGAAATGAAGACTTAATTCACAATGCTATAAAAGCGGCTTACCACGCACTATCATTACCTTGTATGTTACATATACCACTGCAGAAGGCATAGGGAAATAATATGTGATTGGTTGACCAGCTTTTTACTCCATTTAAACATTCATTTAGTTTTTTGCTTTGCACTGCCACATGAAATTTTATTCTGAGATTTTTTTACCAGGTATTATTTTGAGATATACTCATTGAATTAAATGGTCTAGAAAATGAGTGTAATTTTACACCACAAACCACTTACAATCAAACCTTACATATACATTGTACATAGTACTGACATATCACATAAAATCATTCAGCCTTGGTCAACAAAGGTCCCTAAAATACACATGTAGCGGGTATACACTTTTCTGTGTATTTAAAACTGGCAGAGACACCAGTGATGTGCAGTTCCCTGCAGCCCCACGGGTGGCGCTGTCGCCTTGGGCTGGGGTTGAACCATTGCTGTGTGCTGTGCTCCCTTTTTGTCCTCCCTCGGCAGCGGTATGGTGGGGCGGGGAACCCGCCGTGCTTGCTGGGAGAGGGTATAAAGGGGCCGGCCATCTTTGTCACGGGGTCGAGTCCCAGGCACATTCAGCCTGTGGGCGTGTGGTTTGTGTCGGTCCTCTAGGCGGCCTAGGCCTAGAGGACGTTCGGAGGTCGTGTTCCATCCCAGGCACCTTTAGCCTGGGGTGAGATACTCGGATGGAGGTCTGGAGCTCAGTGCCCAACACTGAGTTCTGCGAGGGAAGGAGATCCTAGGGGACCCTGGGAGAGGGTACCAGAATCCGGAGGGCGTAATGGACCGGTGGGAGACACTTGCTTGAAGACCCGGTGCAGCATATTGCCGGTGACAGGTGAGCCTTCCATCGGAGACCGCCTGGAAGGAAATCCCCCTTCGCTAGGAGACCGCAACCCACTTTCAGGAAGGAAAGTGGAGAGTTCATTGTGTCTGGGCCTACTCGCATCCACATCCTCCTTGTCTGTTCTGTTCTCCAAGGGGTCCAACTGATTGTGTTCACTTTTGCATTGAGAAGAATAAAGGAGTGTTGGACTTTAATGGTGTGGGGCTCGTTTTCTGGCAGACATTGTTCAAGGTAACTCTCTTTGGAGGTTCCAGGTGCAGAACACTGACCCGAAGGTAAAACAAGAACTTTGCTTACACTACACAGACATCTGTGGTGGAGGCTTGGCGTGGTGACCCCGCACTCTCTCCTCAAAAGGTACCCCTAGACAAGAGAGAGACGAGCTGACGAGAGAGGGGAGAGTCGAGGCCGCTACACACACTAAGAATTTTTTTTGGGGGGGGGGGTAGAAACCAATAAACCTATCAGTATTTTGCTGGATGAAACCTGAGGACCCTACTCAAACATCGAAAGAAAAATATGAAAGGGTCTATGACATACTAAAAGGGTCTAGGCTTTGATTGGATATAAACGAAAGACCCTGATCTTAAAGTGAGAACAAAAGAACATGAATCAGTTGGGGCACTATCTAGTAAAATCTATTACTGCTGCTGACCACCCAGTGTTCTGCCAGAAAGCTATGCTTTCCATAATAGTCAGTGGAGCTTATAAAATGAACATTTCTGGTAACACATGGCAAATGTACCATGTGCCAAACACATCCTGAATAGAAAAACCTGTCATTTGCTGATATGCATTAGAGAAGGATATTTTCTCTGTGTGGAAGCAGTGGTCCCTCTGCAGAGTTCTGACAGGCCTTCTGCTAAGTCAGAAATAGTGCTCTCTAGTTAAAAAGCTCATGCTCCCTGATGATCCCTACTCACTCTAACAAAATAGGGGATGTGTCGGACCGCTGCAAAGAGACCACTGTTTCTACACAGAGAGCAAGGGTCCTTTTCTACAGCATAGTGGTAGGGGAAAGGTTGTGGCTGCTTTCTAAAGTAAACTGTAAAGCCCTGTACACACGATCGGATAACCTATGGATTTTCGTCCGATGGATTTGACCATCGGAAATCCAATGAAACTGTTTTTCATCAGTCTTGGCCACACACCATCAGTCAATAAACCGACCGTTCCAAACGTGGTGACGTAAAACACTCCGATGAGCCGAGAAAAATTAAGTTTAATGCTTCTGAGCATGCGTCGACTTGATTCTGAGCATGCGTGGGTTTTTTAACTGATGGACTTGCCCATAGACGATCGGAAATTACCATCGGTTTTTGATCCATCGGAAAATTTTAAAACAAGTTCTATTTTTTCCATCCGATGGAAAAAAGACCGATGGGTACCATACACGATCGGTTTGTCTGATGAAAACCATCCATCGGACGGTTTTCATCAGTTAAACCGATCGTGTGTACGGGGCTTTAGGCCTTACACAGCTTTTGTTTTGATACATCTGGAATGTATTATGCTAATTTAAATTGAAAGTTAATTTGAACTTTAATGTTGCAAGATATTTAGTATATTTGCAATAATCTGCAATATGAGGACATTTCCATTCCCTTTCCTATTGGATCCTCAGAAGGAAGGCTAGGAGCTTTGGTGCTTTCTTCCCATAGTAAACAGCAGTGGAGGCTGGTGCTCAATATTTGGAGGGGGGGCGGCAAACCAACGGGGGACAGCAAATGTTAATTCGCTAATGTCACACAACTGGGTGGGCTCAGGGCGCAGTGCTCTGTGCCACAAGCTCACCCTTTTCTTACAAGAAAAACAGAAATGGAACAACAGACTGACTAAAGGCCAAAAACACAGTGTGTGGACATGCACAGAATACAGGGTACAGCTAATGCGCTTCGGAGGCGCACCCCCTTCCTCAGAGCTGTGCCTAGCTCTGAGGAAGGGGGTGCCCCCCTAAACACATTAGCTGTACCCCCTGTTCTATGCATGTCCATGCACTGTTTATGGCCTTTTGTCGGTTGCATTTTGTGAGTACCTACTTTTTATACAAAAAAAATCATTAAATTATCTCTGGTAATGCACTTAGGTGTGCGTGCCTTCCATTTCTGTTTTTCTTGTAGTTCTTTTCGGATTACCTAGTCTGAGAAAGGCAGCATCCACCTAGTTCTGGGATACCCTATATACCTTTCACACCACCAACTTATCTGACATCTGTCACTCCTCACCTTGGAAGACTATTAGTGCTGGAAGTGACTGTGTTTTTTGTTACCCTTTTTTTAAGCCACTAAAGCCCTGTACACACGATCGGTTTTACTGATGAAAACAGTCCGACGGACTTTTTTCATCGGACAAACCGATCATGTATGGGCCCCATCGGTCTTTTTTCCATCGGTGTTAAAAAATAGAACATGTTTTCAATTTATCCGATGAAAAAAAAAACGATAGCAAATTACTATCATCTGTGGGGAACTCCATCGGATAAAAAACCCACGCATGCTCAGAATCAAGTCGACGCATGCTCAGAAGCATAGAACTTAATTTTTCTTGGCTTGTCTGAGTATTTTACGTCACAGCGTTTGGGACGATCGTTTTTTTGACTGGTGTGTAGGCAAGACTGATGGAAGTCAGCTTCATCGGATTTCCGATGGAAAAATCCATCGGTTTAAAATCCATAGGAAATCCGATCGTGTGTACAGGGCTTTAGAGCCTCAGGTTTTAATCATGTGCTTCAAAATAAAAATAAAAAAAACATTAAAATGCTTGCGTCTGGTGCCCTACATCTAGATTAGGGAACAGACACATGAATTAGGGGGGCGGCGCCCTTGCGCCCCATTAGGACGGGCCACAACTGGTAAACAGCCTAGATCTCACATGATAGGTAAACCCCCAATTTAGGCAGATTGGCCACTTCTCTTTAAAATTTTACCTGTAGATAAACTTTTTGCATGGTGGTTAGGTCTTAGGCACAGCTAGCATTTAAAACAATCTTCTTGCTATGAAATTAACCTGTATTTTTCACGCAGAATCTGTTAGACAGTATATACTTTCGTTTTATAACATCAGCTTTGTAATAACAATAGGAACAATAGTTATTACTCTTTCGTCCATGGACCGACACAGCTTCTCTATTGACAAAGTGGGTATTATCCGTTAATTAGGAGTGACTAGGCAGAAAAACTTGTAAAAAGTGTTGCATCACACCTTCTACAGTACCGCCCAGGGGGCGGACCCTCTGGGTATAACCTCTCAGTCTGCATCTTCGCAGATCAGTTTTTTTCTGTCTAGCAAGGAGTAGAACATGGCTCCCTTCGGGCCCATTGGTCCGGGGGAAAAAATATATATACATATATTTTTTTTCATTTGTTGTTTCCTGCGATCTTCGATCAACTGCCGACTGGGTGACAGGCTGGATCCTCGATCCTTGTAGTCTCCCCAGTTTTGGCCATCGAGCGTGTGCCGACCCTAGCTACGCGCTGGGTTTTCCACGACATGCCCGTCGCTCCACGGGTGGCCGGTGAGCCTACGCTCCAGGGCCTGCATCGGACCGCTCAGCTTTGGCTGACCTTACGGCCGAGTCGCAGCAGCCTGGCCGGTGAGCTTACGCTCCAAGGCTTGCATCGGACCGCTCAGCTTCGGCTGACCTTACGGCCGAGTCGCAGCAGCCTGTCCGGTGAGCGTCACGCTCCAGGGCATACATATGATCGTCCCTTTTGGGTCCAATCACAGCATGCCTGGCCAACAGTCACCTTCCGTGCGCGGACGATGACCTGTTTGGAATGTCTTCCAGCATAATACATGCAGGATGGGTAAGTAAAACTCCCCTGCCTCGGCTGGGTGATTTAGCTGGACATTCCTGGAGAGATCAAGTAAGTGGTTGTGGCCCCTTTCTTCCCTCTCTCCCTGCCTTTCCCTCCTCCCTGGGCTTCTAGCTAAAGGTTGCTGGGGGCTGGGGGTCACCTAGGGGGTTCCACTGGAGCGGGGCTGGCTGTAACTAACATTTAAAAGAAATGTCATTTCTGCTTACCTGTGTTTGTGTGCTTCCTCCTCCATGCTGTCGACGGCCATTTTGAGGTGGTCCATGCCGAGTTCGGCCTCTTGTGACTGCCCGGCGGCCATCTTCCTGTGGTTAGGCCACACCCACTGGCCCCTATCAGCTGATCGGCGGCCATGTTTGTCCACCCTGTATGCATATATTGCTGTTCGGCGGCCATCTTTTTGTGGGCTATGGCTGCTTGACCTCTATCTTCGGTCGGCGGCCATTTTCTTAAAGCCCACATTATCTTCCATACAGACGTTTTTGGCAACAATTTTGCGAGAGCCTCCGGCCTCTAGGGTGCATTACACTGGTGCGAAAATTCACACAGGAAATGCTGATAAAAGAAGCAGACTGACACAGCAGCAGTGGGACAGCATCACAGGCACAGCACACGGCAGCATAGCAGTACCAGTCCAGGGTGGTGAGTCCTCTGGGTGACCCAGCATCTCTGCAGCGCAGGAGGGTGGCCTATTGATATCTTGCCTGGAGCCCTGTGAGTGTCAGCGCGTGGTCAGCATGGCATCTGAGCCAGATGTCTTCTCCCCTGAAACACCAGATTTAGCAGCTGGTGCCCCTGAGGTGTCTATGAACGCTATGACGGCAATCCTAGAGGCGTTTGCTGCCAGGGTGGAAGCAGCACACGGGAATACAGGGGGTAGTAAACGCCCCGTCCCCTGCAAGCTTCTGGGGATAATTCTGGTGCAGAACCAGGTCCAGCTACGGCTCGGGGCCCAGATTCTGATGCATCAGAGACTGCAGACCGTGACCGGACAGTGAGGATGACTCAAAGTCCAGGTCAGTACGCGAGACGGCTTTGGTATCTGACCTTATTACTGCAGTGCGGGATATGCTAAAATTGGAAAATACTGCAGAAGCAGCAGAGACTCCGGTCCACTTGGGTTTCATAGACCTGCCTGCACTGCTAAGGTGTTCCCTTGTGTGTCTTTTGATAAACTCTTATGCAAGGAATGGGAGAACCCACTGAGGGTCTTTACAGCCCAAAGAGGTTTGCGGTACGGTACCCCTTTGAGGAGAGTTTTCTGAAGAAATGGACCTCTCCCCCCTATAGTGGACCCTCCGGTGTCCAGACTTAATAGAGCCACCACAATTCCTGTAGAAGGGGCTCCTGTTTTTAAGGACCCTGTGGATAAGAAGGCTGAAACACTCGCTTGCTACCTATACTCAGTGGTAGGCTCGGCAGTACGCCCGGCATTGGCGGGGGCCCTAGTGTCTCACACACTTACTGAATGGGCAAGATTGCTACTCCAGGGGTTAAGGAGCGAGATGCTCCTCCTGATGAGATAACATTGGCCGACCAGTTGGTCCAGGGCCTTAGGTTTGTCTGCGAGTCAGACATGAATACTATTCCCCTGCTGTCTAAAACTTTGGTTTATGCAGTAACAATACGCCGCCTGATCTGGCTAAAAGGCTGGTCTGCGGACCAGACTTCCAAGAAAGCCCTGTTGGATCTGCCTTTTAAGGGTGACAGACTTTTTGGGGCTCTCTGGATGACATCATCAAGGATGCCACAGGAGGTAAAGGCACTTTGCTTCCCCAAATTAGCAAGGGTAAGGGGCCATGCCAAGGGCAAGGGCCCTCCTTTACTGCACGCAAGCGGTTTTTTCGTCCCCCTAGGGCGACAGGGAAAAGACCCCAGGCCGATAAAGCGCCTGCCCAAGGACAAAAGCGTCCTTGGTCCCGCAGACCCAACAAGCCTGCGGACAAATCTGCGTCCACATGAAGGTCCGCCCCCACCCAGCTCTCGGGTGGGGGGACATCTTCGCAAATTCGCGACTCAGTGGACTGCTCTAGTCTCCGACAGTTGGGTTTGCGAAGTAATCTCCTCAGGCTACAAGATAGAATTTCTCTCTTGTCCACCAGACAGATTCATCACCTCCAATCTCCAGCTACTACCGACCCGTCGGGAGGCCCTGTATGGGGCGGTCCAGGGTCTACTGGAACGCGGGGTAGTTATTCCAGTTCCAGAACAGGAACGGGGTCAGGGTTTTTACTCAAATCTGTTCATTGTGCCGAAGAAGGAGGGGGTTCGGCCAATCTTGGATCTCAGAGCCCTTAATTGCTTTGTGAAAGTACAAAGATTTCGGATGGAGTCGGTTCGATCTGTAGTCACGGCTCTATATCCGGGGGACTTTCTGGACTCCTTGGACTTCAAGGACGCATACCTGCATGTCCCCATATACTCCAGACACCAGAGGTTTCTGCGATTTGCTATCGGGAAGGACCACTACCAGTTTGTGGCCCTCCCGTTGGGCCTTGCCTCAGCACCCAGGACGTTCACCAAGGTGCTCGCTCCGATTCTGGCACTTCTAAGACAGCGGGGTATCGCTATCACAGGCTACTTATACGACCTTCTGCTGAAGGCCCCTTCAAGCTCAGAATTAGAGGTAAGCGTGTCCATTACCTGTCAGACTCTTCGAGACTGTGGTTGGATACTAAACACGCAAAAGTCAGTATTGGTGCCCACTCAACGCCTAGTGTACCTGGGGTTGATTCTGGATTCTTCAGAGGCAAAGGTATTCCTCCCTGTGGAGAAGTTGCAGACCCTCCGGGCTGCAGTACGGCAGCTGACTTCCAGGAATTGGTCGTCACTCCGTTTTTTGCATGCGAGTGTTGGGCCTCATGGTAGCCTCCTTCGAGGCGGTCCCATATGCTCAATACCACACTTGAGTGTTACAGAAGGAAGTTCTGTCCAGATGGAACAGATGTCCATCATCTCTGGATTATCAAATCCGAGTGAGCCACCTAGTCAGGAGATCCCTGGTATGGTGGCTGACAGCACCGGCTCTAATGGCCGGGAAGTAATTTCTTCCTGTTTACTGGATAGTGATCACGACGGACGCCAGCCTTACAGGTTGGGGGGGAGTCTGGGGTGTTCAGTCGGCGCAAGGTTGCTGGACCCCAGAGGAAGCCCTCCTGCCGAGCAATGCCCTGGTAATCCGGGCGATCAGGCTGTGCCTCTTCAAATGGTCTCAGAGGCTGCAAGGGCGTCCAGTCAGGATCCAGTCAGACAACACCACAGCAGTGGCATATGTCAATCATCAAGGAGGAACAAGAAGCTCAGCTGCAGCATCGGAGATCGCTCGCATCCTGAAGTGGGCAGAGAGGAGCGTACCGGCACTGTCGGCCGTGTACATTCCGGGTGTGGAAAACTGGCAGCCGGACTACCTGAGCCGCCAGATGCTGGACCAGGGAGAATGGTCCTTACACCCGGAGGTGTTCCAACTCCTCTGCCAAAGATGGGGCACACCAGACGTAGATCTTCTGGCTTCCCGACTCAATCGGAAGGTATTGAGGTTTGTGGCCCGGTCAAGAGACCCATGGGCAGACGCAACGGACGCGTTGGTAGCATCGTGGGGTCAGTATCGGCTAATCTATGCCTTCCCTCCCTTAAGGCTTCTTCCACTTCTGCTCCGCAGAGTGGAGGCAGAGGGAATTCCAATGATCCTAATCGCTCCAGATTGGCCTCAGCGTCCTTGGTACGCCGATCTAGTACGTCTGGTAGCAGACGTCCCCTGGCGCCTACCACTACGGAAGGACCTGCTATCGCAAGGTCCCATACTCCATCCTGCTTTACAGTCATTGGCTTTAACGGCATGGCTGTTGAGAACCAGGTACTGAGAGACCGGGGCCTGTCAGACTCAGTAATTTCTACTATGAGAAGTGCTCAAAAACCGTCCTCTAGGAAGGTTTATCACCGCGCTTGGAAGGCCTACATCTCCATGTGTGAGGAAATGAAATGGCATCCGCGTACCTATTTGGTTTCCAGAATCCTGCTGTTTTTACAGCATGGGGTGGACCAAAGGCTTGCCCTAAGTACGATTAAGGGACAGATATCTGCCCTGGCTGTCTTTTTTTAGCGACCCCTGGCGACTCACTCTCTCGTGAGTACATTTGTGCAAGGGGTTCGACATGTGGCCCCTCCGGTCCGTCCCCCGTTACCTCCGTGGGACTTGAACCTGGTCCTCTCCGTGCTTCAGAAGGCACCGTTTGAGAAGATTAGAGATATTCCCCTGTTGACACTTTCTCAGAAAGTGGTCTTTTTGGTGGCTGTTACGTCAGTTAGACGAGTCTCTGAGCTGGCGGCCTTGTCCTGCAAGGCTCCCTATTTGATTTTCCACAAGGATAAGGTGGTGCTGCGGCCGCAGCCTTCCTTTCTTCCGAAAGTCGTTTCGGCTTTTCATCTCAACGAAGACATTGTACTTCCATCCTTGTGTCCTCAGCCTATCGAATCCTAAGGAGTCAGCGTTGCATTCCTTGGACGTTGTCCGAGCTTTGAGAGTATACCTATCTGCTACTTCCCTGTTCCGGAAGTCAGACTCACTGTTTGTTTTGGTGGCTGGTCCCAAGAAGGGCAAAGCAGTCTCATCGGCCACCATCTCTAGGTGGATCCGACAGATAGTAATCCAGGCTTACGCCTTAAAGGGTCAGGCGCCCCCCTTTCCTGTCACGGCGCATTCGACCAGGGCAATAGGTGCCTCTTGGGCTTTCCGACATCAAGCGTCTGTTTCCCAACTATGTAAAGCGGCGACTTGGTCGTCCGCTCACACTTTCACAAAATTCTACAAAGTTGATGTAGGTGCATCTTCGGATGCCTCTTTCGGCCGCAAGGTTTTGCAAGCGGCTGTTTAGAGTTGCAACTCCTCCGTTGGAGGAGTGCTGTTTTGTGTTTTGGGGTGAAGTTTGTTTTTATGCTGTTACCACCCCTCGTTTTTTCTCTGACACTGCTTTGGGACGTCCCACTTTGTCAATAGAGAAGCTGTGTCGGTCCATGGACGAAAGAGTAAATAGGATTTTTTACTCACCGTAAAATCCTTTTCTCTGAGTCCATGGACCGACACAGCACCCACCCCTCCTTTTAAGTTTGTACTGCTTTTTGACGAACTGATCTGCGAAGATGCAGACTGAGAGGTTATACCCAGAGGGTCCGCCCCCTGGGCGGTACTGTAGAAGGTGTGATGCAACACTTTTTACAAGTTTTTCTGCCTAGTCACTTCTTATTAACGGATAATACCCACTTTGTCAATAGAGAAGCTGTGTCGGTCCATAGACTCAGAGAAAAGGATTTTACGGTGAGTAAAAAATCCTATTTTTTGACAATCCAACATAATCTTTTTTTTTTTTTTTTATCAAATAATTTTTATTTTAGGTTTTGTTATTGCTTGTTACATACACAATTTAAAAAAAAAAAGGTTAGTGAACATAGAAATATTAAACATTTCATTTAGTTTCTTATGTGTTCAAAAAGAAATAATAAGGAAAAAAGAAAATTAATTCAATCAAAGGGTATAGTAGATGTCTTTTTTACAAAGAAACGTCTAAGAGGATAATGCAACACTAAACATAAGACATAAAACATACACCTCTATATAAGATTCAATTTTCATTCTATTTTCTATTTCTAGATTTATTATAAGTCGATCTCCTCTCTCTCATCTAGCCCTCTCCCCCCTCCCCCTCCTTTCCAATCTCCCCACACGCACCATCATAAAACAAGTGACTAGGATCAAGCCAATAGGACCATATTTTATTAAATTTGTGGGGAGCTCCTCTATGTTTAAAGGCTAGTCTTTCTCTTTTTAGTATATAATTTACCTTGTTGCACCATTGTTTGTGGGTTGGTGGGATTGTAGCAATCCAATTTTGTAAATAACCTTACGAGCTAGGTAGAGTGATCTAGTCCACATCTTGTACATCTCGACTCGTAAAGCCCCATCTGGAATTATTCCCAATATTGCTATTTTAGGTGCCCTTGTTATTTCTGTCCGACATAATGTATTCAGGGTCTGGAAGATTTTCTTCCAATATTTATGGAGCTTAGAGCAGCGCCAAAGCATATGTATAAGAGATCTGTTGGATACGGAGCATCGCCAACATAGGGGCGATGTGTATTTTCCCCAGGCATATAATTTTTGTGGCGTGTAGTGGGTTCTGTGTATTATGAAAAGCTGGGTCAGTTGCTGGGATGGTGAAATAGATACCTCAGGTAAAATCTCCATAGCTCATTTCCATTCCTCCTCACTAAGATCTGTTGGGTCTTTTTGCCAATTAGTCAGACTATTCACCTGCCCATCTACTTTCTCTGCATTTAGCAGCATCAGGTAGAGGTCCCCTATTAATCCTCGTTTCATAGGTCGTACTGAGGTGGCTTTCATCACAATCTCTGATGGATTATATTGTAATTAGAACATTAAGGTCTGGCTTTGTAGAGCGTGTCTTATTTGAAGATACTGGTAAAAATGACTATTTAATAGTTGGAAGCGAACTTTCAATATATCGAAGGGTAGAAGGACATCTCCTTCGAAACAATTGATATAAAAAATGAATCCTGTTTTTTTTCCATTCAAATAATTCTGGTAGTTTGTTCAGCTCAGATAAACAGTAGTTGTCCCATATTGGCATATGTCTAGTATTTCCCCTATGGTGCGTAATAATACGTGTTTTCCATAACCTATGGATTAGGTGAAAAGTTGGAATCTTTCTTTTCTTAAAGAATTGGTGTACCAATGGTGATGGTTTAAATTGGGTCAATATTATCTTCTGTATGGGATCTTGGTTATCTAGCTCCTCCCATCCACTCCAATGTTGGAGTTGTGCTGCCATGAAGTAGAATCTTGAATTAGGGACCACTATTCCCCCTCTATCTTTTGCTTGTTGCAGAGTTTCTAGTTTAAATCTTGGTTTTCCATATTTCCATATAAGGTCTCTGAAAGTCGCATTGATTGTTCTAAATAGTTTTAGTGTCAACCAGACTGGGCAGTTGTGTAATAGATATAGCAATTGGGGCAGCCACACCATTTTTTCCAGGTTTGCGCTTCCGATCATAGTCAAAGGAAATTTGCACTAGGTTTTACCTTGTTGCCTGAATTTGGCTACAAGGGGAAGTATATTTTTATCTATAAATTCATTGACGTTTGGGGTGATTGTCACCCCTAAATACTTAAATGATACAACATGCTTCATCTGGTGTTCCTGGTGTCGGAGGTCCAATTGTCGGGTCAACAGGGTCAATATGCATAATTACGGATGTAGCGGTCCTCCCCCAGCTTCTCCCCTCTCTTCACGGCTGGTTCTACTTGTCTAGTGGTATCTGGGAGAAGGGGGAAAGATGCACACCACCAGCTCGGCTCTCTGATGTAGGATGCAGAGATATGAGCTAACCGTTTACCATCGGGTCTGCGCTTTAGGCCGGAACCTCAGCTTCTCCTATGGAGGATGATTGTCACTGTCACTGACAGGGACACTTAGCTTCCAGTAACACGAGTTCCACACCAAGAAAAGTCCAACACTGTTTTATTGACTTGAACTGGTTGACTTTTAAAAGAACAGACAAGGTGTAAGGAAGAGTAGGTCCAGGCACAACTAATGAATGAAGTTTCTCCTGTTTCGTTCAGTGCAAACAGGCTTGGCGCACAGTCGCTGCCACCGACCGTGAGTTTGGTCACTGCCACTGACCTGGGTGAACGTTAAGGCCCCTGCCACAGGCCCTGGATGAGGCCTGCCACTGACCTGAGGAAGACGGGTCCCTGCCACAGACCATGAGAACATGAAGTACCTCCTTTAGAACAAACGACCCCTGTCAGAGGAAGACATCCATCCGGACGGTCACCAGAGGCCTCCACCGGCACCAGCAAATGCTGCGCTGGCTCTACGGGGAGGTCGCGTCTCCGGTCCCTTACGCCCAGGATTCAGGCACCCAATACCGGGGGCACCTTAGGAATGCTTCGCCCTCGCGGGACCCAGTCGAAGGTACTGGGCCCCAGGCCTCCTGATGTAGTACCACACCCCAGGCTGAAGGTGCCTGGGATGGAACTCGACTCCACGCGCCCAGGCCAAGGGCGCCTGGGCACAGACGAACCACAGTAGCTCCCAGGCCGAAGGTGCCTGGGGAATGGACCTTGTGCGCAAGATGTCTGCCCCCTTTATATCCTCTCCCAGCAGGCACAGCGGGTTCCCCGCCCCGCCGCACCACTGCCGAGAGAGGACAAAAAGGGCACGGCTCTAGAATGGTAGTTCAACCCCGGTCCCAGGCGACAGCGCCACCCAGGGACCGCAGGGAACATAACACCATTCATACCTCCCGCACTCCAAAATGTCCATAAATCCCTAAGATTAATGTATCTGGGCCATCTACTGCCCAGATACACCCAACTAAATTTAACACCCGCTACACGGATTTATCCCAGTTAATTTTAAATCCTGAGAGTGTGCCGTAGGTGTTGATAAGTAAAATGGCTGTGGACAAAGACGTATGTGTATCTCCTAAGAACAGTAAAGCATCATCTGCGAACAGAGCTATTTTTTCCTCCATCCCACGATATCTGAACATTCACGAATAGCCTCCGCCAGGGGTTCTACGGCCATCACAAAGAGGAGCGGAGACAGGGGAAAAGCCCTGTGTCGTTCCTTTTTTCAACAATGATGGTAAAGATATAGATCCGTTAATCTGTACTCTTGCGCTTGGAGCACTATATAGCAGTTGTATCTACTTTATGAATCTTGGACCCATTCCAATTTTTTTTTTATACAGGCCCAAAGGAATTCCCACTGCATACTATCAAAAGCTTTGGAGGCGTCTAAAGACACAATGGGGGTTATTTACAAAAGGCAAATTTACTTTGCACTACAAGTGCAAAGTGCACTTGAAATTGCACTGAAAGTGCACTTGGAAGTGCAGTCGCTGTAGATCCAAGGGGGACATGCAAGGAAAATAAAAAACAACATTTTAGCTTGCACATGATTGGATGATAAAATCAGCAGAGCTTCCCCTCATTTCAGAGCTACCCCTCAAATTTACAGCAACTGCACTTCCAAGTGCACTTTCAGTGCAATTTTAAGTGCACTTTGCACTTGTAGTGCAAAGTGGATTTGCCTTTCGTAAATAACCCCCAATGGCTCTATTTCCTGTATTATCTATGGGTAATTGCAGATTTAAAAACAGCCAATCATCTAATATTGTTGGCTGCAGATCTGTTAGGTATGAATCCTGACTGATCACAATGTATTAATTTGCCAATGTACTTTGAAAGTCTAGTTGCCATCACCTTCGCCAAAAGTTTAACATCAGATGTCAACAACGAAATTGGGCGATATGCATCAGGCTTGGTTGAATCTTTGCCATGTTTCAAAATAGAAATGATCACTGCTTTATTCATCGAAGGGGGCAAAGATCCCACCTCTAAGGCATGATTGAAAACTAAGAGGAGATCAAGTAATAGCACATCTCCATAAGTTTTATAAATTTCCCCTGGCATGCCATCCAATCCAGGTGATTTATTATTGGTTAGGTTGGCTGCTGCATTTCTCAATTCTTCCAGTGTTAATGGTCTCTCTAGTACCTCATTCTCATCATCTAGTAACATTGGCAAATCAATAGTCTGAAAAAACGTATTCATCTCCCCTCCTGATCTCCCTTCCTACTTTTATATAACTCCTGGTAGAAAATCCGAAACACTTTGAGAATCTCTGGGGTATTACTAGTTTTCCCATGTATAGAGGATTGAATTTCCGTTATGATAATCCAACATAATCTTACTTAAAAAGTCTCCTTTAATTTTGTGAATGCTGCCTGTCTGCTGGCCATCTCTTTCCCGAACTTCCTGGATTCCCTGCGTGCTTTGGAGCTTCTCCTCTGCTATTTACTTTCCATTTATAAGGACTACATATCCCATGGCACCTTGCTGCATGAAAGCAGTAATTCCTGTACTGACTCCGCCTCCTCTCAGCACCTCTAAAATTTTAGAATGCAGGTGTTCTATAAGATTAGCGAACCCATCAGATAATGTAACGGAACAGCTGCAGTCAGAAGAAGGCAGTGGACATCTTACTACACCCAGCTACGTCTTGAATTTCAGAGTAATTTTAGCAATAAAGTGACTTTAATATTCAATATTGTGTTCATGCTTTTACATCATTTTTGCACATATCATTGTTTTTGGTTGCAAATTTTTACTTTATTCACAACTCTATGAGCTGATTATTCAGGCTATTTAAGTTGCATTTTGTATTTTTTTATTTCAAATTTTTTGTAAATCACAACAATTTCTTTGTCAATTTTTTATAATTTCGCCAATTTGGGGTAGCGCAGATATTTCACCATACACACATTTTTTTCATTTTCATGCAGTGGGGCTGTTCCTGCACTGCATGGCTTACCTGATCTTTTTTGTTTTGGGGTTCGGAAATATACTCGCCTAAACCTCCGATCCTCCCATCGCAAGATTGGTCCCCATGACTCCTGCCACCCCACAATCCAGCGTTCTTTTGTGGTGGACAATTCCTGACATCATCAGGCCCATAGACCTGCTTTGGATATGAAGACATCAGGAACAGTCCACCACTGGACATAAGTGAGTGCTGTTTTCCAGAGGATCAAAGGATCGGGTGAGTATAGGCTCTGTGTTCACACTTAGACAAAATGAGCAGTTAACCCATGTAGTGCGGGCATAGCCCCACTGCATAGGGCAAAATAAATGTAGCAATGGCCCCAACCCTTAGAGGCCTAATGGTGACCTCCAAAACCAGAGAGGGCTGACATCCATCCTCGTGGAGTGGGTTACCAGGCATGGTGGGTGTAATGCAAGTTGAAATGATGGGCGTCAGTCACTTTTTGAATGCAAATAAAGAGATTTATTGTCTCTTAACAAAAACTGTAGGAGAGGGGGTTAGGGCCAGGACACCCTTAGGTAGATGCAATGACAATTAGCAGACTTCGAGACACAATAGGTAGACAGCTATACAGTTAAAAGCCTCAAGCCGGACACAACTTCTGTATTGGCAGGACTGCTGTCTCCTATGGCAACTAAGCTTTTAACAGTTTCCAAAGATCTTCACACATAGAACTTGGCAACAGAGTACGGTTCTTCTCTTATCTCACAGTTTCCCACTGTAGGTCTTCCAATCACTGAGCTCTCAGTCTCTCACTAGACTTCCAGATCCAAGCCACCCGCTGGATCCCCTGAGCTCTTCCACAGCTAACCCGCTGTATGCTCCTCAATCGTCACCCCGGCTAACCCGCTGGGTCCCTGGCTTGGCACTTGCTGAAGCTTTCCCACTTCTTCCCTGTCCCTGGCTGGTGAGAAGACTGCTCTGGTACTTCTTCAGGCTTACTCACAGTAGTCTCTGGTAATAGGGTGGATGGTCCCTTAATGGCGACTGCTTCCCCTTTACCTCTGACCACGACTGGTTCTTCTTCTGGCTGAACCTCTGTAACTCGGTTGGACTCCAATCCTGCAGTCCCAACCCTGCGCTTCTTCTCCTGCCCCTGGATAGGCCTCAGGCAGCCTAGTAACCAGGTGCATGCTTCTGGCCTAGCAACCCGGGACTACATAACACACATGCACCCAGACAGCTGTCCAGGTGGCACAGAACCCCGATCACCTGAGTCCACCCAAATAAATAAGCTCTCCGAGCAGGCCAAGGCACTAACGAAACCCCTGCCCATTGGCTGAGACACCCCTTCCATTCATAATATGACTTAGCTATGCCCTTGTCGATCTAATTACACCAGCAACAGTGCCACCCAGTGACAGAAGAGAAAAAGTTCAGCGACTCCAGAATTAGAGAGGGATTAGTGGATCTTCTAACAATTAACCAGAACATTTACTATCTGGCAAACTAAATTTGTGAGCAACCCTGCCTATAGGGTGCTACATAGAAAAAATTCCCGGACTTAGGTTTTAAGGTCATCCGCTCACCTGGACAAGTTGTCTAAATAAGAGGTCCGCTAGGGCGAACAGAGCAACATCTAAGCTAGAGGAAACCTAATTTAACCCAGAGATGGACTGCCTCCAGATGGCACATATTGTGTCAAAGCAGTCTTGCGTGCCCTTGCAGGTTGCAATCCACTCTTCGGCCTCCATTGTCTCAGTCACTTTCCTGATCCAGTCCTCGCAGATGGGAATAAGGCGTTTGGCTGCATTAAGTAGGTAGAGAATAGTGCTAAGCTTATAGTGGCTAAGTAGAAGAGCGGGAGCATGGAGCAGAAAGTGTAGTGGAGAGAAAGGGAAATCAATCCCCAAGATCTCTGCTATCCAGGCCTTAATGCCCACCCAGTAGGCATTGATCACAGGGCATTCCCACCATATATTGATGAATGTGCCTCGTGGGCCACAGCCTCTCCAACAGAGGTCTGGGGCCAAATAGTAGATGCGGGCTAAAGTTGTGGGCAAAGGGTACCACCTCATTAACAGTTTGTAACTCTCCTGTGTCTATGGGGCTAGAATGGGTCAGTTGGCACAGATGTTGCAACTGCTCCCCAGGGAGCTCGCACTGGAGATCACGCTCCCACTCCCTGATATGTGCCAGTTTTAGATATTTGAGTTGAGCAGCTTATATAGAAATCATACGTGGAATGGGTTCTTTAGCATTCCAGAGGTGCTCAAATTGTGTGAGGGTGGACATAGACCATATAGGGTGTCGTTTTTCAGTCTTTTAAAATGTAAGAAGACCATGACTTTCCTAAGCCCTGTCTCTGCAAAGTACTAATACTGACTGAGGGAACATAGAAGAAACAGGGAGGATATAGCTAGGGCTTACCAACTAGCACTAAACAGAAGGGGAGGACGGAGGAAGAAACCAAAATCACATAGTAATCATGTTATAGTGGCTTATAATCACCAATAGATGTCATACTACAAAACAATAATAACTCAATGCAGTTCAATACAATACATACAAAATACAGTACATACAAGTGGTGGCATAATGGCCAATTATTAATAAATGAAATTCAATGTGTAAATAAATATATGATTTTATATTTTGTCTATAGATACACTTTAGATTTACGCATAAGAATTAGCTATTTTCAGCAAAAACTAAAATGTGAAGCGAGCTAAAGGGCTCTATACAGGTAATGATATAGGACCTGATAATTTTTCAGTACTTGTTTTTTCTTTCAGCTATTGTACATTGCCCTTGCCTTTGTTAGTTTGGTGTTCTTTTCAGTGATTAACATCATGGATTTCACTTCAAAATAAAATCTGTATATCATCACAGCACATTGCATCCTCTATTGCACAGGTGCCAAACTGGCGGCCCTCCAGATGGTGCAGAACCAGATTTCTCAAAATATCTACAAGCAGCCTCCCTGACTAGGATTATAGACTGGTACCATAATATGGAGGACAAACAATGGGTTAAACTAGAAGAAGATATTATAGGAATTCAACTCAAAGCCCTCCCCTGGATAAAACCTCACCTAAGACCTGGAAATAAAAAATTAACAATTTTTGCAAGAGCCACATTAAAAATATGGGACGTAGAATTAAAAAAGGGGAACCTATCCACTATGATGGGACCAATGACCCCAATGTTCTCCAACCCAGAATTTCCACCAGCATTAGCAACCACAAAATACTTCAAATTTAATTTATTGGAGAACGCTAGGGTGGCCCAGATCCTAGTGGACGGGAAAATGCCAAAAATACAAGATCTGGGACCTGAACATAAACATAAGTGGCTACAATACTATCAATTAAATACTTATATTGCAACAAATATAGAATTACCTTTAATAAATAGATCTAAAATGAAATTTGAACAAATATTATTGGGTGAACAAAAAACAACTAAAAAGTTATCTAAGATATATGGATTATTACTCCCCTTAGGATCCATTAGAGAGCTAACAGGAATGAAAAAATTTGAAAAAGAATGGGAAAAAGAAATAGGGAGATCAATATCAGAAATAGAATGGGAGAAAATATTTGAAATAATTCACAAAACATCTATAGCGAATAAATACCAAGAAAGAAATTATAAAATAGCAATGAGAAGGTATTGGAGCCCTGTAGCGTTAAATAAAATAAACCGTGGACAAACAGATATTTGTTGGAGATGTAAGGTGGAAAGGGGGACTATGGACCACATTTGGTATGAATGTCATATGGTGAGAAAAGTCTGGAAAAAGATTCATGAAATTTATCAAAAGTGTCGGGAATAGAGAGGAATCTAAATATAGATGTCTCATTATTATCTCTGATGTCAGAATCAATAAAGAGTATTAACCACTTGCTTACTTGCCACTTGCATAACCCCCTTCCTGCCCAGTAGTGATGAGCCGAACACCCCCGGGTTCGGTTTGCACCAGAACCCGCGAACAGACCGAAAGTTCGTACGAACATTAGAACCCTATTAAATACAATGGATGCGAACGTTCGAATTCTAAAGTGCTAATTATAACGACTATTATGCATGTTATTGTCCTAAAAAGGGTTTGGGAACCCGGGTTCTGCACCAGGGGACATGTATCAATGCAAAAAGAAGTTTTAAAAACGGTCGTTTTTCGGGAGCAGTCATTTTAATGATGCATAAAGTGAAAAAAAAAAGTCAAATATTCCTTTAAATATCGTACCTGGGGGGTGTCTAAAGTATGCCTGTGAAGTGCCACGTGTTTCCCGTGTTTAGAACTGTCCCTGCACAAAATGACACTTCTAAAGGAAAAAAAAGCCATTTAAAACTGCTTGCGGCTTTAATGTAATGTCTGGTCTCGGTAATATGGATGAAAATCTTTAAGAAAAATGGCATAGCTACCCCATGACCCCCCCCCCTACCCCAGCCCATTACCAGCCCCTTTGGGTCTTGTATGGATATTAAGGGGAACCCCGCACATAAAATAAAAAAGGCCCTATATACTCTGAACAGCCGTATACAGGCGGTGCATACAAGACAGGGACTGTAGGTTTGTTCTTATGTAGAATCTGTTTGTAATTTTGAACAGGTACATTGTTTAAGTGTAGCTCCAGCCCAAAAATCTATTTTTAAACTTTTTGGAAAACATAGGTAAGGGTTATCACCCCTGTAACATTTGTTTTGCTGTCTGTGCCCCTGTTCAGAACATTTCACCTCACTTTCCGTCCCAATGACAACTGTTTTTGAAATGTGGTGTTTTTCTTGAAACAAGGATTGGTGATAAAGCATCAGTACAGAGGAGACACCTTTCTCCCATATTAATTCTTACAGGAGAGAATTTTCCTTCCTAGGGGTAGATTTCCTCTCACTTCCTGTTGTCTTCTTGCGTTTGCAAGTAGGAGTCGTTTGTAAGTTGGATGTTTGAAAGTAGGGACCTGCCATATATACTCTGCAGAAATAGGCCCCTTAGTTGTTGGTGTTGGCACAACACTGTAAGCACTCACAGTTACTCTTGGTTGGTGCTGGAACGCCCTGCTGTCAACTATTATATCAGGAATTGTAATTACATATAATTGTTGAACAGTGCTAGTAAAAATTGGGCCTTTGATGGTGGTGCTGGTGCCACAACACTGTAAGCCCTGACAGTTACTCTTGGTGGGTGCAGCAATGGGCCCTGCTGTGAATTATTAGATCAAGAATTGTAATTGCATGCCCCTGTTGAACAGGGGCTGAAAAATTGGGCCTTTCGTGGTGGTGGTGGTGGTGGTGGTGGTGGTGTTGCCACAACACTGTAAGCCCTCAGAGTTACTCTTGGTGGGTGCAGGAATGGGCCCTGCTGTGAATTATTAGATCAAGAATTGTAATTACATGCCCCTTTTGAACAGGGGCTGAAAAATTGGGCCTTTCGTGGTGGTGGTGGTGGTGGCGTTGCCACAACACTGTAAGCCCTCAGAGTTACTCTTGGTGGGTTCAGCAATGGGCCCTGCTGTGAATTATTAGATCAAGAATTGTAATTACATGCCCCTGTTGAACAGGGGCTGAAAAATTGGGCCTTAGGCACTGGTGGCACAACACTGCAACCCCTCACAGATACTGTACTTGGAGCACAGCAATGAGCCCTGTTGCAAAGTATTGCTTCAAAAATTGTAATTACACGCCCCTGTTAAACAGGGGCTGAAAAATTGGGCGTTAGGCACTGGTGGCGGCACCCATAAACAAAAATGATCTTCCAAGCTATCATCATCAATCGTATCATTGAGGACTCGGAGGAGGAGGATAGCCAGTCAACATAACAGCACAGGCACTCAGCATCAGCATCAGTCTTGAAGGGATGTGACATGTTAAAATCAATTAGTCTGTTATATCAGCATCAGGTGTGTGGTAGCTGGTGGTGATCCAAGACTGGTTCATCTTGATGAAAGTCAGTCGATCAACCGAGTCGGTGGACAGGCGCACCCTGTGATCCGTGACAAATCCTCCAGCAGCACTGAATGTGCGTTCCGAAAGAACGCTGGATGCAGGACAGGCCAGTAGCTCAATTGCATACTGTGCAAGCTCTGGCCAGTGATCCATCCTCAAGACCCAGTAAGCCAGAGGATTTTCAGTGGGGAAGGTGTCCAAGTCTGACCTTGCCCCTAGATATTCCTGCACCATGTTTATCAGACGCTGGCGATGGTTGCTGGAACCGATCATACTTTGGGGCTGCGGACTAAAGAATTGTCTGAACGCATCGGTCAGACGGCCACCTTCCCCACCGCTCCTTCTTTGACTGGCCGAAGCCTCAGCAACTCGTTGTCCAGGACCAGGAGTTTGTAACCTCCCAGTCTCTGGGAACGCGTTGCACAGACCTTTCTGCAAGGCCTCCCGGAGTTGTCTCATCCTCTGCTCCCTCTGCGACGGTAACATAAGGTCCGCAACCTTACCCTTGTACCGTGGATCAAGGAGAGTGGCCAGCCAGTAATGGTCCCTCTCCTTGATCCGAAGAATACGAGGATCCTTCCGCAGACTTTGCAGGATCAGGGAGGCCATGCAGCGTAGGTTAGCTGAGGCATTCGGTCCGGAGTCCTCTGGGTCACTAAGGACGACATGATCCGCAGCCACCTCCTCCCAGCCACGTACAAGTCCACGGGTTTCTTGGGACTGTAAATCATCCCTAAAAGACTGCTGCTGTTGATGCTGCTGAGTGCCAGGCTCCACCTCCATGCTGACACAATCCTCCTCCTCCTCCTCCTCCTCGTCCTCTTCCTGTGCGATGGGTGGGACAGAAGGAACACTGTCTGGGTAAAGGGGGCCTTGAGAGGCAAGGAAGTCCTCCTCTTCCTGCCTCTGTTCTGCCTCAAGTGCCCTGTCCATTATTCCACGCAGCGTGTGCTCCAACAGGTGGACAAGAGGTACAGTGTCACTGATGCATGCACTGTCACTGCTCACCATCCTCGTGGCCTCCTCAAATGGTGCCAGGACAGTGCATGCATCCCTGATCATGCCCCACTGGCGTGGAGAAAAAAAACCAAGCTCCCCTGACCCTGTCCTGGTGCCGTAGTCGCACAGGTACTCATTGATGGCCCTCTGCTGCGTGTGCAGCCGCTGCAGCATGGCCAACGTTGAGTTCCACCTGGTGGGCATGTCACATTAAAGGCGGTTCTTGGGCAGGTTCAACTCCTTTTGCAGCTCAGCCAGGCGAGCACTGGCATTATAAGATCTGCAGAAATGCACACAGACTTTCCTGGCCTGCCTCAGGACATCCTGTAAGCCCGGGTACCTGCCCAAGAACCGCTGCACCACCAGGTTAAGAACGTGAGCCACACAGGGCACATGGGTCAGTTGTCCCTGTCGGAGGGCGGAGAGGAGGTTGGTGCCATTGTCGCAAACCACCATTCCTGGCTTAAGCTGGTGCGGCGTCAACCACCTCTCGGCCTGGCCCTGCAGAGCAGACAGGACCTCTGCCCCAGTGTGGCTTCTGTCCCCCAAACACACCAGCGCAAGCACGGCATGGCATCTTTTTGCCTGCGTACTTGCGTAGCCCCTTGAACGCCTACGGAGCACCGCTGGTTCAGAGGACAAAGCACAGGAAGAGGCCATGGAGGAAGAAGAAGAGGAGGGGGTGGAGGAGAGAGGTGTGTCACAACCAGTAGTAGCATTTTGGAGGCGTGGCGGTGGAACAACCTCCAACACTACTGCACCTTGTCCTGCATCCTTCCCAGCTGCCAAAAGAGTGACCCAATGGGCCGTGAAAGAAAGGTAACGTCCCTGTCCATGCCTGCTGGACCATGAGTCAGCGGTAATATGCACCTTACCGCTGACCGCCCTGTCCAGCGAGGCCAAGACATTGCCTTCCACATGCCGGTAGAGAGCCGGAATAGCCTTCCGTGAGAAAAAGTGGCGTTTGGGAACCTGCCACTGAGGAACCGCACATTGCACAAACTCACGGAAGGGGGCCGAGTCTACCAACTGAAAAGGCAGCAGTTGAAGCGCTAGCAATTTAGCCAAGCTAGCATTCAACCGCTGGGCATGTGGATGGCTGGGAGTGAACTTCTTTCGAAGGTCCAGCAGCTGGGGCAGGGAAATTTGCCTGCTAGAATCGGACGTCGGTGTACTGCTAGCAGAGTGGCCGCAAGTACTTGGCTGTGACACACCTAATTCTACACCTTCATTCCTCTCAGTGCATGTTTCAGAGAGGACTGAAGTTATAGTGGGGTTGGAGATCCCAGCTGATGCGGTGCAAGGAGAGGTCCGCTTTGTTCTTTGGTGTGGGTCTTTGAGGTAGGCTTGCCAACGAGCTGCATGGCAGGTCAACATATGTCTGGTCAGGCATGTGGTACCCAAGCGGCTGATGTTTTGGCCACGCGATATACGCTTGAGACATATGTTGCAAACAGCAGCTGTGCGATCTGATGCACTAGCCTCAAAAAAGGCCCACACCAAAGAACTTTTTGAATGACGGGCAGAGGCAGCGCCCTGCACAGGCGGAGCTCTGCGGTGTGATTCCGTCGGTGTACTGCCCTTACGCTGGCCACCAAAGGGCATCCTGCCTCGTTGGAGATGTGCCTCCTCCTCATCCTCCTCCTCCTCCTCTCTCCTATTAGGCACCCACGTGGAGTCAGTGACCTCATCATCCCCTCCCTCCTCATCACTGGAGCCAATCTGGCAGTATGCTGCAGCTGCTGGAACATGACTGCCAGATTGGTGTCCTTCTTGAGCATCCCCTCTGTCTGCTCTCACGCTACTGCCTTCCTCTAGCTGGGTTTCATCATCAGACCCTTCGAAACGCTGGGCATCCTCCTGGAGCATGTACCCAACACTGTGCTCAAACAGTTCGGGGGACTCCTCAGGAGGAGGACATGGTGGGTCTAGGGAAGGAGTGACTGATGATGAGTCTGACATTGATACCAGGGAAGAGGACGCTTTGGCAGCTGCTTTGCCAGTACCCTGAGCCTGGGTGAGAGAGGATGAGGAGGAGGAGGAGGGCTTGGTCATCCAGTCTACCAAGTCTTCGGCATGATGTGGCTCAACATGTCCAGCTGCCGAAAAGAAGGACAAGCGTGTCCCATGGCCATGTGCTGATGACAATGCACCGCGTCCACGACCAGCACTGTTGCCCCCAGACACAGAGCCTGCTTGCCCTCTTTTATTGCCTCCTGACTGTCTGCCTCTCCTTGTTTGCCTTCCAGACATTCTAATGGATGGCCTGCAGGGAGATGGGAAAAAAAGCAATAAGGGCTACCTTCAGGTGTCCTTCTCTGTCCCTTTACTTAAGGATTTCTAAATATGGTTGAGGATGATTGCTTTCGCACAGAATAGCACAATGACAATTTCCCTGACTGTCCAAAAAACAAGGATTTCAAAGATGGTTGATGAGGAATGCTTTAGCACAGTATAGCACAATGAGAATTTCCCTCACTGTCCTTCCCTGTCCCTACAAACAAGGTTTAGCACAGTAAAACACACTGACACTCTCCCTACCTATAGTTTTCTGTCCCTATAAAAATTTTTTTTTTAAAGATGGTTGATGCGGAATGCTTTAGCACAGTATAGCACAATGAGAATTTCCCTCACTGTCCTTCCCTGTCCCTACAAACAAGGTTTAGCACAGTAAAACACACTGACACTCTCCCTACCTATAGTTTTCTGTCCCTAAAAATTTTTTTTTTTAAAGATGGTTGATGAGGAATGCTTTAGCACAGTATAGCACAATGAGAATTTCCCTCACTGTCCTTCCCTGTCCCTACAAACAAGGTTTAGCACAGTAAAACACACTGACACTCTCCCTACCTATAGTTTTCTGTCCCTATAAAAAATGTTTTTTTAAAGATGGTTGATGAGGAATGCTTTAGCACAGTATAGCACAATGAGAATTTCCCTCACTGTCATTCCCTGTCCCTACAAACAAGGTTTAGCACAGTAAAACACACTGACACTCTCCCTACCTATAGTTTTCTGTCCCTATAATTTTTTTTTTTTTAAAGATGGTTGATGAGGAATGCTTTAGCACAGTATAGCACAATGAGAATTTCCCTCACTGTCCTTCCCTGTCCCTACAAACAAGGTTTAGCACAGTAAAACACACTGACACTCTCCCTACCTATAGTTTTCTGTCCCTATAAAAAATTTTTTTTTAAAGATGGTTGATGCGGAATGCTTTAGCACAGTATAGCACAATGAGAATTTCCCTCACTGTCCTTCCCTGTCCCTACAAACAAGGTTTAGCACAGTAAAACACACTGACACTCTCCCTACCTATAGTTTTCTGTCCCTATAATTTTTTTTTTTTAAAGATGGTTGATGAGGAATGCTTTAGCACAGTATAGCACAATGAGAATTTCCCTCACTGTCCTTCCCTGTCCCTACAAACAAGGTTTAGCACAGTAAAACACACTGACACTCTCCCTACCTATAGTTTTCTGTCCCTATAAAATTTTTTTTTTTAAAGATGGTTGATGAGGAATGCTTTAGCACAGTATAGCACAATGAGAATTTCCCTCACTGTCCTTCCCTGTCCCTACAAACAAGGTTTAGCACAGTAAAACACACTGACACTCTCCCTACCTATAGTTTTCTGTCCCTATAAAATTTTTTTTTTTAAAGATGGTTGATGAGGAATGCTTTAGCACAGTATAGCACAATGAGAATTTCCCTCACTGTCCTTCCCTGTCCCTACAAACAAGGTTTAGCACAGTAAAACACACTGACACTCTCCCTACCTATAGTTTTCTGTCCCTAAAATTTTTTTTTTTTTTAAAGATGGTTGATGAGGAATGCTTTAGCACAGTATAGCACAATGAGAATTCCCCTCACTGTCCTTCCCTGTCCCTACAAACAAGGTTTAGCACAGTAAAACACACTGACACTCTCCCTACCTATAGTTTTCTGTCCCTATAATTTTTTTTTTTTTAAAGATGGTTGATGAGGAATGCTTTAGCACAGTATAGCACAATGAGAATTTCCCTCACTGTCCTTCCCTGTCCCTACAAACAAGGTTTAGCACAGTAAAACACACTGACACTCTCCCTACCTATAGTTTTCTGTCCCTATAAATTTTTTTTTTTTAAAGATGGTTGATGAGGAATGCTTTAGCACAGTATAGCACAATGAGAATTTCCCTCACTGTCCTTCCCTGTCCCTACAAACAAGGTTTAGCACAGTAAAACACACTGACACTCTCCCTACCTATAGTTTTCTGTCCCTAAAAATTTTTTTTTTTTAAAGATGGTTGATGAGGAATGCTTTAGCACAGTATAGCACAATGAGAATTTCCCTCACTGTCCTTCCCTGTCCCTACAAACAAGGTTTAGCACAGTAAAACACACTGACACTCTCCCTACCTATAGTTTTCTGTCCCTATAAAAAATGTTTTTTTAAAGATGGTTGATGAGGAATGCTTTAGCACAGTATAGCACAATGAGAATTTCACTCACTGTCCTTCCCTGTCCCTACAAACAAGGTTTAGCACAGTAAAACACACTGACACTCTCCCTACCTATAGTTTTCTGTCCCTATAAATTTTTTTTTTTTAAAGATGGTTGATGAGGAATGCTTTAGCACAGTATAGCACAATGAGAATTTCCCTCACTGTCCTTCCCTGTCCCTACAAACAAGGTTTAGCACAGTAAAACACACTGACACTCTCCCTACCTATAGTTTTCTGTCCCTATAATTTTTTTTTTTTTAAAGATGTTTGATGAGGAATGCTTTAGCACAGTATAGCACAATGAGAATTTCCCTCACTGTCCTTCCCTGTCCCTACAAACAAGGTTTAGCACAGTAAAACACACTGACACTCTCCCTACCTATAGTTTTCTGTCCCTATAAAAAAATTTTTTTTAAAGCTGGTTGATGAGGAATGCTTTAGCACAGTATAGCACAATGAGAATTTCCCTCACTGTCCTTCCCTGTCCCTACAAACAAGGTTTAGCACAGTAAAACACACTGACACTCTCCCTACCTATAGTTTTCTGTCCCTATAAATTTTTTTTTTTTTAAAGATGGTTGATGAAGAATGCTTTAGCACAGTATAGCACAATGAGAATTTCCCTCACTGTCCTTCCCTGTCCCTACAAACAAGGTTTAGCACAGTAAAACACACTGACACTCTCCCTACCTATAGTTTTCTGCCCCTATAAAAAATGTTTTTTTAAAGATGGTTGATGAGGAATGCTTTAGCACAGTATAGCACAATGAGAATTTCCCTCACTGTCCTTCCCTGTCCCTACAAACAAGGTTTAGCACAGTAAAACACACTGACACTCTCCCTACCTATAGTTTTCTGTCCCTATAAAAAATGTTTTTTTAAAGATGGTTGATGAGGAATGCTTTAGCACAGTATAGCACAATGAGAATTTCCCTCACTGTCCTTTCCTGTCCCTACAAACAAGGTTTAGCACAGTAAAACACACTGACACTCTCCCTACCTATAGTTTTCTGTCCCTATAAAAATTTTTTTTTTAAAGATGGTTGATGAGGAATGCTTTAGCACAGTATAGCACAATGAGAATTTCCCTCACTGTCCTTCCCTGTCCCTACAAACAAGGTTTAGCACAGTAAAACACACTGACACTCTCCCTACCTATAGTTTTCTGTCCCTATAAAAAATTTTTTTTTTAAAGATGGTTGATGAGGAATGCTTTAGCACAGTATAGCACAATGAGAATTTCCCTCACTGTCCTTCCCTGTCCCTACAAACAAGGTTTAGCACAGTAAAACACACTGACACTCTCCCTACCTATAGTTTTCTGTCCCTATAATTTTTTTTTTTTTAAAGATGGTTGATGAGGAATGCTTTAGCACAGTATAGCACAATGATAATTTCCCTCACTGTCCTTCCCTGTCCCTACAAACAAGGTTTAGCACAGTAAAACACACTGACACTCTCCCTACCTATAGTTTTCTGTCCCTATAATTTTTTTTTTTTTAAAGATGTTTGATGAGGAATGCTTTAGCACAGTATAGCACAATGAGAATTTCCCTCACTGTCCTTCCCTGTCCCTACAAACAAGGTTTAGCACAGTAAAACACACTGACACTCTCCCTACCTATAGTTTTCTGTCCCTATAAAATTTTTTTTTTTTAAAGATGGTTGATGAAGAATGCTTTAGCACAGTATAGCACAATGAGAATTTCCCTCACTGTCCTTCCCTGTCCCTACAAACAAGGTTTAGCACAGTAAAACACACTGACACTCTCCCTACCTATAGTTTTCTGCCCCTATAAAAAATGTTTTTTTAAAGATGGTTGATGAGGAATGCTTTAGCACAGTATAGCACAATGAGAATTTCCCTCACTGTCCTTCCCTGTCCCTACAAACAAGGTTTAGCACAGTAAAACACACTGACACTCTCCCTACCTATAGTTTTCTGTCCCTATAAATTTTTTTTTTTTAAAGATGGTTGATGAGGAATGCTTTAGCACAGTATAGCACAATGAGAATTTCCCTCACTGTCCTTCCCTGTCCCTACAAACAAGGTTTAGCACAGTAAAACACACTGACACTCTCCCTACCTATAGTTTTCTGTCCCTAAAATTTTTTTTTTTTTAAAGATGGTTGATGAGGAATGCTTTAGCACAGTATAGCACAATGAGAATTTCCCTCACTGTCCTTCCCTGTCCCTACAAACAAGGTTTAGCACAGTAAAACACACTGACACTCTCCCTACCTATAGTTTTCTGTCCCTATAAAAAATGTTTTTTTAAAGATGGTTGATGAGGAATGCTTTAGCACAGTATAGCACAATGAGAATTTCACTCACTGTCCTTCCCTGTCCCTACAAACAAGGTTTAGCACAGTAAAACACACTGACACTCTCCCTACCTATAGTTTTCTGTCCCTATAAATTTTTTTTTTTTAAAGATGGTTGATGAGGAATGCTTTAGCACAGTATAGCACAATGAGAATTTCCCTCACTGTCCTTCCCTGTCCCTACAAACAAGGTTTAGCACAGTAAAACACACTGACACTCTCCCTACCTATAGTTTTCTGTCCCTATAATTTTTTTTTTTTTAAAGATGTTTGATGAGGAATGCTTTAGCACAGTATAGCACAATGAGAATTTCCCTCACTGTCCTTCCCTGTCCCTACAAACAAGGTTTAGCACAGTAAAACACACTGACACTCTCCCTACCTATAGTTTTCTGTCCCTATAAAAATATTTTTTTTAAAGCTGGTTGATGAGGAATGCTTTAGCACAGTATAGCACAATGAGAATTTCCCTCACTGTCCTTCCCTGTCCCTACAAACAAGGTTTAGCACAGTAAAACACACTGACACTCTCCCTACCTATAGTTTTCTGTCCCTATAAAATTTTTTTTTTTTAAAGATGGTTGATGAAGAATGCTTTAGCACAGTATAGCACAATGAGAATTTCCCTCACTGTCCTTCCCTGTCCCTACAAACAAGGTTTAGCACAGTAAAACACACTGACACTCTCCCTACCTATAGTTTTCTGTCCCTATAAAAAATTTTTTTTTTAAAGATGGTTGATGAGGAATGCTTTAGCACAGTATAGCACAATGAGAATTTCCCTCACTGTCCTTCCCTGTCCCTACAAACAAGGTTTAGCACAGTAAAACACACTGACACTCTCCCTACCTATAGTTTTCTGTCCCTATAATTTTTTTTTTTTTAAAGATGGTTGATGAGGAATGCTTTAGCACAGTATAGCACAATGATAATTTCCCTCACTGTCCTTCCCTGTCCCTACAAACAAGGTTTAGCACAGTAAAACACACTGACACTCTCCCTACCTATAGTTTTCTGTCCCTATAATTTTTTTTTTTTTAAAGATGTTTGATGAGGAATGCTTTAGCACAGTATAGCACAATGAGAATTTCCCTCACTGTCCTTCCCTGTCCCTACAAACAAGGTTTAGCACAGTAAAACACACTGACACTCTCCCTACCTATAGTTTTCTGTCCCTATAAAATTTTTTTTTTTTAAAGATGGTTGATGAAGAATGCTTTAGCACAGTATAGCACAATGAGAATTTCCCTCACTGTCCTTCCCTGTCCCTACAAACAAGGTTTAGCACAGTAAAACACACTGACACTCTCCCTACCTATAGTTTTCTGCCCCTATAAAAAATGTTTTTTTAAAGATGGTTGATGAGGAATGCTTTAGCACAGTATAGCACAATGAGAATTTCCCTCACTGTCCTTCCCTGTCCCTACAAACAAGGTTTAGCACAGTAAAACACACTGACACTCTCCCTACCTATAGTTTTCTGTCCCTATAATTTTTTTTTTTTTAAAGATGGTTGATGAGGAATGCTTTAGCACAGTATAGCACAATGAGAATTTCCCTCACTGTCCTTCCCTGTCCCTACAAACAAGGTTTAGCACAGTAAAACACACTGACACTCTCCCTACCTATAGTTTTCTGTCCCTAAAAATTTTTTTTTTTTAAAGATGGTTGATGAGGAATGCTTTAGCACAGTATAGCACAATGAGAATTTCCCTCACTGTCCTTCCCTGTCCCTACAAACAAGGTTTAGCACAGTAAAACACACTGACACTCTCCCTACCTATAGTTTTCTGTCCCTATAAAAAATGTTTTTTTAAAGATGGTTGATGAGGAATGCTTTAGCACAGTATAGCACAATGAGAATTTCACTCACTGTCCTTCCCTGTCCCTACAAACAAGGTTTAGCACAGTAAAACACACTGACACTCTCCCTACCTATAGTTTTCTGTCCCTATAAATTTTTTTTTTTTAAAGATGGTTGATGAGGAATGCTTTAGCACAGTATAGCACAATGAGAATTTCCCTCACTGTCCTTCCCTGTCCCTACAAACAAGGTTTAGCACAGTAAAACACACTGACACTCTCCCTACCTATAGTTTTCTGTCCCTATAATTTTTTTTTTTTTAAAGATGTTTGATGAGGAATGCTTTAGCACAGTATAGCACAATGAGAATTTCCCTCACTGTCCTTCCCTGTCCCTACAAACAAGGTTTAGCACAGTAAAACACACTGACACTCTCCCTACCTATAGTTTTCTGTCCCTATAAAAATATTTTTTTTAAAGCTGGTTGATGAGGAATGCTTTAGCACAGTATAGCACAATGAGAATTTCCCTCACTGTCCTTCCCTGTCCCTACAAACAAGGTTTAGCACAGTAAAACACACTGACACTCTCCCTACCTATAGTTTTCTGTCCCTATAAAATTTTTTTTTTTTAAAGATGGTTGATGAAGAATGCTTTAGCACAGTATAGCACAATGAGAATTTCCCTCACTGTCCTTCCCTGTCCCTACAAACAAGGTTTAGCACAGTAAAACACACTGACACTCTCCCTACCTATAGTTTTCTGCCCCTATAAAAAATGTTTTTTTAAAGATGGTTGATGAGGAATGCTTTAGCACAGTATAGCACAATGAGAATTTCCCTCACTGTCCTTCCCTGTCCCTACAAACAAGGTTTAGCACAGTAAAACACACTGACACTCTCCCTACCTATAGTTTTCTGTCCCTATAAAAAATGTTTTTTTAAAGATGGTTGATGAGGAATGCTTTAGCACAGTATAGCACAATGAGAATTTCCCTCACTGTCCTTTCCTGTCCCTACAAACAAGGTTTAGCACAGTAAAACACACTGACACTCTCCCTACCTATAGTTTTCTGTCCCTATAAAAAAATTTTTTTTAAAGATGGTTGATGAGGAATGCTTTAGCACAGTATAGCACAATGAGAATTTCCCTCACTGTCCTTCCCTGTCCCTACAAACAAGGTTTAGCACAGTAAAACACACTGACACTCTCCCTACCTATAGTTTTCTGTCCCTATAAAAAATTTTTTTTTTAAAGATGGTTGATGAGGAATGCTTTAGCACAGTATAGCACAATGAGAATTTCCCTCACTGTCCTTCCCTGTCCCTACAAACAAGGTTTAGCACAGTAAAACACACTGACACTCTCCCTACCTATAGTTTTCTGTCCCTATAATTTTTTTTTTTTTAAAGATGGTTGATGAGGAATGCTTTAGCACAGTATAGCACAATGATAATTTCCCTCACTGTCCTTCCCTGTCCCTACAAACAAGGTTTAGCACAGTAAAACACACTGACACTCTCCCTACCTATAGTTTTCTGTCCCTATAATTTTTTTTTTTTAAAGATGGTTGATGAGGAATGCTTTAGCACAGTATAGCACAATGAGAATTTCCCTCACTGTCCTTCCCTGTCCCTACAAACAAGGTTTAGCACAGTAAAACACACTGACACTCTCCCTACCTATAGTTTTCTGTCCCTATAAAATTTTTTTTTTAAAGATGGTTGATGAGGAATGCTTTAGCACAGTATAGCACAATGAGAATTTCCCTCACTGTCCTTCCCTGTCCCTACAAACAAGGTTTAGCACAGTAAAACACACTGACACTCTCCCTACCTATAGTTTTCTGTCCCTATAATTTTTTTTTTTTTAAAGATGGTTGATGAGGAATGCTTTAGCACAGTATAGCACAATGATAATTTCCCTCACTGTCCTTCCCTGTCCCTACAAACAAGGTTTAGCACAGTAAAACACACTGACACTCTCCCTACCTATAGTTTTCTGTCCCTATAATTTTTTTTTTTTTTAAAGATGGTTGATGAGGAATGCTTTAGCACAGTATAGCACAATGAGAATTTCCCTCACTGTCCTTCCCTGTCCCTACAAACAAGGTTTAGCACAGTAAAACACACTGACACTCTCCCTACCTATAGTTTTCTGTCCCTATAAAATTTTTTTTTTTAAAGATGTTTGATGAGGAATGCTTTAGCACAGTATAGCACATTGAGAATTTCCCTCACTGTCCTTCCCTGTCCCTACAAACAAGGTTTAGCACAGTAAAACACACTGACACTCTCCCTACCTATAGTTTTCTGTCCCTATAAAAAATGTTTTTTTAAAGATGGTTGATGAGGAATGCTTTAGCACAGTATAGCACAATGAGAATTTCCCTCACTGTCCTTCCCTGTCCCTACAAACAAGGTTTAGCACAGTAAAACACACTGACACTCTCCCTACCTATAGTTTTCTGTCCCTATAATTTTTTTTTTTTAAAGATGGTTGATGAGGAATGCTTTAGCACAGTATAGCACAATGATAATTTCCCTCACTGTCCTTCCCTGTCCCTACAAACAAGGTTTAGCACAGTAAAACACACTGACACTCTCCCTACCTATAGTTTTCTGTCCCTATAATTTTTTTTTTTTAAAGATGGTTGATGAGGAATGCTTTAGCACAGTATAGCACAATGAGAATTTCCCTCACTGTCCTTCCCTGTCCCTACAAACAAGGTTTAGCACAGTAAAACACACTGACACTCTCCCTACCTATAGTTTTCTGTCCCTATAATTTTTTTTTTTTAAAGATGGTTGATGAGGAATGCTTTAGCACAGTATAGCACAATGAGAATTTCCCTCACTGTCCTTCCCTGTCCCTACAAACAAGGTTTAGCACAGTAAAACACACTGACACTCTCCCTACCTATAGTTTTCTGTCCCTATAATTTTTTTTTTTTTAAAGATGGTTGATGAGGAATGCTTTAGCACAGTATAGCACAATGATAATTTCCCTCACTGTCCTTCCCTGTCCCTACAAACAAGGTTTAGCACAGTAAAACACACTGACACTCTCCCTACCTATAGTTTTCTGTCCCTATAATTTTTTTTTTTTTAAAGATGGTTGATGAGGAATGCTTTAGCACAGTATAGCACAATGAGAATTTCCCTCACTGTCCTTCCCTGTCCCTACAAACAAGGTTTAGCACAGTAAAACACACTGACACTCTCCCTACCTATAGTTTTCTGTCCCTATAAAAATTTTTTTTTTAAAGATGGTTGATGAGGAATGCTTTAGCACAGTATAGCACATTGAGAATTTCCCTCACTGTCCTTCCCTGTCCCTACAAACAAGGTTTAGCACAGTAAAACACACTGACACTCTCCCTACCTATAGTTTTCTGTCCCTATAAAAAATGTTTTTTTAAAGATGGTTGATGAGGAATGCTTAGCACAGTATAGCACAATGAGAATTTCCCTCACTGTCCTTCCCTGTCCCTACAAACAAGGTTTAGCACAGTAAAACACACTGACACTCTCCCTACCTATAGTTTTCTGTCCCTATAAAAAATGTTTTTTTAAAGATGGTTGATGAGGAATGCTTTAGCACAGTATAGCACAATGAGAATTTCCCTCACTGTCCTTCCCTGTCCCTACAAACAAGGTTTAGCACAGTAAAACACACTGACACTCTCCCTACCTATAGTTTTCTGTCCCTATAAAAAATGTTTTTTTAAAGATGGTTGATGAGGAATGCTTTAGCACAGTATAGCACAATGAGAATTTCCCTCACTGTCCTTCCCTGTCCCTACAAACAAGGTTTAGCACAGTAAAACACACTGACACTCTCCCTACCTATAGTTTTCTGTCCCTATAAAAAATTTTTTTTTTTAAAGATGGTTGATGAGGAATGCTTTAGCACAGTATAGCACAATGAGAATTTCCCTCACTGTCCTTCCCTGTCCCTACAAACAAGGTTTAGCACAGTAAAACACACTGACACTCTCCCTACCTATAGTTTTCTGTCCCTATAAAAATTTTTTTTTAAAGATGGTTGATGAGGAATGCTTTATTTAGCACAGTATAGCACAATGAGAATTTCCCTCACTGTCCTTCCCTGTCCCTACAAACAAGGTTTAGCACAGTAAAACAGACTGACACTCTCCCTACCTATCCTTCTCTTTCCCTAAACTAAAGGAATCCAGGTTAAGCAAGAAAAAAAAATGTCACTGTCCCTGCCTATGCTTCTCTTTCCCTGCTCCGGAACACACTACACTAGGCCGCCGTGCTGGCGGCCTTTTATAGTGTGGGGCGTGTACTAAACACCCTCAGCAATAATTGGCCACAGGCATCCTGCCTGTGGCCAATCATTGCTCTCCTCGCTGCCGGCGCTGTGATTGGCCAAGCATGCGGGGTCACAGTGCATGCTTGGCCAATCACAGCGCCTGGATGACACTGCGATGGCGTAGTGCATTGTGGGCCGCGAATTAGGCGCGAACGGCCCAAATCGTTCGTTGTTCGGCGAACGATCGAACAGCCGATGTTCGAGTCGAACGTATGTTCGACTCGAACACCGAGCTCATCCCTACTGCCCAGGCGAAATTTCAGCTTTCGGCACTGTCACACTTTGAATGACAATTGCGCGGTCGTGCGACGTGGCTCCCAAACAAAATTGACGTCCTTTTTTTTCCCAGGATCATTTCTGCGGTTTTAATTTTTTGCGCTATAAACAAAAAAAGAGCGTTAATTTAAAAAAAAACACAATCTTTTTTACTTTTTGCTATAATAAATATCCCAATTTTTATTAAAAAAATTATATTTTTTTCTCAGTTTAGGCCGATACGTATTCTTCTGCGTATTTTAGGTAAAAAAAAAAAAAAACGCAATAAGCGTATAGTGATTGGTTTGCGCAAAAGTTATAGCGCCTACAAAATAGGGGGTAGAATTATGACATTTTTTTACTAGTAATGGCGGCGATAAATACAATATATGGAAAGACAGATAAGAGAAGAAAGGCATATAAATAGTCAAATGCCAGAAATATGGCAAAAATGGGATGATTTTCGGCTCTCAAAAAGAATCAAACAATACCTATAAAGGGAAAGTAAGGAAGAAATGAAAATAAAGTAAAAAATGGAGGGGGAGAGAACAGGGGAATAGTGTTTTTTTTTTTTCCTCTCCTTTTTTCTTTGTGTGTTTGGTGGGGGATAAATGGGTGTGCGGATGAAAGTAAATGGAAGATAGTAGGATACATGTAGGTATATGTTGTAAGAAATTTTGTTTTAAAGATAATGTGATTCATGAATATTGATCAAGATTCTATATATTGAATAATGAGTAGGAGCAGATACATAATGTGATAGTCTTGTTTAAATGTAAAATGTTATGTATTTAAGAAAAAGACTAATAAAAACAAATTGAAAACAGATGGTGCAGAACTACAAGTCCCATGAGGCATTGCAAGGCGGACAGTTACAAACATGCATGCCACAGGCAGAGGCATGATGGGACTTGTAGTTTCGCAACAGCTGGAGGGCCGCTAGTTTGACACTGCATTCTTTTATAATTTTGGAATAATTTTGGGATAATTCATCTTTAACCACTTGAGACCCGCGGCGCCCGCCTCGTCACGTGATGCCGATGCGCGTGCCTGGCGGCCGCGATGTCCGCCAAATACACGCGATCAGCTGTTACAGAGGCAGGACGTGGATCTCTGTGTGTAAACACAGAGATCCACGTCCTGTCAGGGAGAGAGGAGACCGATGCTGTGTCCCTTGTACATAGGGACACAGATCGCCTCCCCCAGTCAGTCCCCTCCCCCACACAGTAAGAATCACTAATAGAGGACATATTTAACCCCTTGATCGCCCCCTAGTGTTAACCCCTTCCCTGCCAGTCACATTTATACAGTAATCAATGCATATTTATAGCACTGTTCGCTGTATAAATGTGAATGGTCCCAAAATAGTGTCAAAAGTGTCCGTTATGTCCGCCACAATATCACAGGCCTGACAAAAATCGCAGATCGCCGCCATTACTAGTAAAAAAAGAAATATATAATAAAAATGTCATAATTCTATCCCCTATTTTGTAGGCGCTATAACTTTTGCGCAAACCAATCACTATACGCTTATTGCAATTTTTTTTACCAAAAATATATAGAAGAATACGTATCGACCTAAACTGAGAAACAAAATTGTTTTTTAAAAAAAAATTGGGATATTATTATAACAAAAAGTAAAAATTTTTTGTTTTTTTTCAAAGTTTTCTGTATTTTTTTGTTTATCGCGCAAAAAATCAAAACCGCAGAGGTGATCACATACCCCCCAAAGAAAGCTCTATTTGTGGGAAAAAAATGATAAAAATATCATTTGGGTACAGCGTTGTATGACCGCGCAATTGTCATTCAAAGTGCATCAGCGCTGAAAGCTGAAAATTGGTCTGGGTACGAAGGGGGTTTAAGTGCCCAGTAAGCAAGTGGTTATAAGACAAAAAAAAAAAAACACCTGAGAAAATAAATTGATATTAATATTTATCAGGTTAAGAATCCCAGATGTTTATAATACAATTCATCATTCCATCAGACAAAGAACAGAATGGTATCTGCTGAAATGATACGATCACTTAATTATTCCCTTTTGGCTATATTCAGCTTCTTTAGTCACAGTTGATAATCACAAAAATATTATCTGACAGGCAATGGGAGGGGAAAGTCAACAGTGATTTGTTATCTCAAAAGAATTTAACAATTACTGACAGTAGTCTTGAAAAGCAATGAATAATTGTATTAGCAATTATTGTAAAAAAAAAATTGTTGTAGGTTGATATAACTGAATTATTTTGACATTAACTGTTGTATAGAATTAGAAAACAATGTAATGTCACTTAGGAAGGAACTTGTCACTAGGGGCTGTTTTGGCAATTTTTTTATGGAAATTCTACCTGGCTGTAATTCTTATTTACTTCAATACTTTTTGGGTTACTAGCTTGGAGCAAGTCTGCAGATGAGGAAAGTTAGAAGTTGTAGGTCAGTAAATCAAAGTATCCATTAGCCTATGGTATTAGGGTGTGCACCCCGAAGCACAAACACACGTGTGTATATCGGCAGAGCAGAGATTGGTGTCAGTAGGGCAGTGGACGGTGTATTTTTTACAATATATATTTATTTTATTAGGAGCCCCATTGGGGGTAATTTGGTGAATTATCAAGAGTCTAAACAGAGAAAGGGACTAAGGACAGAGCTTCCCCAGTCTCTTTCTCTGCAGTCTCAGCTGCACTGGACAGTGAATGAATTTACTATGCTTCAGCTAAGAATGAACACTGGAGCAATCGGTACAGATCACTCACTGTGTTCGTTCATTCATTCATCCATCCATCCATCCTGAAACATCTGCCGCAGCATGCCTATGAAAGTATCGAAGCTTGGTGGTCACCAGTACAGGCAGGCAACTAGCATTCATTTAGTAGTATATTGTTTTTTCTTTATGTTGATAGGTTGAGGTGCTCAAAGCGCATTATTCACTTGCTGCTGATGTGCACCAAAGCAGCACACACTCACACTTCTCACCACAGTAAAATATAGGTATTCCAAAAAATTCTACTTTTTTAGGAATGATGCAGTGACGTGCTGCATTATAAAGGAGCATAGAAACAATACCTTCAAACTGTTGTGTCACTGGTCAATGCAATTTTTAATCTGGCCGTAGTTGGGTAGAAGTTTGAATGAAAACTCTTATGCCGCGTACACACAGCCGGACTTTCCATTTGGGAAAACCTCCGTCGGAAAAATAGAGAACCTGCTCTCTATCTAAGTCCGTCGGAAATTCCGACAGCAAAAGTCTGATGGAGCATACACATGGTCGGAATTTCAGATGAAAAGCTCCTATCGGACTTTTGCTGTCGGAATTTCCGATCGTATGTACGGGGCATTAGAATTTTTCTTAGAAAGTTTGTTTATTTTTTTAATCATTAGGTCAAATCCATGCTCGTTTTCAATCACAGTGACAAGAAAAATCAAAAGGATCAGGATGGAAATTTTTTCTCAAACAAATTACCGTATTTATCGGCGTATAACACGCACAGGCATATAAAACGCACCCTACTTTAAGAGGGAAGTTTCAGGTAAAAAAAATCCACAGCCCCCTGCGTATAACGCGCAGGCGCAGTTTACCCTCTATTTTCAGGGTAAAAAAGTGAGGGTTATACGCCAGTCAATACAGTAAATACTGACAGTGTATGTGGTTTTCAATTGGTAAAGTTTTGTGAAGTCTATTCGTTAAAAATTCCAGAAATATTGGGACATCAACACAACTGCATGCTTTTAGCTTTTATTTGAGGGTATTTACATCCAAATCAGGTGAACGGTGTAGGAATTACAACAGTTTGTATATGTGCCTCCCACTTTTTAAGGGACCAAAAGTAATGGGACAGATTAACAATCATAAATCAAACTTTCACTTTTTAATACTTGGTTGCAAATCCTTTGCAGTCAATTACAGCCTGAAGTCTGGAATGCATAGACATCGCTGATGCTGGGTTTCATCCCTGGTGATGCTCTGCCAGGCCTCTACTGCATCTGTCTTCAGTTCCTGCTTGTTCTTGGGGCATTTTCCCTTCAGTTTTGTCTTCATTAAGTGAAATGCATGCTCAATCGGATTCAGGTCAGGTGATTGACTTGGCCATTGCATAACATTCCACTTCTTTCCCTTTAAAAATTCTGTGGTTGCTTTTGCAGTATGCTTCGGGTCATTGTCCATCTGCACTGTGAAGTGCCGTCCAATAAGTTCTGAAGCATTTGGCTGAATATGAGCAGATAATATTACCTGAAACACTTCAGAATTCATCCTGCTGCTTTTGTCAGCAGTCACATCATCAATAAATACAAGAGAACCAGTTCCATTGGCAGCCATACATGCCCATGCCATGACACTACCACCACCATGCTTCACTGATGAGGTGGTATGCTTTGGATCATGAGCAGTTCCTTTCCTTCTCCATACTCTTCTCTTCCCATCACTCTGGTACAAGTTGATCTTGGTCTCATCTATCCATAGGATGTTGTTCCAGAACTGTGAAGGCTTTTTTATTTTATTTTATTTTATTTTTTTTATTGGAAAAAGTTTTCAAGTACAAAACTCACCCACATTGGTGTAAACATTCAAACATTCATATTTCCATATTTTTTTCCTATTACCTATTTCCCTATTACCCTTTTCCCCCCCAGCCCCTCCCCTGATCTGCCCATCTCTCTACCTCTTTTATCTTATCATCTGTCTAATTCAATCATTCCCTGTGCATATTTGTCTGACAATTTGAAGACTCTCCATTTCTCCCATTTTTTTTCTATATCTTTCATCTCCTCCCTGCTCTCCACGGCCTAGGTATTCCATTTCAGCTACGTAGTCAACTCGTTGTATCCACTCTTTTATAGTCGGTTTTGTTGTTTCTAGCCATTTTTTGGGATTATTCCCTTTGCCATGTTAAGCAGCACCGGGACCAAGGTTCTTTCATACAGTTTTTTTTTTTTTTATGTTTGTTCCGTGGAACAAATATGTCCAGGGGTCTTGTGGGATCTTCTCGCCAGTTATATCTTCTATGTACTCTATAATTTCCTCCCAGTACTCTTTTATTTTTGGGCACTCCCACCATATATGTTTTGTTGTTCCCTTTTGTTTACAGTTCCTCCAACATAGCGGGGAGTTATTTGGGTGGATTTTGTTCATTCTCTCTGGGGTCAAATGCCAGGGTAACATACACTTATAGTTTGCTTCAATCGTCATCATGTCGGTTGCGCTATTGAATACAGCTCTAATCATTTGTGGTTCCTCAAGCTTTTTGCCCATGTCCTGTCCCCATTTTTCTATACATACTAGTGTTCCCTGTGTTTCTAATTCTGTTAAAATTTCATAGGTTTGTGATATTCCATGCTTCAAGGGCTTTTCTATACTACAGAGTTTTTCCATGGAATTTAGTGTCTTTTCATCTCTGATTGGTTGTGGAAGGGTGCTTACTAAATGTGTTAATTGAAGATATTCCCATTCGCTAAGCTGCTGATCACCGTGTAATGTTTTTATCTCTTGTCTTGTCTTTATTTTGCCCAGTGTCATTATATCCTTTAATTGTGTAGATCCCAATTGCTTCCCTAACCGTGTCCCGTTTCCTGGTATAAAAACATTTGTGCCTGCTAGTGGAATTAATGGCGAACTATATTTCCATTTTTCACGCCGGTGAATCGTATCCCATACTTTAAATACGTTTTTAGTTATACTATGTGTTTCTGTGTCTAGTGTTTTTCATTTTGGCGGTATCCAGATGTATGTCATACTTAATATATCCTCCATTTGTACCCACTTCTTTTTGGTGTATGGATTTGCCCAATATCTCTGTACGTCTGGAAGTGCCAACCCCCCGTTTTTTTTTCCGACTTAAAAGTGCGTAGTTTACTCTGCCCTTTTTACCCTGCCAAATATATTTCGAAATTATAGTTTTAATCACCTTAAAAAAACTTTGTGGTATTTCTATTGGGAGCATTTGGAATTTGTAGGTTATTTTTGGTAGAATCATCATTTTTAGGACGTTAACCCTTCCTATCCAAGAGATAGGTCTCCTCTCCATGTTTTTCATTTCTAGTTTAATCTCGTTTATTAAGGGGATGAAGTTGACTGAGTATAGTTTATCTAATGTTGGTGTTATTTTTATCCCTAGATATGTTAGTGCTTTTGTCTCCCAGGTAAATGGGAATTCTTTCTGTAGTACTTTTTCCTCTTTTTTGTCTACTCCTAGGTTTAAGATTACGGTTTTTATAGGGTTGATTTTAAAGTTCGAAAGCTCTCAATATTTTTTTATTTCTCTAATTTTGTTAGGCAATGATATCATAGGCTTAGTTAGATATAGGAGTATGTCGTCTGCATACGCAGCCACCTTGTGCTCTTCCTCGCCCACTCTAACCCCCTCTATATCTGGGTTGTTCCGTATTTTTGCCAGTAACGGTTCTAATGAAATTACATATAGGAGAGGTGAGAGCGGGCATCCCTGTCTTGTTCCATTGAACATCTCGAACACAGACGACACTCTCCCATTGACCTTGACCCTGGCTGCAGGATGGCTGTATAGGTTATTTACCCATCTCATAAATCTAGGTCCCATACCTATACTCCGGAGTGTATCCATCATAAACCCCAGTCGACTCGGTCAAATGCCTTTTCAGCATCAATTGACATGAGTACGACTGGGGGTTTTCTATCTTTGCATTTACGCATCAACAACACCATCCTTATGCTATTATCTCTTCCCTCTCTTCCTGATACGAAACCCGCTTGGTCCATATTTATCAGTTCCGGCATTAGGTTTTTTAATCTCGTTGCCAATATTTTTGCATATAGTTTTATGTCTGCATTTAGCAGAGCTATAGGTCGATAATTGGAACAAATGGTCCCGTCCTTTCCTGATTTTGGTATTACTGAAATATTGGCGAGGAGTGACTCTTTTCTTATTTCTTCTTCTCCTATTTTATTCAAATAATTACATAGCTCCGGGACTAAAATTTCTTTAAATCTCTTATAGTACTTAATCGAGAATCCATCCAGACCTGAGCTTTTTCCCCCTGGCATTTCTCAGAGAGCTTTGTTTATTTCTTCTTGGGTAATTGGATCCTCTAGGGACTCAGCACTATCTAGGGGGATCTTTGGAAGGTTAGCTTCCTGTAGATATTCTTGTATTTAAATTTTTCTGCTTTCCTCTTCCTGTCTTGTCTCATTAGTTCTAATAGAATATAGCGTACTATAGTATGTCTTAAAGGCGTTGGCGATTTAGGAGGTTTTACCTTTCATCTCTCCTATCTGGTTCTTTATCTTTTCTATGTAATTAGATGTTTTTTTTACTTTCGATAGTCTTGCCAAATATTTCCCGGGCTTGTTTCCCCATTTATATATTTCTTTTGCTGCGTTGTTAAATATTATTCTTGTTTCCTGTTCCATCAGGTCTCTAAGTTGGCCTCTCTTGATTACTATCTTTTGGTGCGTTTGTCTTTCTTGATATGTTTTGTGTTTTTGTTCCAGATCCTGTAATTCCTTTATTGTATTTTTCATCAACAATTCTCTTTCCTTCTTTTTTCCCGCCCCAATGGAGATCAATTTACCCCTGATGTAAGCCTTATGGGCTTCCCATATTGTTGCTGAACTCACTTCTGGTGTATTGTTTGTCTTGAAATATTGTTCAATTTCCCTTGTTATTATTTTACCTACTTCTAAGTCTTCTATCAGGTCTTCATTTAAATTCCATGTCCCCATTCTTTGTTCTATTTCTTTAAATCGTATTTTAACTATTACCGGGGCATGGTCTGAAATTTATGTTATACCGACTGAGGTTTCAACTATGTATTCCAGGACTCTATGATCTACCAGCATGTAATCGAGTCTCAAATACGTGTTGTGCACCGATGAGTGGTAAGTGTAATCCTTTGTACCTGGATTTGTTATTCTCCATGGGTCAACCAGTTGCTGGTTGTATAATTTTTTCTTAACCAATTTTAACTGTTTTGTGTCTCGCATCGGTGCACTAGACGTATTATCGAGCTTGTGTTCCATTGAGAGGTTAAAGTCTCCGGCCAGTATCACATAGCCTTGTTTAAATATTTTTTAGGGTGTCTATTTGGGCAGTATACATTTGCTAAGGTGTATTTTTTCCCCTGAAGTATCCTTTTCAAGAACAGGTAATGACCTTCCAGGTCTACTCTCCTTTCTTCCACAGTGAAACGAATGTTTTTCCCCACCCCTATGTCTACTCCCTTTGCTCTTTTGTTTGGGGAATCTCCGTAGTACCAGGTTGGGATCGCCCGTGAATATAATTTTGTGTTAGAATCCAACGCTATGTGAGTCTCCTGTAAAAAAAATATTTCTGCTGAATACCTTTCCATCTCCCTTAATACCATGAGTTGAGTCCTCTAACATTGTATGTAATAAAATTTACGTCAGTCATATGATTTCTTTTTTCTTGTTTTCCCGCTTCTTACTCCTGCAGATGTTTTTTTGTTCTGAGATGTGTAGATCATGCTCCCCTTCTCTTTTCCCCCCTCCACCCCCTCTCCCGTCCTTCCCTCTCCCTCCTCCCCCTCCTCTCTCCCTCCCCCTCCCCCTTCTCCTCCCTCCCTACCCCCTTTTCTCCCCCACCCCTTCCCCCCTCCCCCTTCCCCTCTTCCTAGTTGGAACCTTGACCTCATGGTCTTAGTGCAGGATTTTCCCTCTAAGTACCGCTCTAGGTACTCTGCACCTTAAACCCGAGGTGGGGTTCTGTTTGGCACACTTAGTCCCCACTCCCCTACTTCTAGGATAGGATGTTGTTCCAGAACTGTGAAGGCTTTTTTAGATGTTGTTTGGCAAACTCTAATCTGGCCTTCCTGTTTTTGAGGCTCACCAATGGTTTACATCTTGTGGTGAACCCTCTGTATTCACTCTGGTGAAGTCTTCTCTTGATTGTTGACTTTGACACACATACACCTACTTCCTGGAGAGTGTTCTTCATCTGGCCAACTGTTGTGAAGGGTGTTTTCTTCACCAGGGAAAGTCATCCACCACAGTTGTTTTCCGTGGTCTTCCGGGACTTTTGGTGTTGCTGAGCTCAACGATGCGTTCTTTCTTTTTAAGGATGTTCCAAACAGTTGATGTGGCCACACCTAATGTTTTTGCTATCTCTCTGATGGGTTTGTTTTGTTTTTTCAGCCTAATGATGGCTTGCTTCACTGATAGTGACAGCTCTTTGGATATCATGTTGAGAGTTGACAGCAACAGATTCCAAATGCAAATAGCACACTTGAAATGAACTCTGGACCCTTTATCTTCTCCTTGTAAATGGGATAATGAGGGGACAACACACATCTGGCCATGTAACAGCTGAGCAGCCAATTGTACCTTTGGTCCCTTAAAAAGTGGGAGGCACATATACAAACTGTTGTAATTCCTACACCATTCACCTGATTTGGATGTAAATACTGTGACAGCAGGAAGGTAAAGTCACCTGGTTGCATCCAGGGGGGTAGATATATTTCGCCCAGATTCAGGCTTTACGCCGACTTATACAGCTAGGTGGAGAGTTGTATAAGCCCAGCTGAGACTAGTGGGCTCATTGATGACTCATACCTCTAGGGAGAGGGCTGGGCGTCGTGCAGACAGGGAGTTGATGAGGCCAGCTGAAGCTTGTCAGCTCATTTAGGCCTCTATAAAAAACTCCCAGATTCATTAGATGTTAGCTCATGCCTGGAAGCAGACCTGTGTGGACTGTCTAGGGAGAGTGAACCCCTGTGCGGTGAGAGAAAGCCTGTGTGGCTATATTTTGCTTGGACATTTAAAACCAGGGACTAGGACAGCACTAGGCTGATCCCAGTCGTTAGTTAGGAAACCTGTAAGTTTAGTCAGAGGTCAAGTTGACCAGGATTTATTTTGTGTTTGTTTTTTTTGCCTTGCTGTGTTTTTGTCACTGTAAATAGAAAATAAACCGCACCTTTTTTTGATTTTGAAAACCACAACCTCCGTCTGCTGGGCCTGTTTTTGGGTGGGGAGCCCATCCCGGGGGTCACACATACCCGCTGCCGAGCTAGCCCCCTCACAGTTGGTGGAGAATGCGGGCAGTTTTTTTTTAAGCCAGCATGGAGGAGATACTGAAACAGCTGGCTCTAGCAAATGCCAATCAACAGCAGACAAATGCAGGTTTGCAAAGGAGCCTTGCAGCCCAGCAGCAAGCTCATCAACAGAGCCTTGCAACTTTACAACAGAGTCTGGAGGCTCAGCAACAAGCCCAACAGCAATCTGAGGCCCGCTTCATAGACCTGTTGCAGAAGCAAGAGCAGAGACTACAACAACAGATGGAAGCAGTAATGCAGCAACGTCCGCAGACCGGTGAGGAAAGCCGTCCCACTAATACCGCGTCCTTTGGGGTGAGTCGTTTATTGACAAAAATGACTGGAGAGGATGATCCAGAGGTATTTTTGACCACATTTGAAAGGACCGCTGAAAGAGAAAAGTGGCCTGAGGAGCAGTGGGCTGGACTGGTGGCTCCTCTGTTAACGGGTGAATCGCAGAAAGCTTACTATGACCTAGAGCCTGACCAAGCAAAAGACTATGTGATGCTAAAAGCTGAAATATTGGCAAGGCTGGGTGTCACCCTGGCTGTCCGGGCTCAGCGTGTGCATAACTGGACTTTCCAGCTTGGAAAACCCCCCAGGTCTCAAATGTATGATCTCATTCACCTGAGCAGAAAGTGGCTACAGCCAGAGACTTTGTCCGCACCAAAGATTGTGGAACGTGTTGTAATGGATCGGTTTTTGAGAGCTCTTCCTACTGCCATCCAAAAGTGGGTAAGCCATGGAGACCCAGAGACGGCCGATGGTCTTGTGGATCGTGTGGAGAAATACTTGGCTACAGAGAACCTGACGGCCTCTTCCAGAGACACTCGGACTTTCCACCCTAAGACCAGACCATCCCCAGGGGCGGATAAGATGATTCCAAGGGGTAAGGGTGGAGAGAGTGAGAGGGTGGGAGCTCTACCCCAAGTTTGGCGAGAACAGCCTGGGAAATCAGCGGCTCAAGAGGCGGCAAGAAGGATCATTTGCTACCGCTGCCGGCAAGCGGGACATATTGCAGCAAATTGCCCGGTTTTGGAGGAACCCATGCAGTGTGACTTTCTGACGGGCAGACGTCAGTCGCTGTGTGCGACAGTCGCATGCACTGCCATTCGGGGAACTGAGAAACATTTATGCAAAATGTGTATTAATGGTAGAAATGTTGTGGTATTGCTGGATTCAGGTAGCCTTGTGACCCTGATAAAGGCTGAGTTAGTTAAAACAGAGGTCTCTGGGAATAGCAAGGTAGCCGTTATTTGTGTGCATGGGGACACCCGAGAGTATCCAGTGACTACAGTGTGTTTCGAGACCCCCAAAGGTACCCTTTCTCATCCAGTGGGCTTAGTGTCTCAGTTACCGCATGACGCCATTGTGGGAAGGGATTTTCCGAAGTTCTGGGAACTGTGGGATGATCATGAGCCCCCCACTGGTGCCCCTATGTACCAGGAATATGATAGCCAGAACTCCTCTGAGAGTGGTGAGGACTCTCCCGAATTTCCCTTGTCAGTATTGGCAGGGGAGACTCAAGAAACTGGAGAGGAGCCCACCTCCTCAGACGAAAACCTACCGTCTGTGGAGTTTTCTGATCTTGAGGTTCACAGGGAAAACTTTGCCACAGAACAGTTGAAAGACCCCGCCCTAATAAAGGCACGGGAAAACGTAGTGAAAATAGATGGCGAGTTAGTGAACCCAGATAATACCTGCACTTACCCATACTTCAGCGTAGAGAAGGACCTACTGTATCGGGTGGCAAAAAGGGCAGAAGAAACCGTTGAGCAGCTGGTGGTGCCCAAACCTTACAGGAAGTTGGTGTTGGAGTTGGCCCATGGGCACATTCTTGGAGGTCATCTGGGGACAGAGAAAACCCGAGAGAGGGTATTACAGAGATTCTATTGGCCTGGGGTGATGAAGGACATAGAAAATTATTGTTCCTCCTGCCCTGTGTGTCAGAGGTCGGCCCCGATGCCACACTTCCGTAGCCCGCTGGTCCCTCTACCCATCATTGAGGTCCCGTTTGAGAGAATCGCAATGGATTTGGTAGGTCCTATAATCAAGTCCGCTAGGGGGCACCAGTACATATTGGTTATAATGGACTATGCCACCCGTTATCCAGAAGCGATCCCTCTCAGAAATACCTCGGCCAAAACCATAGCCAAAGAGCTATCTCTTGTTTTTAGCCGGGTGGGTATTTGTAAAGAACTGCTTACGGACCAAGGTACACCCTTTATGTCCCGGGTTATGAAGGAGCTGTGTAAATTGTTCAAAGTGACGCAATTACGTACATCTGTGTATCACCCCCAAACCGATGGGCTGGTTGAAAGATTCAACAAAACCCTAAAACAAATGTTGAAGAAAGTGGTGGATAGGGATGGAAAGGATTGGGACTGTCTACTTCCTTATTTGATGTTTGCTATTAGGGAGGTGCCCCAATCCTCTACGGGATTCTCCCCCTTTGAGTTACTGTATGGGAGACACCCAAGAGGGCTGTTGGATATTGCCAAGGAAACTTGGGAAAGTGAGAGTTCTCCCCACAGGAGTGTGATTGAGCATGTCGCCCTGATGCAAGATCGAATTGCACAGGTAATGCCCATCGTGAAGGAACATTTGGCCCAAGCGCAGTTGGCACAGCAGAGAGTGTACAACCGTGGAGCCAAGACCCGTACCTTTTCCCCGGGGGATAGGATATTGGTACTTGTCCCTACGGTTGAAAGTAAATTCCTTGCCAAATGGCAAGGCCCCTACGAGATAATGGAAAAAGTGAGCGAAGTGAATTACAAGGTCAGACAACCAGGAAGGCGAAAGCCCGAACAGATCTATCACGTTAATCTGTTGAAAGCCTGGAGGGATAGAGAGTCCCTAGTCGCAGACACTTGGTCACCAGCTCAAACTGGTTGCGTGATTCCTGAGGTTGGAATCGCAGCCACCTTGTCACAACCCCAACAACAGGAGGTTAAGGAGTTTGTGCTTCGCAACAAGGAGGTATTCTCTGAGCTGCCGGGACAAACATCTGGGGTAGAGCATGACATTATTACCCCGCCCGGTGAAAGGGTGAAGTTAAAACCCTATCGGATCCCAGAGGCCCGACGGGAGGCAATACGGGAGGAAGTACAGAAAATGCTGAACTTAGGGGTGATAGAGGAGTCCCAAAGTGATTGGTCTAGTCCCATTGTGTTGGTGCCTAAACCGGATGGGAGCTGGCGATTTTGTAACGATTTTCGTCAGTTGAACAAAGTTACAAAATTTGACACCTACCCCATGCCACGTATAGATGAGTTGATCGACCGGCTGGGAACAGCCCGATACATGACGACTCTTGACCTCACAAAAGGATATTGGCAAATCCCCCTGGCCAAGTCAGCCAAAGAGAAAACCGCATTTGTAACCCCAGACGGGGCGTTCCAATATAAAAGAATGCCAATCGGGTTACAGAATGCGCCGGCCACATTCCAGCGGAAAATGGACCAGATGCTGAGGCCCCATCGGAAGTATGCTGCGGCTTACCTGGATGACGTAATTGTCCATAGCACAGATTGGGCCTCACATCTGCCAAAAGTGCAAGCAGTCCTGGACTCTGTTCGGGAAGCAGGGTTTACGGCTAACCCCAAGAAGTGTACCATTGGGCAGGAGGAGGCCAAATATCTTGGGTACACCATTGGGAGGGGAGTAATAAAACCCCAACTCAACAAAGTCGAGGCCATCCAGAGTTGGCCACGTCCCAACAGCAAGAAGCAGGTACGAGCCTTTCTGGGAATCGCTGGGTATTATCGGCGATTCATTCCCCACTTTGCTTCTAAGGCTGTGCCCCTAACCAACCTGACGAAGGGGAAAGGGTCGGTCATGATTAAATGGACCCCCGAGGCTGAGGCAGCATTCCAATTCTTGAAACAAGCCTTATGTAGCCAGCCAGTGTTGTACTCACCCGACTTCTCTAAAGACTTTGTCGTACAAAGTGATGCGTCAGATGTGGGGTTAGGAGCAGTATTGTCCCAGGTCTGGAACGGGGAAGAGCACCCAGTCATTTACCTCAGCAGGAAGTTGAAGTCCCATGAGGTAAATTACGCCACCGTTGAAAAGGAGTGTTTAGCGGTGAAGTGGGCTCTAGATTCCCTTCGGTACTACCTGCTAGGTAGGCACTTTGACATGGTTACGGATCACGCTCCGTTAAAGTGGATGGCTCAAAACAAGGAAACAAATAGAAGAGTGAATAGGTGGTTCCTGGCCCTCCAGGAATTCAACTTCACAGTAAAGCATCGCCCTGGCGTTCAAATGGGGAATGTGGATGCTTTGTCTCGAGTACATGAATGCCTGATTGCTGGTGTTCCAACCCCGAGGTTAAAACAAGAGGGGGGGGTATGTGACAGCAGGAAGGTAAAGTCACCTGGTTGCATCCAGGGGGGTAGATATATTTCGCCCAGATTCAGGCTTTACGCCGACTTATACAGCTAGGTGGAGAGTTGTATAAGCCCAGCTGAGACTAGTGGGCTCATTGATGACTCATACCTCTAGGGAGAGGGCTGGGCGTCGTGCAGACAGGGAGTTGATGAGGCCAGCTGAAGCTTGTCAGCTCATTTAGGCCTCTATAAAAAACTCCCAGATTCATTAGATGTTAGCTCATGCCTGGAAGCAGACCTGTGTGGACTGTCTAGGGAGAGTGAACCCCTGTGCGGTGAGAGAAAGCCTGTGTGGCTATATTTTGCTTGGACATTTAAAACCAGGGACTAGGACAGCACTAGGCTGATCCCAGTCGTTAGTTAGGAAACCTGTAAGTTTAGTCAGAGGTCAAGTTGACCAGGATTTATTTTGTGTTTGTTTTTTTTGCCTTGCTGTGTTTTTGTCACTGTAAATAGAAAATAAACCGCACCTTTTTTTGATTTTGAAAACCACAACCTCCGTCTGCTGGGCCTGTTTTTGGGTGGGGAGCCCATCCCGGGGGTCACACATACCCGCTGCCGAGCTAGCCCCCTCACAATACCCTCAAATTAAAGCTGAAAGTCTGCAGTTAAAGCACATCATGTTTGTTTAATTTCAAATCCATTGTGGTGGTGTATAGAGACAAAAAGGTTAGAATTGTGTCGTGGTCCCAATATTTATGGACCTGACTGTGTGTGTATATATATATGTAGCTGGTGTCAAATTTAGTGGGGTGTATCTGGGCAATATATGGCCTGGGCGCGTGGAGTCGAGTTCCATCCCAGGCACCTTTAGCCTAGGGTGAGGCACTTTACAAGGAGGCCTGGGGCCCAGTACCTTTGACTGGGTTCCGCGTGGGCGAAGCATTCCTAAGGTGCCCCCGGTATTGGGTGCCTGAATCCTGGGCGTAAGGGACCAGAGACGTGACCTCCCCGAAGAGCCAGCGCAGCATTTGCTGGTGACGGTGGAGGCCTCTGGTCACCGTCCGGATGGATGTCTTCCTCTGACAGGGGTCGTTTGTTCTAAAGGAGGTACTTCACATTCTCATGGTCTGTGGCAGAGACCCATCTTTTTCAGGTCAGTGACAGGCCTCATCCAAGGCCTGTGGCAGGGGCCTCAACGTTCACCCAGGTCAGTGGCAGTGACCAAATTCACAGTCTTGTGGCAGCGACTGTGCGCCAAGCCTGTTTGCACTAAACGGAACAGGAGAAACTTTATTCATTAGTTGTGCCTGGACCTACTCTTCCCTACACCTTGTCTGTTCTTTTAAAAGTCAACCAGTCTCAAAGCAATAAAATAGTGTTGGACTTTTCATGGTGTGGATCTCGTGTTACTGGAAGCTAAGTGCCCCTGTCAGTGACAGTGGCAATCATTCTCCACAGGAGAGGCTGAGGCTCCGGCCTAAAACGCAGACCCGAAGGTAAATGGTTTAGCTCATATCTCTACATACTACATCAGAGAGCCGAGCTGGTGGTGTGCATCTTCCTCCCTTCTCCCAGATACCCCTAGACGAGTAAAACCAGCCACAGAGAGAGGGGAGAAGGTGGGGGAAGACCGCTACATATATATATTGTGAGGGGGTTAGCTCGGCAGCGGGTGTGTGTGACCCCCGGGATGGGCTCCCCACACAAAAACAGGCCCAGCAGACGGAGGTTGTGGTTTTCAAAATCAAAAAGGTGCCGTTTATTTTCTATTTACCGTGACAAAAACACAGCAAAGCAAAAGAAACAAACAAAATAAATCCTGGTCAACTTGACCTCTGACTAAACATACAGGTTTCCTAACTAACAACTGGGATCAGCCTAGTGCTGTCCTAGTCCCTGGTTTTAAATGTCCAAGCAAAATATAGCCACACAGGCTTTCTCTCACCGCACAGGGGTTCACTCTCCCTAGACAGTCCACACAGGTCTGCTTCCAGGCATGAGCTAACATCTAATGAAGCTGGGCTTTCTTATAGAGGCCTAAATGAGCTGACAAGGTTCAGCTGGTCTCATCAACTCCCTGTCTGCACGACGCCCAGCCCTCTCCCTAGAGGTATGAGTCATCCATGAGCCCACTAGTCTCAGCTGGGCTTATACAACTCTCCACCTAGCTGTATAAATCGGCGTAAAGCCTGAATCTGGGCGAAATATATCTACCCCCCTGGATGCAACCAGGTGACTTTACCTTCCTGCTGTCACATACCCCCCCCTCTTGTTTTAACCTCGGGGTTGGAACACCAGCAATCAGGCATTCATGTACTCGAGACAAAGCATCCACATTCCCCATTTGAACGCCAGGGCGATGCTTTACTGTGAAGTTGAATTCCTGGAGGGCCAGGAACCACCTATTCACTCTTCTATTTGTTTCCTTGTTTTGAGCCATCCACTTTAACGGAGCGTGATCCGTAACCATGTCAAAGTGCCTACCTAGCAGGTAGTACCGAAGGGAATCTAGAGCCCACTTCACCGCTAAACACTCCTTTTCAACGGTGGCGTAATTTACCTCATGGGACTTCAACTTCCTGCTGAGGTAAATGACTGGGTGCTCTTCCCCGTTCCAGACCTGGGACAATACTGCTCCTAACCCCACATCTGACGCATCACTTTGTACGACAAAGTCTTTAGAGAAGTCGGGTGAGTACAACACTGGCTGGCTACATAAGGCTTGTTTCAAGAATTGGAATGCTGCCTCAGCCTCGGGGGTCCATTTAATCATGACCGACCCTTTCCCCTTCGTCAGGTTGGTTAGGGGCACAGCCTTAGAAGCAAAGTGGGGAATGAATCGCCGATAATACCCAGCGATTCCCAGAAAGGCTCGTACCTGCTTCTTGCTGTTGGGACGTGGCCAACTCTGGATGGCCTCGACTTTGTTGAGTTGGGGTTTTATTACTCCCCTCCCAATGGTGTACCCAAGATATTTGGCCTCCTCCTGCCCAATGGTACACTTCTTGGGGTTAGCCGTAAACCCTGCTTCCCGAACAGAGTCCAGGACTGCTTGCACTTTTGGCAGATGTGAGGCCCAATCTGTGCTATGGACAATTACGTCATCCAGGTAAGCCGCAGCATACTTCCGATGGGGCCTCAGCATCTGGTCCATTTTCCGCTGGAATGTGGCCGGCGCATTCTGTAACCCGAACGGCATTCTTTTATATTGGAACGCCCCGTCTGGGGTTACAAATGCGGTTTTCTCTTTGGCTGACTTGGCCAGGGGGATTTGCCAATACCCTTTTGTGAGGTCAAGAGTCGTCATGTATCGGGCTGTTCCCAGCCGGTCGATCAACTCATCTATACGTGGCATGGGGTAGGTGTCAAATTTTGTAACTTTGTTCAACTGACGAAAATCGTTACAAAATCGCCAGCTCCCATCCGGTTTAGGCACCAACACAATGGGACTAGACCAATCACTTTGGGACTCCTCTATCACCCCTAAGTTCAGCATTTTCTGTACTTCCTCCCGTATTGCCTCCCGTCGGGCCTCTGGGATCCGATAGGGTTTTAACTTCACCCTTTCACCGGGCGGGGTAATAATGTCATGCTCTACCCCAGATGTTTGTCCCGGCAGCTCAGAGAATACCTCCTTGTTGCGAAGCACAAACTCCTTAACCTCCTGTTGTTGGGGTTGTGACAAGGTGGCTGCGATTCCAACCTCAGGAATCACGCAACCAGTTTGAGCTGGTGACCAAGTGTCTGCGACTAGGGACTCTCTATCCCTCCAGGCTTTCAACAGATTAACGTGATAGATCTGTTCGGGCTTTCGCCTTCCTGGTTGTCTGACCTTGTAATTCACTTCGCTCACTTTTTCCATTATCTCGTAGGGGCCTTGCCATTTGGCAAGGAATTTACTTTCAACCGTAGGGACAAGTACCAATATCCTATCCCCCGGGGAAAAGGTACGGGTCTTGGCTCCACGGTTGTACACTCTCTGCTGTGCCAACTGCGCTTGGGCCAAATGTTCCTTCACGATGGGCATTACCTGTGCAATTCGATCTTGCATCAGGGCGACATGCTCAATCACACTCCTGTGGGGAGAACTCTCACTTTCCCAAGTTTCCTTGGCAATATCCAACAGCCCTCTTGGGTGTCTCCCATACAGTAACTCAAAGGGGGAGAATCCCGTAGAGGATTGGGGCACCTCCCTAATAGCAAACATCAAATAAGGAAGTAGACAGTCCCAATCCTTTCCATCCCTATCCACCACTTTCTTCAACATTTGTTTTAGGGTTTTGTTGAATCTTTCAACCAGCCCATCGGTTTGGGGGTGATACACAGATGTACGTAATTGCGTCACTTTGAACAATTTACACAGCTCCTTCATAACCCGGGACATAAAGGGTGTACCTTGGTCCGTAAGCAGTTCTTTACAAATACCCACCCGGCTAAAAACAAGAGATAGCTCTTTGGCTATGGTTTTGGCCGAGGTATTTCTGAGAGGGATCGCTTCTGGATAACGGGTGGCATAGTCCATTATAACCAATATGTACTGGTGCCCCCTAGCGGACTTGATTATAGGACCTACCAAATCCATTGCGATTCTCTCAAACGGGACCTCAATGATGGGTAGAGGGACCAGCGGGCTACGGAAGTGTGGCATCGGGGCCGACCTCTGACACACAGGGCAGGAGGAACAATAATTTTCTATGTCCTTCATCACCCCAGGCCAATAGAATCTCTGTAATACCCTCTCTCGGGTTTTCTCTGTCCCCAGATGACCTCCAAGAATGTGCCCATGGGCCAACTCCAACACCAACTTCCTGTAAGGTTTGGGCACCACAAGCTGCTCAACGGTTTCTTCTGCCCTTTTTGCCACCCGATACAGTAGGTCCTTCTCTACGCTGAAGTATGGGTAAGTGCAGGTATTATCTGGGTTCACTAACTCGCCATCTATTTTCACTACGTTTTCCCGTGCCTTTATTAGGGCGGGGTCTTTCAACTGTTCTGTGGCAAAGTTTTCCCTGTGAACCTCAAGATCAGAAAACTCCACAGACGGTAGGTTTTCGTCTGAGGAGGTGGGCTCCTCTCCAGTTTCTTGAGTCTCCCCTGCCAATACTGACAAGGGAAATTCGGGAGAGTCCTCACCACTCTCAGAGGAGTTCTGGCTATCACATTCCTGGTACATAGGGGCACCAGTGGGGGGCTCAGGATCATCCCACAGTTCCCAGAACTTCGGAAAATCCCTTCCCACAATGGCGTCATGCGGTAACTGAGACACTAAGCCCACTGGATGAGAAAGGGTACCTTTGGGGGTCTCGAAACACACTGTAGTCACTGGATACTCTCGGGTGTCCCCATGCACACAAATAACAGCTACCTTGCTATTCCCAGAGACCTCTGTTTTAACTAATTCAGCCTTTATCAGGGTCACAAGGCTACCTGAATCCAGCAATACCACAACATTTCTACCATTAATACACATTTTGCATAAATGTTTCTCAGTTCCTCGAATGGCAGTGCATGCGACTTTCGCACACAGCGACTGACGTCTGCCCGTCAGAAAGTCACACTGCATGGGTTCCTCCAAAACCGGGCAATTTGCTGCAATATGTCCCGCTTGCCGGCAGCGGTAGCAAATGATCCTTCTTGCCGCCTCTTGAGCCGCTGATTTCCCAGGCTGTTCTCGCCAAACTTGGGGTAGAGCTCCCACCCTCTCACTCTCTCCACCCTTACCCCTTGGAATCATCTTATCCGCCCCTGGGGATGGTCTGGTCTTAGGGTGGAAAGTCCGAGTGTCTCTGGAAGAGGCCGTCAGGTTCTCTGTAGCCAAGTATTTCTCCACACGATCCACAAGACCATCGGCCGTCTCTGGGTCTCCATGGCTTACCCACTTTTGGATGGCAGTAGGAAGAGCTCTCAAAAACCGATCCATTACAACACGTTCCACAATCTTTGGTGCGGACAAAGTCTCTGGCTGTAGCCACTTTCTGCTCAGGTGAATGAGATCATACATTTGAGACCTGGGGGGTTTTCCAAGCTGGAAAGTCCAGTTATGCACACGCTGAGCCCGGACAGCCAGGGTGACACCCAGCCTTGCCAATATTTCAGCTTTTAGCATCACATAGTCTTTTGCTTGGTCAGGCTCTAGGTCATAGTAAGCTTTCTGCGATTCACCCGTTAACAGAGGAGCCACCAGTCCAGCCCACTGCTCCTCAGGCCACTTTTCTCTTTCAGCAGTCCTTTCAAACGTGGTCAAAAATACCTCTGGATCATCCTCTCCAGTCATTTTTGTCAATAAACGACTCACCCCAAAGGACGCGGTATTAGTGGGACGGCTTTCCTCACTGGTCTGCGGACGTTGCTGCATTACTGCTTCCATTTGTTGTAGTCTCTGCTCTTGCTTCTGTAATAGGTCTATGAAGCGGGCCTCAGATCGTTGCTGGGCTTGTTGCTGAGCTTCCAGACTCTGTTGGTGAGCTTGCTGCTGGGCTGCAAGGCTCTGTTGATGAGCTTGCTGCTGGGCTGCGAAGTTCTGTTGTTGAGCTGCAAGGCTCTTTTGCAAACCTGCATTTGTCTGCTGTTGATTGGCATTTGCTAGAGCCAGCTGTTTCAGTATCTCCTCCATGCTGGCTTAAAAAAAAACTGCCACTGGTTCTCCACCAACTGTGAGGGGGTTAGCTCGGCAGCGGGTGTGTGTGACCCCCGGGATGGGCTCCCCACACAAAAACAGGCCCAGCAGACGGAGGTTGTGGTTTTCAAAATCAAAAAGGTGCCGTTTATTTTCTATTTACCGTGACAAAAACACAGCAAAGCAAAAGAAACAAACAAAATAAATCCTGGTCAACTTGACCTCTGACTAAACATACAGGTTTCCTAACTAACAACTGGGATCAGCCTAGTGCTGTCCTAGTCCCTGGTTTTAAATGTCCAAGCAAAATATAGCCACACAGGCTTTCTCTCACCGCACAGGGGTTCACTCTCCCTAGACAGTCCACACAGGTCTGCTTCCAGGCATGAGCTAACATCTAATGAAGCTGGGCTTTCTTATAGAGGCCTAAATGAGCTGACAAGGTTCAGCTGGTCTCATCAACTCCCTGTCTGCACGACGCCCAGCCCTCTCCCTAGAGGTATGAGTCATCCATGAGCCCACTAGTCTCAGCTGGGCTTATACAACTCTCCACCTAGCTGTATAAATCGGCGTAAAGCCTGAATCTGGGCGAAATATATCTACCCCCCTGGATGCAACCAGGTGACTTTACCTTCCTGCTGTCACAATATATATATATATATATATATATATATATACATACATACATACAGTGGGTACAGAAAGTATTCAGAACCCCTTACATTTTTCACTCTTTGTTATATTGCAGCCATTTGCTAAAATCATTTAAGTTAATTTTTTTTCCTCATTAATGTACACACAGCACCCCATATTGACAAAAAAACACAGAATTGTTGACATTTTTGCAGATTTATTAAAAAAGAAAAACTGAAATATCACATGGTCCTAAATATTTAAATATTCAGACCCTTTGCTCAGTATTTAGTAGAAGCACCCTTTTCATCTAATACAGCCATGAGTCTTCTTGGGAAAAATGAAACAAGTTTTTCACACCTGGATTTGGGGATCCTCTGCCATTCCTCCTTGCAGATCCTCTCCAGTTTTTTTTCTATTTTCTGTTCTAAAACATATCCAAAAAAAAAATAAAAAAAATCTTCATGACTTTAGGCAAAAATGTATTCTGCTACATGTCTTTGGTAAAAAAAAAATCCCAAAGAGTGTATATTAATTGATTTGTGTGAAAGTTATAACATTTACAAACTATGGTATTAATTCTGGAATTTACACAGCGATGACACTATACTAGTAATAGAGATGATCAGCGACTTGTAGTTGGACTAAGATTGTGTGGCGGGAAATCTAGCAGTAACAGATCCTCCCTGGGAGGTATACTAACTGACTGACTGACACTGACATCAATTGTTACACTAATACAGCTATTATATATAACACTGTACACTGTATTAATGACACTGGCTGGGAAGGGGTTAACATCAAGGGGAAATTAAGGGGTTACCTGTGTGCCTAACAAGTGTAATGTTTTATAATATGTATTTCTTTTTCTAACAGATCTGGCTGTTTTTTCTCCCTACTTTGCAGGGAGAAGAAACAACCAGATCGCGGATCTGTGTACAGATCATTGGCTGGGACCTGCTGATAAAATCTCACTGTAGCCAGTGAAAACGCGGTTTAGCAGGGGGTGCGCGCATGTACGTGATTCAAACTGCCGTGCCGCCCGCCCCCAGTAAATGTGAGAAAAGAGATGGTTAAAATCACTGAATGCAAAACAGGCAATGGGAGCTCAGACTAGCTTGGTAATACTGTCAGCCATATTGGGCCTGTCTCATAAAAGCTGGAACAGCCGGACTGCCCATCCATGTCTATAGACTAAAACAATTTGTAAGAAAACGCTTTCAGGTGGGTCATTTGTAAAACTTAAGTTAATTGTGGGAAGCATGTATTAAAACTGAAAATTTATTATCAAATACTTACCGTAATTTTCCTTTCCTGACGGACTCCATGGCAGCCTACGTGTGGGTTAACCCCGCCTGCTCTCCAATGCTATAGGACCCCATACCCATAAAAGTAAGCTCACCTCTCAGTACTGTGTTCCGTAACTAGCCGTCTCTTGGACACTTACTTTCCCTCTTTTGTTATTATTTTCTTTTAGGGTGGGAACTCCATCTGCCATTGAGTCCATCAGGAAAGGAAAATTACGGTAAGTATTTGATAATAAATTTTCCATTTTCCTGACAGACTCCATGGCAGCCTACGTGTGGGAAATAACTAACCAGACCACACGGGTGGGTTTGCTGAACAGAAAATAGTTTTAATTTGTCCCGTCAACCGACAGGATTCTCAAACCAAAATTTACAGAAGACAGTGATGCAGGCTCTATGCAGTAATGGGACATGAATGTATTGATAGAGGCCCAGGAGGCCGCTTTAAAAATGACATCTGGAGCCACATGTCGGGTCGCCGCCCAGGACGCTGCCATTCCTCTGGTGGAGTGTGCCATCACCGCCTGTGGAGGAGCCAAGCTGTCAGGAAAGGCTTCACCCGCTGGTGGTGCTGTTGGTCCTTTGGACTGCAGTGCTAGTGTCCACCAGCAGGTGTCCTCCTGCAGCCAATATCTCTGTTGGAGGATCTCACCTGCTGGTGGTAACACATGATACGTGGACTGCAGTACCGGCATCCAACAGCGGGTGTATTCTGGCAGTATGGGGCAGGCAGCACTTTCTGTGGTCAGCTGTGACCTGAAGCTCAATCATCTGGACTTCTTTATATACCCGGCAAATGCAAACACTCGTTGCCCTGGTATCTGTCTTCCTGACCCCCTGGACCTGTGACCCGGACTTTAGCCTGTATCTGATCCTAACCTGCACCCTGCCTGATCTGATCCGACCCGATCCCTACCTTGAACCCGCATCCTGTTTAACCTGATCCTTACCTTGTGCCCATCCTGCAGCTTTCCCTTCTGTTACCTGGATCCCTGCTCTGCAGCCTATCCATCCGTCCCCTCCCTGTTCCTGCTTCCTCCCATCCATACCCATCTGCTTGATCCCCTTGTGTATGACCTCGGCCTGGCTTCTACTACGATTCTGGTATTTCCCTTATTTGTATATATTGTTTGTAGTCACTGTTGGTTTATTGCACTGCGTTTTATTGGTTGTTGTATGTTGGTCACTCACCGTAATAAATTATATATATTTTCACCTACACCCGTTTGGTTTCCTTTTATGAAGTCACACAGTCTGGTCAATTAACAATCTCTGACACAAGCCCTTAGACCTATATGCTTGCTGGATGGTCTGGACAATCCAGGATGCAATTGTCCTGGTTGAAGCCTTTTTCCCTTTATTGCTGCCTGAATGCAGTATGAACAGATGATCAGAATGTCTGAAGGGAGAAGTAATATGTAGATATTCTTTCAGAATTTTGCCTATATCCAAGGGATGAGTTTCATTGGACTCCGGAGTCCTGAAGGTAGGTAGAACAATTTCCTGATTCTCGTGGAATACTGAAGACACTTTCGGGTTTGAACCCAGCATAGGTATAAGGACTATCCGATCCGGAAAAAACGTCAGAAAAGGTTCTTCATGACCCAGTGACCCAATCTCGGAAAACCTCTTAGCCGAGGTGATGGCAACTAAGAAGGCTACTTTTGCGGAAAAGTCTTTAATGGAAGACAGGGAGGGCCCAGAGAGTCCAGTCAGTGAGTCAAGAATGAGGGGAAGATCCCACTAGGGAAATCTTGGTTTCCTTTGGGGCTTAATTCTTGATGCCCCCGGAAAAATTGCCGGACTAAGGGATGGACTGACCATGAGGTCCCAGAGAAAGCTGACAGGGCCGAAACTTGAAATCTCAGAGAGCTGACAAATAAGGGTAGGTCTAGTCCAGTTTGAAGGAAACTGAGAACACCTTGAACTCCATGGATTTCTGAAGGACCTGCCCGAAGCAGAGGGGAACTTGATGAATTTGGCTCAGATTCTCCCATAAACGTTATTTGTACTTGACCTTCTTGCGCTCATCAGAGTGGAAATCACTCTTGAGGCGCAACCGAGGGACTCCAGCCATTCCCTCTCAAAAACCAGACTATCAGTCTCATCAGTGCTGGACAAGGGTGTAGGAGTGACCCTTGAGAGAGAAGGTCCGGCCTGAGAGGAAGAGGTACTGGATCCCGGTAGCTCAGCTGGATCAAGAGGGGAAACCAAGGCCTGTTCGGCCAGTAGGGAGCCACCACCGCTACTTCGACTGTTTCTGCTTGGAGTCTCTGCAGGAATTTGAGGATAATCGGGAGCGGGGGAAAGGCATACGCCCTCTTGAACCTCCATCGATCCGTCAGGGCATCCGTTCCAAATGCCTGGCTGCAACAACCCCGAGTGTAGAACTTCTCTACTTTGAAATTGCAGGGGGAAGCGAATAGATCCACTTCGGGATTGACTCCCAGGGACAGAATCCATTTGAATCACTGCCCGTGGAGGGACCACTCGCTGTTGTCTAATTGAGTGCGTGAGAGGAAATCTGCTTGGGAGTTCTGGACTCTGGGAATGAAAACTGCCGATATACTGGCCAGGTTTTTCTGGGCCCACGTCATGATAGGTTCGACTTCTTGGGGAAGTGTGGAGCTCCGTGTCCCCCCTTGCCTCATCACGTAGGATACTGCTGTGGTGTTGTCCATCCTTAACAACACTGATTTCCCTTTCAGGAGCCGAGAGAAGGATTGGAGGGCACACCAAGCCGCCCGAAGTTCCAGGACATTCGAACCTGGGTTGCGGAGGCGAGAGTCCCATTTGCCTTGGGCCAGGTTTGGACCGCAGAGGGCCCCCCAGCCAGAACTGCTGACGTCGGTTGTAACTGTGACCCAGGAGATGGGAGCAATGGAGTGGCAGTTTTGCAGGTTCTTGTGCTGGAGCCACCAGAAGAGGCTGTTCCTCATCGTATGTGGATAAGTTGACCCTTGTCCCCTGACTTCCACTGCTGGAGGAATCCTGACTGGAAAGGGCGTAACCTCCACAGAGCCCACTTGATCATGGGGGTCGTGGAGACCATTGTGCCAATAATCCCTAGGCATTGTGATGCTTTCAGATGTGGGGCATCCAGAGCCAGAGAAATCCTCTCCCGGATCACCAGAATTTTCTCTACCGGAAGGGAGATGGTGTTCTCCACTGTATTGAACTGAGCCCCTAGGTATATTAAATGTTGGGCTGGATCCAGGTGGCTTTTTTCCAAGTTTAGGAGCCATCCGAAACTGGATAGGGTCAAGATCACCTGTTCTCTGTGCATCAGCAGTTGTTCCCTGTCCTGAGACAGAACTAGGAGATCATCTAAATAATGAAAAAGACTTACCCCTTTCAGCCTGATGAGGTCCACTACAGCCAAGAGGACTTTTGTAAAAACTCGAGGAGAAGACGTCAACCTGAAGGGCAGGCAGATGATTTGCAGATGCTCCTGCCCGACGTGGAACCGGAGGTACTCGAGAAACTCCTTTGCCACTGGCACGTGGAAATAAGCGTCTTTTAAGTCTATCAAAATCATCCAGTCGCCTGGTTGTATGGTTTGTTGAATGGTTGATAGAGTCTCCATTTTGAACTTTCCATGCCTTATAAATTTGTTCAGATAAGTCAAGTCTATTACTGGGTGCCAGGCGCCGCTTTTCTTTTGAACTAAGAACAGGGGGGAGTATACCCCTTGGAACTGTTCGTCTTTTGGGACACAAAACACTGCTTCCTGGGATTTCAACAAGTCCATGTAGGACAGAAGGGCCTGCCTTTGTTCTTACGCATGCGGGAGTAGAGTGGAGACAAATCTGGGGGAGGCACGCTGGAGAAGAACCATGCGTGACCTGACGACACCGTCCTGATGACCCAGAAGTCCGAGATTGAGGCCACCCAGACGTGCCAGAAGAGGAGCAGATGGGCTCCCACCCGACCCGCCTGGGCGGGCGTGATCTCAAAAAGATTTAGCCGGCTCACGGCCACTGGATGCCTGGCTCTTCACTGGCTTGCAAAAAAACACCTGACCTCTACTCCAGTTTCTTCTGAAATCCCGGCCAGGTTTATAGGAACGTGCTTCTCTCGAATGCTCCGGGCTGCGTCTTCTGTACTGGGGCTTCTTCCGTCCAAGCATACGCCTGTCCTGGAGAAAGAAGCCCGATTTTCCACCAGTGGCCTTAGCTATGGCGTCGTCCAATTTGTTGCCAAACAGTGACGACCCCTCGAAAGGAATCTTGCACCAGGTTTGTTTAGATGACGGGTCGGCGAGCCAAGGGCACAGCCACAGGGCCCACTTAGCTGTGACTAAGGACAGCATAATTCTAGCCAGCAGGCGGATTAAATCGACAGATGCCTCCCCCAGGAAGGCCACCGCTAATTTTAGCTCTGCCGCTGCCGAATTCCTGGCCAGCTCTTCTGAAACACCCTTGAGGCAGGCATCTACATTCTCCATCCATGCTTCCATAGCCTTAGACATGGCTGCCAAGGCCAGGGCGGGTTTACAAGCCGTACCAGCAAGCCTGTAGATCCTCTTGAGGTCCTGGTCTATCCTTCTATCGAGGCCTTCCTTGAAGGAAACCGCATCATCCAAAGGGAGTGTAACGTGCTTGGCCAGACGCATTACAGCCGCGTCTACAAGAGGAATGTTTTCCAGGTACTTTATTCATCTGCTTTGAAGGGATACATCCTGGAAGTTTTATTTGTCATGAAGGACTTCCTGTCCACTTTACTCCATTCCTCATCAAAAATGCCCTTTAGTTCGGCCAAGAGCGGAAAACTTGGACGCTCTTTCCCCAGGTGTTTGAAAACCTTTTTCTGCTTAGCTGGGGGAGTAGAAGGGTCTTCCCACATAAGGGCCTCCTTGACTGCTTTAACCACTTAACGACCGCTCACTGTATATATACGTCGGCAGAATGGCACCGACAGGCACAATCACGTAGAGTGTACGTGATTGCCTTTGTACAGTTGGGGGGTCCAATCGGACCCCCCTTCTATACAGTGAGCGGTGGCTAAGTGTCCGGGAGCGTTCCGGGATGAGGGGGCAGCCATTCGTTTCTGGCCACCCCCTCGCGATTGCTCCCGGCGAATAGAAATGCCCCCTCTGTCTGTGTCAGACAGAGGGAGCAGGAGGAATTGATGTCATCTCTGGTGCGGCGCTCACATATACCGAGCGCCGTACAAGAGAAGATATCAGGTCAGTGCACACAACACTACACTGACACCAGGACACATAGGGACATAAATCGCCCCCCCAGGCCCCCCCAGACACCCCAGATCACCCCCCAGATCACCCCCCCAGCCCCCAGTCACAGTGTCACTGATTGCAGTGACCATTTATTTAGTGATCACTGCAATCAGTGACATTTGTGACTGTAAAAGTGTCACCAAAGTTTAGTCTTAGGTCCAGTGTAGCCCCCTAACCCCCCCTAATAAAGGTTTAACCCCCTGATCACCCCCCAGATAACCCTTTCACCCCCTATCACCACTGTCGCTTAGCGATCATTTTTCTGACCGCTGTCTTAGCGTCAGTGATGCCGATCGTAGCCAGTATTTTTTTTTAGGTTCGCCGCAGGTTTTTATAGCGTCGGGTACCCCAATATATTATCTAATAAAGGTTTAACCCCCTTGATCGCCCCCCAGGTAACCCTTTCACCCCCTATCACCACTATCACTAAGCGATCGTTTTTCTAAACGCTGTCTTAGTGTCTGTGATGCAGATCGGTAGCCGGTAATTTTTTTTAGGTTCGCCGCAGGTTTTTATAGCGTCAGGTACCCCAATATATTATCTAATAAAGGTTTAACCCCCTTGATCGCCCCCCAGGTAACCCTTTCACCCCCTATCACCACTGTCGCTAAGCAATTGTTTTTCTAAACGCTGTCTTAGTGTCGGTGATGCAGATCGTAGCCAGTAATTTTTTTTAGGTTCGCCGCATGTTTTTATAGCGTCAGGTACCCCAATATATTATCTAATAAAGGTTTAACCCCCTTGATCGCCCCCCAGGTAACCCTTTCACCCCCTATCACCACTGTCACTAAGCGATCGTTTTTCTAAACGCTGTCTTAGTGTCTGTGATGCAGATCGGTAGCCGGTAATTTTTTTTAGGTTCGCCGCAGGTTTTTATAGCGTCAGGTACCCCAATATATTATCTAATAAAGGTTTAACCCCCTTGATCGTCCCCCAGGTAACCCTTTCACCCCCTATCACCACTGTCGCTAAGCAATTGTTTTTCTAAACGCTGTCTTAGTGTCGGTGATGCAGATCGTAGCCAGTATTTTTTTTTAGGTTCGCCGCAGGTTTTTATAGCGTCAGGTACCCCAATATATTATCTAATAAAGGTTTAACCCCCTTGATCGCCCCCCCAGGTAACCCTTTCACCCCCATCACCACTGTCGCTAAGCAATCGTTTTTCTAAACGCTGTCTTAGTGTCGGTGATGCAGATCGGTAGCTGGTAATTTTTTTTAGGTTCGCCGCAGGTTTTTATAGCGTCAGGTACCCCCATATATTATCTAATAAAGGTTTTAACCCCCTTGATCGCCCCCCAGGTAACCCTTTCACCAGTGATCACCATATAAGTGTTACGGGTGACGCTGGTTAGTTAGTTTGCTTTTTATAGTGTCAGGGCACCCGCCGTGTATATAACCCAATAAAGGTTTAACCCCCTGATCGCCCGGCGGGTGATATCAATTAGGTTTTAGCGTCAGAGAGGGTCTGCGTCACACCCCAGGCAGCGTCAGGTTAGTGCCAGTAGCGCTAACACCCACGCGTGAAGCATACACCCCCCTTAGTGGTATAGTATCTGAACAGATCAATATCTGATCTGATCAGATCTATACTAGCGTCCCCAGCAGTTTAGGGTTCCCAAAAACGCAGTGTTAGCGGGATCAGCCCAGATACCTGCTGGCACCTGCGTTTTGCCCCTCCGTCCAGCCCAGGCCACCCAAGTGCAGTATCGATCGATCACTGTCACTTACAAAACACAACACACATAACTGCAGCGTACGCAGAGACAGGCCTGATCCCTGCGACTCCAGTGCTGTAGGAGGTGATTTCACCACCACAGTTAAAAAAAAAAAAGCAAATATGCCGAAGCATTGGGGCAGCAGGGGCGGAGGAGCGATTTTGCTCCTAATGCCGCGTACATGCGGTCGAAATTCCGACGGAGGCTTGCCTGTGGAAAAGTCCGACCATGTGTGTGCGGCATAACTTTTTTGCGGGAGGATGCCCCCATGCTTCGGCATATATAAATGGTGCGTGTATGCCCATCATTGGAAGTGGGTGGATGAAGGGCGGTATTCTAATGGTGGGCATACCCACCGATCAATCTCTTTTTTCGTTCAGCCAACTGGCTGCATGAAATAAAAAGATTACAATACATGTCCAACAAGGACCAGCAACGTACTGGTATGTTGCTGGACTTTGAATGTTTATACCAGAATGATGCCTGCGGGTTTAGGTATCATCTTGGTATCATTCTTTTCAGCCTGCGGCCGGCTTTCATGTAAAAGCAATCCTAGCGGCTAATTAGCCTCTGGACTGCTTTTACAAGCAGTGGGAGGGAATGCCCCCCCCGGATATAAAAAGCGCCATTGGGAAATTGGGAAAGCATTTTATCACACCGATCTTGGTGTGGTCAGATGCTTTGAGGGCAGAGGAAAAATCTAGGGTCTAGAAGACCCCAGTTTTTTCAAAAAAAGAGTACCTGTCACTACCTATTGCTATCATAGGGGATATTTACATTCCCTGAGATAACAATAAAAATGATAAAAAAAAAAAATACTTGGAAGGAACAATTTAAAAATAAAATAAAAAAGCAAAATTAATAATAAAAAAAAAAAAAAAAAAAAAAAAAAAAAAAACACCCCTGTCCTGCCCTGCTCTTGCCCAATGGCGAACGCAAGCGTCGGTCTGGCGTCATATGTAAACAGCAATTGCACCATGCATGTGAGGTATCACCGCGAAGGTCAGATCGAGGGCAATCATTTTAGCAGTAGACCTCCTCTGTAAATCTACTGGGGTAACCTGTAAAGGCTTTTAAAAATGTATAAAAACAAAAAATGCAGCGCCCAAAAAGTGTATGAAGGCCCAAACACACAAAGGGATTGGGACAGACAACAAACAGTGAAGAAAGTATACAGCCCACAGAGAGGCCAAGAATGTTAAATTCCAACTGTGCGTCACTCCAGATAATACCTACACATATATATAAAAAATCATGTGTAGCTGTGTACAGTAAACTCATATAAAAGTCCAATGAGAGTGACAATGTGTGGACTGGAAACGGATGACAGAAATGTTACATGAATGTTGAAACATTAGAACATAGTCCCCATATAAAAAATCCAACAAGACTTCGAGATCATAGGATACGTATGTTCATAAATCCATAGCACCCAGGGATGTGACTCCAACACCAGGGATGGGGGAAAGAAATGAATACTCTTACCCCTATATGTGGACGCACACACCAGCGGTGGTGAGTCAAACAGGCAGAAGATGTAAGTGTAGACCACACTGGATCTGTCCTCCTGGAGCAGCAGCAGATGAAACAAACTCAGGGAATCTAATCCTCTCCAGGATGTAGGCACGAAATTTCCAAGACGTCAGTGTATCAAAGATCACATAAAAAAAATGGAACAGAGGAGACTCCTCATAGTGCAGGTTCAGATGGCAAGATAAAAATCACATTTATTCAGGAACAAGTCACAAAACACACATGGTGTGAAAAATAAAACAAGAAAACATGCAGGCTTCCATGCAGAGACTTGCAAATATGGTGATCACAAAAATAGTTTCAAATAACGGCGTAGCAGCAAAGCAGGTTCATGTACCCGACATGTTTCGCATAAGGAATGCATCAACTGGGGCATGAACCTGCAGGAAAATACCACGCCATAATATACATGTAACATAATTGCTTGGACTCACCACAGCTGATGTGTGACCTCCCCATAAGAGAGGCTATCCAATCGCAAACAAGAGTTACCCACCTATGTGTTCGTCATTCAACACAGACTGACAAAGCAAAAGGGGCCGCGCACGGAGATGAGACATGACGTCTCAGCTGGCATGCGTCATCACGCCGCCAATCCGAGGAGTGAATGCGTTCCTTGTCCCACGTGCGTCGTATCATGTAAGCGACGCACGTAATGACGTCATCATACTGACGCTGGGGAACGTCATCACGCAACTCCTCCAGGAAATGCTTGCGTTCCATATCTCCGTCGTGAGGTCCATATCATGAACCGCAACAGGAAGTGCGTCCAGAGACAGACAGACAGCCTAGTAACAGCACCGATAACAGCCCCTCAATGCTTTCAAACAGTCAGCACAACTACAAGCAGAGCTTGGCTAGTAGAAATGACGGACACAAAAGGGGGCAGACATAATTGATATACCCTGAAAAGTATTGGTCTATAGCACCAGTACAATGCAGGGATCATTTATAGCACAAATGAGATCTGTGCAAATAAATATAAAAACATTCTGAAAAGTAAAAATATACTTAAAAAAAGTACAATATTGGCAGTATATGACAGCTATACAGAAATGTAAAAAATCATTAATACCAAAGAAATGTGGATCTATATACTATTGTACCACAAGGTGCAAATAACCCACTACAGATAATCATCCACAATCCACATCATATAAATAGACATGAGATGTGTAGCAGGAATGAAAAACATAAAATGTTAAAAATAACCATACATAATGTATATGAATAATAATATAAAAATCATGTATTTATATGAAGATATATGAGCCAGAAGTGTGCTCTAGCTAACAGTGGTAAATAGAATATTGGAATAATAAATCCTAAAATGAGATGATCTATGACATAAACGGAACCAGGAAAGTAGACAGAAAATTACAAGTAGAAGAAAGGCATGGATGAACGCCTCCACATCAATATAAAAATAAGACATGGAGATAGATTATTCTAAATTAGGCCTTGTTAATAAAGGAATTAATGTCCCAATCGATGTTAAGCCCAAACGGAGAATAGCATCGAAGTTGGTAAATCCAGAAAGTTTCCAATTGGGAAACACCCCTGACGCGAGACTCCCCTCTCCAGTGAGGGACAAAATGGTCAATCACCTGGAATTTGGTACCTATAACCTTCTTATTATGAACATGGAGGTAATGTCTAGGTACACTATGGTTGGTGCGACCTTTTTTAATGCCGGTAATGTGTTCATTAACACGAATAGAGAAGTTACGAATAGTACGTCCCACATACTGCTTATTACATGGACATGTAATAAGGTAAACAATAAAACTTGTAGTGCATGTGGTAAACTGTTTCATATGGTATATGGTGGAGGTAGTAGAGGATGTAAAACTGGCACTTCTACTACGCCCAATAACATTGTGAATGCACACATTACAGCGTCTACACGGATAGTAGCCCTTCATATCAGGAAAAAGAGACGGACATGATTTGTCCGGAGGGTCGACTACATTAGAAGCAATCTGGTTGCGAAGAGATGGAGCTCCTCTATAAACAACACCTGCCCGATCTGGGAGCACTGGGCCCAACAGGGGATCGTTCTTAAGAACTCCCCAGTGTCGGTTCAGAATATGCTTGATCCGTCTATGCTGTATAGAGAATTGGGTCACAAAGGACCACCTAAATCGTGGATCCGGTGGACGTTTAGGACGTTCAACAACTAGAGACTGTCTGTCCAGCAAAGACACCTTTGCGATTTCTGTATCTATAGCAGACGGAAGATAACCTTTCTCAACAAATCTTGACTTGAGGGTGTCCGCTTGTATGTAGAAATCGTCAAGATGTGTACAGTTTCTCCTGACTCTAAGTAGTTGACTAAATGGTACAGATTTGAGCCAAGAGCTGTAATGACAGCTGTCGATTGGGATATACCCATTACGATCTGTTGGCTTAAAAAAAGTTTTTGTCACCAATCTTTGGTCCACAACTGAAATCTCTAAATCCAAAAAATGGATAGTGTTACGACTCATCTCATAGGTAAGCACAATGCCCATATCATTATCGTTCAGGGTGACCATGAAGTCATGTAAAGACTCCTCATCACCCTTCCATAGGAGGAGAATGTCGTCAATATACCTTGCCCACAGAACTAGTTCTGGGCGTTGCAAGGCATAGACGACATCCTCCTCCCACAGGGCCATAAAAAGGTTCGCAAGACTAGGGGCGAACTTGGCGCCCATTGCGACACCTTTGGTTTGCAAAAAAAACTGGCCATGATACCAGAAATAGTTGGACTGAGTGGCAAATGTTAACAAATCCATAATATAGCATTGTTGGACCTGAGGTATCAGACCAGACATGGCCATAAAATGTTTCACCGCGTGCAATCCTAGTCTGTGCGGTATGCACGTATATAGTGATGTTACATCTGCAGTAACGAGAATGCAATCTCCACTAAAGTCAACATCTTCTAAAAGACGTATAGTAGCTCCAGTGTCTTTTAGAAAAGATGGAGTGGATTGAACAAGCGGTTGTAGATGGAAATCAATGTAACGACCAATGCGGGACGTCACAGAGTCAATCCCGCTTATTATGGGTCTGCCAGGAGGGTGTAAAATGTTTTTATGGACTTTCGGGAGATAATACATAATGGGAATTCTAGGTGCAATCGGCACCAAGAAGTCTCTCTCCTTTTTGTCCAGAATTCCTAACTGGAATCCCTTATCTAGCAAATTATTCAGATCTTTCTTCAATACTTTAGTGGGATCTCTATTCAGGGGCATGTAAGTGCTAGTGTCATCAAGGATTCTGCACATTTCGGTGTGATAATCTAATTTATCCAACACAACTAGACCACCCCCCTTATCGGCAGGGCGGATTATAATGTCCTTGCGTTCACATAAGGTTTTTAAACCTGCCTTAATATCCGGATGATCATAGATTTTGGCCTTAGGTAATGCCTCAAGGTCCCCAAGGACCAAATCTCTAAACACCCTAATAGATGGAGCAGAGACATTAGGAGGGTTAAATAAGGAGGGATTAGACAAGCCAGTATGAATGACGCAATCAGTCCCTCCACTAATATCTCTGGGTGGGGATGGGTTAGCAATGAAGTGCCTCTGTATATTCAATTTGCGGACATATTTATGTACGTCCACAAATGTATTTTTATATGGGGACTATGTTCTAATGTTTCAACATTCATGTAACATTTCTGTCATCCGTTTCCAGTCCACACATTGTCACTCTCATTGGACTTTTATATGAGTTTACTGTACACAGCTACACATGATTTTTTATATATATGTGTAGGTATTATCTGGAGTGACGCACAGTTGGAATTTAACATTCTTGGCCTCTCTGTGGGCTGTATACTTTCTTCACTGTTTGTTGTCTGTCCCAATCCCTTTGTGTGTTTGGGCCTTCATACACTTTTTGGGCGCTGCATTTTTTGTTTTTATATGTTATTTTTGCAATATGTCTATTTGCTGATGCGGGCAGCCACGATTACACTTTATTCACCCAGTAGCGCAACTTTTCTCTTTCTTGCATTTTTTCTTCAGACTAATTTATTGTTGCAGCTTCTTTCACACATTTTTTGGAAATGGATGTGTTTGATTATAGAACAGCTCGTTCCTTTAATACGGAAGGGGTTTTTGTCCCTTTGAATGCCAATTCAGAGGTCAGTGGTCTCTTTATGAGGCTTAAAAATCTTATGGTCTCAGAGATTCATTTGGAATGGGACATTGCGTTCCTTGAACAATATACAAAGGAACACATGGTACCCAGAGGGTTACGTTGGGATGTACATCCCCAACAGGGTGATCCCGACATAGACGTTTGGTTTCGTTATTTCAATGAGGCGGGTATTAATTTCCTAAGTTTTCTCGTTGAACGGAAAAAAACTAAAATGTCTATCATTGATAAGGAAATTAGGGAACTAAGAGATTCACTTCTCCCGCATAAAACCACATCTGAGTATATTTCTCTTTCATCGAGTCTCAAAACACTTCTCGAAAAGGAAGAAAGAGACCAACGTACCAAAAAACAAAAGAAATATACTCGTGATGTCAACGATTATAAAACCAATTTTGTTTTCAATTGGCAAAAAAAAGACATTATCTCTCAGTCTGATCCCCCTGCTTCTGTGCAGATGGATATGTCACTTCCACCAGTAATGGCTGGGCCATCTACATTTATATTACCCCCCACCCAAGCTCCTGTGATGAATAGGATTGAACATCCACGCACTCCTAATGTTCCCAATGGTCGGAGAGCTAATGACCATGTCCCTAATAGGGGTAATGGAGGTAACAATCCTCCTCGTGGGAGAGGTAGCAATATGAGAAGTAGGGGAAGAGGGACCCAACACGGGAGGAACGATGGCTCGAGGCATTTTGATTACCATGATAGGTCATCTTATGGCCATAATGCTAATTATGGTGACCAATATCAGGAACCTTATTATTCACAACACACCCCTATTCGTACTCATAATAGGTTCTCACCCCTTAGAGAGGGTTCATTACGGAACAACCAAGAACCTTATCATTCTTATATGCAAAGAGAACATGATCATTATGTTAGATCACCATATACCTGCAATGACACATACACTGCTCCCCACTCGGATTTTCCCAGAGCTCTTGCGGGTCCCAAGCGAAGAGGAGAACCAGACGAGGCAGCCGAGGTGGGAGGCGGGCCAGGAAAAAGAAGGAAAGTCTAATATCCAATATGAGTGGCATTTTCAATTTGAGTAAAGCCACGTTTTCAGAAGCTGAGATGCGTATCTTGGACAAAGGCTTAAAATACGCACCCTCTAAGACTTTGAATAAATTTAATACATTTGTGGACGTACATAAATATGTCCGCAAATTGAATATACAGAGGCACTTCATTGCTAACCCATCCCCACCCAGAGATATTAGTGGAGGGACTGATTGCGTCATTCATACTGGCTTGTCTAATCCCTCCTTATTTAACCCTCCTAATGTCTCTGCTCCATCTATTAGGGTGTTTAGAGATTTGGTCCTTGGGGACCTTGAGGCATTACCTAAGGCCAAAATCTATGATCATCCGGATATTAAGGCAGGTTTAAAAACCTTATGTGAACGCAAGGACATTATAATCCGCCCTGCCGATAAGGGGGGTGGTCTAGTTGTGTTGGATAAATTAGATTATCACACCGAAATGTGCAGAATCCTTGATGACACTAGCACTTACATGCCCCTGAATAGAGATCCCACTAAAGTATTGAAGAAAGATCTGAATAATTTGCTAGATAAGGGATTCCAGTTAGGAATTCTGGACAAAAAGGAGAGAGACTTCTTGGTGCCGATTGTACCTAGAATTCCCATTATGTATTATCTCCCGAAAGTCCATAAAAACATTTTACACCCTCCTGGCAGACCCATAATAAGCGGGATTGACTCTGTGACGTCCCGCATTGGTCGTTACATTGATTTCCATCTACAACCGCTTGTTCAATCCACTCCATCTTTTCTAAAAGACACTGGAGCTACTATACGTCTTTTAGAAGATGTTGACTTTAGTGGAGATTGCATTCTCGTTACTGCAGATGTAACATCACTATATACGTGCATACCGCACAGACTAGGATTGCACGCGGTGAAACATTTTATGGCCATGTCTGGTCTGATACCTCAGGTCCAACAATGCTATATTATGGATTTGTTAACATTTGCCACTCAGTCCAACTATTTCTGGTATCATGGCCAGTTTTTTTTGCAAACCAAAGGTGTCGCAATGGGCGCCAAGTTCGCCCCTAGTCTTGCGAACCTTTTTATGGCCCTGTGGGAGGAGGATGTCGTCTATGCCTTGCAACGCCCAGAACTAGTTCTGTGGGCAAGGTATATTGACGACATCCTCCTCCTATGGAAGGGTGATGAGGAGTCTTTACATGACTTCATGGTCACCCTGAACGATAATGATATGGGCATTGTGCTTACCTATGAGATGAGTCGTAACACTATCCATTTTTTGGATTTAGAGATTTCAGTTGTGGACCAAAGATTGGTGACAAAAACTTTTTTTAAGCCAACAGATCGTAATGGGTATATCCCAATCGACAGCTGTCATTACAGCTCTTGGCTCAAATCTGTACCATTTAGTCAACTACTTAGAGTCAGGAGAAACTGTACACATCTTGACGATTTCTACATACAAGCGGACACCCTCAAGTCAAGATTTGTTGAGAAAGGTTATCTTCCGTCTGCTATAGATACAGAAATCGCAAAGGTGTCTTTGCTGGACAGACAGTCTCTAGTTGTTGAACGTCCTAAACGTCCACCGGATCCACGATTTAGGTGGTCCTTTGTGACCCAATTCTCTATACAGCATAGACGGATCAAGCATATTCTGAACCGACACTGGGGAGTTCTTAAGAACGATCCCCTGTTGGGCCCAGTGCTCCCAGATCGGGCAGGTGTTGTTTATAGAGGAGCTCCATCTCTTCGCAACCAGATTGCTTCTAATGTAGTCGACCCTCCGGACAAATCATGTCCGTCTCTTTTTCCTGATATGAAGGGCTACTATCCGTGTAGACGCTGTAATGTGTGCATTCACAATGTTATTGGGCGTAGTAGAAGTGCCAGTTTTACATCCTCTACTACCTCCACCATATACCATATGAAACAGTTTACCACATGCACTACAAGTTTTATTGTTTACCTTATTACATGTCCATGTAATAAGCAGTATGTGGGACGTACTATTCGTAACTTCTCTATTCGTGTTAATGAACACATTACCGGCATTAAAAAAGGTCGCACCAACCATAGTGTACCTAGACATTACCTCCATGTTCATAATAAGAAGGTTATAGGTACCAAATTCCAGGTGATTGACCATTTTGTCCCTCACTGGAGAGGGGAGTCTCGCGTCAGGGGTGTTTCCCAATTGGAAACTTTCTGGATTTACCAACTTCGATGCTATTCTCCGTTTGGGCTTAACATCGATTGGGACATTAATTCCTTTATTAACAAGGCCTAATTTAGAATAATCTATCTCCATGTCTTATTTTTATATTGATGTGGAGGCGTTCATCCATGCCTTTCTTCTACTTGTAATTTTCTGTCTACTTTCCTGGTTCCGTTTATGTCATAGATCATCTCATTTTAGGATTTATTATTCCAATATTCTATTTACCACTGTTAGCTAGAGCACACTTCTGGCTCATATATCTTCATATAAATACATGATTTTTATATTATTATTCATATACATTATGTATGGTTATTTTTAACATTTTATGTTTTTCATTCCTGCTACACATCTCATGTCTATTTATATGATGTGGATTGTGGATGATTATCTGTAGTGGGTTATTTGCACCTTGTGGTACAATAGTATATTGATCCACATTTCTTTGGTATTAATGATTTTTTACATTTCTGTATAGCTGTCATATACTGCCAATATTGTACTTTTTTTAAGTATATTTTTACTTTTCAGAATGTTTTTATATTTATTTGCACAGATCTCATTTGTGCTATAAATGATCCCTGCATTGTACTGGTGCTATAGACCAATACTTTTCAGGGTATATCAATTATGTCTGCCCCCTTTTGTGTCCGTCATTTCTACTAGCCAAGCTCTGCTTGTAGTTGTGCTGACTGTTTGAAAGCATTGAGGGGCTGTTATCGGTGCTGTTACTAGGCTGTCTGTCTGTCTCTGGACGCACTTCCTGTTGCGGTTCATGATATGGACCTCACGACGGAGATATGGAACGCAAGCATTTCCTGGAGGAGTTGCGTGATGACGTTCCCCAGCGTCAGTATGATGACATCATTACGTGCGTCGCTTACATGATACGACGCACGTGGGACAAGGAACGCATTCACTCCTCGGATTGGCAGCGTGATGACGCATGCCAGCTGAGACGTCATGTCTCATCTCCGTGCGCGGCCCCTTTTGCTTTGTCAGTCTGTGTTGAATGACGAACACATAGGTGGGTAACTCTTGTTTGCGATTGGATAGCCTCTCTTATGGGGAGGTCACACATCAGCTGTGGTGAGTCCAAGCAATTATGTTACATGTATATTATGGCGTGGTATTTTCCTGCAGGTTCATGCCCCAGTTGATGCATTCCTTATGCGAAACATGTCGGGTACATGAACCTGCTTTGCTGCTACGCCGTTATTTGAAACTATTTTTGTGATCACCATATTTGCAAGTCTCTGCATGGAAGCCTGCATGTTTTCTTGTTTTATTTTTCACACCATGTGTGTTTTGTGACTTGTTCCTGAATAAATGTGATTTTTATCTTGCCATCTGAACCTGCACTATGAGGAGTCTCCTCTGTTCCATTTTTTTTATGTGATCTTTGATACACTGACGTCTTGGAAATTTCGTGCCTACATCCTGGAGAGGATTAGATTCCCTGAGTTTGCTTCATCTGCTGCTGCTCCAGGAGGACAGATCCAGTGTGGTCTACACTTACATCTTCTGCCTGTTTGACTCACCACCGCTGGTGTGTGCGTCCACATATAGGGGTAAGAGTATTCATTTCTTTCCCCTATCCCTGGTGTTGGAGTCACATCCCCGGGTGCTATGGATTTATGAACATACGTGTCCTATGATCTCGAAGTCTCGTTGGATTTTTTATATGGGGACTATGTTCTAATGTTTCAACATTCATGTAACATTTCTGTCATCCGTTTCCAGTCCACACATTGTCACACTCATTGGACTTTTATATGAGTTTACTGTACACAGCTACACATGATTTTTTATATATATGTGTAGGTATTATCTGGAGTGACGCACAGTTGGAATTTAACATTCTTGGCCTCTCTGTGGGCTGTATACTTTCTTCACTGTTTGTTGTCTGTCCCAATCCCTTTGTGTGTTTGGGCCTTCATACACTTTTTGGGCGCTGCATTTTTTGTTTTTATATGTTATTTTTGCAATATGTCTATTTGCTGATGCGGGCAGCCACGATTACACTTTATTCACCCAGTAGCGCAACTTTTCTCTTTCTTGCATTTTAAAAATGTATGTAGTTTGTCGCCAATGCGCGTTTGTGCGAAATTTTAAAGCATGTCGTGTTTGGTATCTATGTACTCGGCCTAAGATCATCTTTTTTATTTCATCAAACATTTGGGCAATATAGTGTGTTTTAGTGCATTAAAATTAAAAAAAGTGTATTTTTTAACCCAAAAAATGCGTTTGAAAAATCGCTGCGCAAATACTGTGTAGAAAAAAAATGCAACACCCACCATTTTAATCTGTAGGGCCTTTGCTTTAAAAATATATATATAATGTTTGGGGGTTCAACATAATTTTCTTGCAAAAAAAAAAATGTTTTCATGTAAACAAAAAGTGTCAAAAAGGGCTTTGTCTTCAAGTGGTTAGAAGAGTGGATGTAAGCTTCCTAATGTTGTGTATAAAATGCCAGAACAGTTCAAAACCCCCCCAAATGACCCCATTTTGGAAAGTAGACACCCCAAGCTATATACTGAGAGGCATGTCGAGTCCATGGAATATTTTATATGTTGACACAAGTTGCGGAAAAACGACAATTTTTTTTTTTTTTTTTGCACAAAGTTGTCACTAAATGATATATTGCTCAAACATGCCATGGGCATATGTGGAATTACACCCCAAAATACATTCTGTTGCTTCTCCTGAGTACGGGGATACCACATGTGTGAGACTTTTTGGGAGCCTAGCCATGTACGGGACCCCAAAAACCAAGCACCGCCTTCAGGCTTTCTAAGGGTGTAAATTTTTGATTTCACTTCTCACTGCCTATCACAGTTTCGGAGGCCATGGAATGCCCAGATAGCACAAAACCCCCCCAAATGACCCCATTTTGGAAAGTAGACACCCCAAGCTATTTGCTGAGAGGTATTGTGAGTATTTTGTAGATCTCGCTTTTTGTCACAAAGTTTTAAAATTTGAAAAAAAAAATAAAATATATATATATATATATATATATATTTTCTTTCTTCATTTTCAAAAACAAATGAGAGCTGTAAAATACTCGCCATTCCTCTCAGCAAATAGCTTGGGGTGTCTATATTCCAAAATGGGGTCATTTGGGGGGGTTTTGTGCGATTTTGGCATTTTATGGCCTTCGAAACTGTGATAGGTAGTGAGGAGTGAAATCAAAAATTTGTGCCTAGAAATCCTGAAGGCGGTGCTTGGTTTTCGGGGTCCCGTATGCGGCTAGGCTCCTAAAAAGTCCCACACATGTGGTATCCCCGTACTCAGGAGAAGCAGAAAAATTTATTTTGGGGTGTAATTCCACATATAACCATGGCATGTGTGAGCAATATATCATTTAGTGACAACTTTTTGTAATTTTTTTTTTTTTTTTGTCATTATTCAATCACTTGGGACAAAAAAAAATATATTCAATGGGCTCAACAGGCCTCTCAGCAATTTCCTTGGGGTGTCTACTTTCTAAAATGGGGTCATTTGGGGGGGTTTTGTGCTATTTTGGCATTTTATGGCCCTCGAAACTGTGATAGGTAGTGAGGAGTGAAATCAAAAATTTGCGCTCTTAGAAATCCTGAAGGCGGTGCTTGGTTTCCGGGGTCCCGTACGCGGCTAGGCTCCCAAAAAGTCCCACACATGTGGTATCCCCGTACTCAGGAGAAGCAGCAAAATTTATTTTGGGGTGAAATTCCACATATAACCATGGCATGTGTGAGCAATATATCATTTAGTGACAACTTTTTGTAATTTTTTTTTTTTTTTTTAGTCATTATTCAATCACTTGGGACAAAAAAATAAAAAATTCAATGGGCTCAACATGCCTCTCAGCAATTTCCTTGGGGTGTCTACTTTCCAAAATGGGGTCATTTGGGGGGGTTTTGTACTGCCCTGTCATTTTAGCACCTCAAGAAATGAGATAGGCAGTCATAAATTTAAAGTTGTGTAAATTTCAGAAAATGTACCCTAGTTTGTAAACTCTATAACTTTTGCGCAAACCAATAAATATACGCTTATTGACATTTTTTTTACTAAAAACATGTGGCTGAATACATTTTGGCCTAAATGTATGACTACAATTGAGTTTATTCGATTTTTCTTATAACAAAAAGTAGAAAATATCATTTTTTTTCAAAAAAAGTTTTCCGTTTATATCGCAAAAAATAAAAATCGCAGAGGCAATCAAATACCATTAAAAGAAAGCTCTATTTGTGGGAAGAAAAGGACGCAAATTTCGTTTGGGTACAACATTGCATGTCCGCACAATTTACAGTTAAAGCAGCGCAGTGCAAAATTCTGAATTCACCTCTGGTCCTCTAGCTACCAAATGGTCCGGGGCTTAAGTGGTTAATAAGCGGAGTCACTAGGGAGATGTCGAATTCAACACTCTCCTCATCAGTTCCCAGCTCTCCCTCTGAGGAAACGGGCGAGGAAGCGTAGGGCTGAGAAGGACCTGGAACCTCACGGGCCTCATCAGCTGGGGAGCCAGACAGAATGGTACTGGACTGGCTTTGTGCGTGGGAAGTATCCATTTCCTTCAAGGAAAGATGCACCACCCGTTTCACTAGAGGCCCGATGCGTTGATCCTCTGTCTCTTTTTCCCCAACCGCATGGGCATAACAACGGCCACACAATGATTTGCCCTCTGAGACTCGTGTGTCACATCCCCAGCAGGCTCTGCGATCAGAGCGGCTGTCATGGCGGTGGGAATGGTGTCTGTAGGAGGAATGAAATTGTCTTTTCTGGTGTCGAGATGCAGACGGAGAATCACGTCTGGACTTTGATGACGATGAATGTTGCTGCGGCCTGGCAAGGTCTGTGTCGTTCTGGACCGTGATTCTAGGATCGGAACCGGAAGGGCTGGAAGAAAAAGATTGGGGGGGGGGGCAATAAAAGCCATCAAGCAACACAAATACTTGCGACTGTACCCCAAGCCCTCCCCTCTCCCGAACATACCTTGTGCGTGAGGGCTGGCCACATGTAGGCGGTGACTTGTCCATAACTTCTAGACGAGAACGTCACGACAAGAGATGGTCTACCAAAAAGAACCTAAAGTGTCAGAAAATTCAATGAGCAGCCTGTGACCCATTAAGATATAGTACAGCTATAACAAGAGGCATGTGTCCTTACAAACGAGAACATTTTTTTTTTTTTTGATTATTATAATCTTTTTTTTTTTTATCACAAGGAGCCTAGAACCATAACGAAACTGACCTGCAGATTTGGTAAGCCAGAAGCTGCCTCTGCTCTCCTGTCAGGGGAAATCCCAAATTACATAGGCGAGCAGCAGCTTTTAAATTCCCCACCTGTGACGTCACTGCCTTCCCACACATCGTGCCTGCGCAGTGGGGTAGCCGCCAAGCGGTGCCTGCGTGTCGGCCGAGGGACCCGCCGTATCGCGCACGCGCAAACCAAGCCTCGGTCTGGGAGAAGTTCTTGCGCATGTGCAAACGACGGCGGCGCCTGCGACCCGAAACACCGCGGCGAGCTGAGAAGCAGAAGTGTTCCAGCTGCCATTAGGGAGCAGCAGGGGGCACAAGGGGATAAACAGCAGAAACAACAGTAACATACACATATACACAGAAGCGACTGCCATGGAAAAAAGACGAAGATGGTTGCAGACCTTGCCAGCCGAGGATGTCCTGATCTTTGGGCACACTGCAGCAACTCCCCATCCAAAGGTACATGGTTGCTGCAAGCTCCACACCCGCCCCTGGCTGGGCTCCGAGCTGCACCGCATAGAAGTGTGTCATCCATCTTGGAATATCTGAACGGACGTGAACATCGTAGGTCCATTGGAGGAGGACTAAAAAGGAACACAGTACTGAGAGGTGAGCTTACTTTTATGGGTATGGGGTCCTATAGCATTGGAGAGGTGGCGGGGTTAACCCACACGTAGGCTGCCATGGAGTCTGTCAGGAAAACTGTTTTTCATCATATGTATTTTAAATCAAGTAAATGTTTTTTCCTCTAGTGACAGGTCAACAGGATACCAGGCGAGGCTCCTGTCTTATCAATTATTATTTTACAGAAATGATTTCCCATATGTAACTGGAAATGGTTGCTGTTTCTGCCTTAATGCAGTATTAAGATTGTGCAGAGCCAGCTTTGTGTCTTGGGATGTCAAGTCTGAAATGTAAACACGTAAGGCCTGGTGAAGAACAGCCTTTTATTGAAGTGTTGCTTAACATGCCGTATGGGAAATGTGATGGGGCAAAAATCAATATTTCTTTCTATTAATTTAACAGAGTTGTATGAACACATTCAGACAAGAGAAATAAACCTGGAGAAAAACTCAGAAAGCATTTTTTTATTATTTTATAAGTAAATTGGTTTAAATGCAGCCCTGTTATTGCTGGCTTCAACAACTTTGAGTCCTGCACTTGTCTATCTGGTCATCCTAATGCTCCAACCGGGCCTCTTTTGTTGATATACAGCCGATATTGAAAGAAGAGGTTGGTAAATTTTCAGTTAAAAGCATTGTACATTTTTAAATGCTTTGGTTGTTTTGACTGAGCATTAGTGTAGTTATTTTCCCTGTGCTGTTTGTTTACCTTACTCAGTAACTTTGGGCACACACGTGTTACTGGCCAGATCAGTGTTAGCCCTGGTTCACACTGCTGCGTTTTGACATGCGATTTGACATGTCACATCAAGGGCATTTGCCGGCAATTGCCGGAAATGACACCGTCCTAATCTGTGCGACGCCGCATCTGCGGCGCTGCACAGATTTCAAAACTTAGTTTCTGTACTACTTTTTGGGATTTGGGGCCGTGATTTACATTGAGAACTGTGCAGAAACCTGCACAGATGACTCTGTAATCGCGGCCGAAATCGGGACTGCCAGCGGGAGTGAAATTGTGCGAGTTCAGCTGAACTCGCACGGCTTCATTCCTGCAGCCCAGTGTGAACTAAAATTGCTAAATTCTACCAGAGATAAATTGATCCAAATAAAATTTCTGCATAGGGTGTTGTATGTTACACCTCAGAGGCTGCACAGAATATATCCCCAGAGATCCCCAGAATGTACCCGCTGCAGGGGGTGAGGAAGGTACCTACCGTCATATGTTCTGGAGCTGCCCGAGGGTGGCCCACTTCTGGAATGAGGTGGTAGAGCTTGTGAATGTTCGTCTCCAGCTGTGCTCTGTATCTGTGGTTGGTGTAAATCATATTCTTAGTTCATTTCATTTGTTTGATTTTTTTTGTATCTTGCCTGTGTTTCAATAAAGGAACATTCTGGTTTTGTGAAGAAGAATCCACTCCACTTTCATTTCTAATGGTAAGTGCTTATGACAGCTTGCCTGCTTACACACTATCCACAATGCCAAGTTCTTGTTTCTTTGGTAAACACAAGCTTACAGTCAATGAGGAGAGTGGGAAAGGGTCCACGCCATTCACCTGACCAGGCGCACCAGACACGGTAGCGTTCCACTGTTAGAACTCTTGGTGTAGTTAGGGAAAGAGTTAAACAGAGTTGTCTTCTGCAATCAACAATACATCTTTTGCCCTTAGCACCTTAATCCAATCTCTCATCATAAACAAATCATGTCATACCAAGCTCTTCACATTTCTGACACTCTTGAATAAAATGCCACTGGAGACGTGGGACTGTTTAAATTTCAAGCCACACAAGTCAATCTATGAGATATGAGATCAGGAAAAAACCTCCAGCAATTCATTATACTGTGGAATATGTTATCAAAAGAAATCTAAATCAAGCCTTCATGACAAACACTAATAAAAAAAATAATTTGTGTTCACGTTTATACATCATAGAGATTATATTGTCTCTGGACTGTTTAAATCATATCTATGCCATCGACAAGCCCAATTTGTGAGAAATCTGTTATTTTTATATACACTGCTCCAAAGTTCTTGTGTGCTGTAATTTACATAAAGCAAGGAGGCAATGGATTGTATGACTTTAATATACTTCTCAGATACTGCATGTAACATGTGAACTTAAAGACGGGGTCACAGAAAAAGATCTTGGCTATTGAACGTATTACCTTGCTGTACTCAGTATTGCGTAATTTCAGGTTTACTTCCAGAACAATAAAAAAATGGTAATCAATACAAGCCGCCCTAGTGATTACCCCACCGCGCTGTTTTAACAGGAAGATACAGTGCATCAAATCCTAATAGCAGCCACTTTAAATATATGTAAACCTGTGAAAAAATATAGTCAACACACTAAAATAGAATGACAAACTATAAGTGGCGCTAAGTGAATATAACAATTATAAACTGTGATTTAAAAGTAATAGTGAAATATACTTAAACCTTAAAAATATAAAAAGGCATAAAGACAAAATTCCAAAAAAACGTGTATAAAGTGACAACACAAATAGAGTCCATATAAGTGTGCAATAGTAGTGTTCAAAATTAAATGTTAATCTTCTTCTCTTCCACCACACCACAGTGTTCAAGTGAGTCAAAACCCCCTTCAGATTGGACACTCACCGCAATGCAATGCCTCACACTCTCGTGTTTTGGCAAATGAGCAGACAGCACCTCTCAACTAGGTGGATTGGTTCAACATCCGATGCAGTGATTCTCAAACAAGCTCCACATAAATGCAAAAAAAATGCAAAGGATAGTGTAATACTGCAAAGTCAGTTTTATTGGTACTACAAAATCTTCAAATATTGCACTCACATGGTAACCAGTAAAATAAGCCAAAATCACACTGCAATCGAATCCACAGCATTAACTTCAAACTGTCACAACCAACGAATAAAGGTCACGGCGGACCCAGGATCAGCGCAGGTCACAAAATAGTGTATAAACCACTCTCTACCTGTCCTCTCCACTTGCGAGCGCCGTTTTCAAAGGTGGCTGATAATAGAGTCTGTAACACACTTCCAGAACAACCCCGATGCAAAGAGTAATGCCATACACTGTTATGTCGCGTACACACGGTCGGAATTTCCGAGGAAAAAAGTCTGACAAAATTTTTGCAGCGGATATTCCGACCGTGTGTATGCTCCATCAGACTTTTTCTGTCGGAAATTCCGACGGAGTTAGAAAGAGAACATGTTCTCTTTTTTTTCACGATCGGAAATTGCGTTTGTCTGTATGGAACTCCAACGGAGAAAAAAACACGCATGCTCAGAATTAAGTCGATGCATGCTCGGAAACATTGAACTTAATTTTTCTCGGCTTGTCGTAGTGTTGTACGTCACCGCAATCTTGATGGTCGGAATTTGGTGTGACAGTGTGTATGCAAGACAGCAAAACCCGTCGGAGTTTATTCCGACGGAAAATCCGACCGTGTGTAAAAGGCATTAGTTCATTTTGATTCAGCCAGCGGGATTCCTCCATCAACACAAACACGGTGTATGAAGGATTCCCCCCAGCCAGAACATTGTATTCCGACATCCACCACAGTCTGAATACACTGATCAGCAGCTGCATCCATTGATCAATAAAAATTTTCCAATATGTCCGTTCAGAAATTTGATTAAACAATCAACTTACGTTAAGCAGGAAAACCCACAGACTGGTTGAAATTCATCCAGTCCCTTCTGGGCCGGCTGAATTTTGGCCAGCTTAAGGGAGTAAAATGCAGTTTTGTCTAGAAACGAATCAAATCTAAAAAAGAGTTGAAAGTTTACTCCTGACTGGTTGTTAAAGTGTACTAGCACTTACATTCGGCACTGGCGCCTATCCTCTGACCCCTCCAAGTCTTCAGCTGACCACACATGTTAAAGACTCGCTGTACAGTCTCCTTTAGATCTGCCAACAACTATGTAATGCATCTTGTGATCCAGCCAGCAAGTTTATTATTTTTAAAAAGCACAAGCTCTCCAGCAGAATGTTTCAGTTTACTTGGATGAGACAAACCACTGGCATGGGTGATTAAAATTATCAAATGTTATTTACTTCATGCAAAACCTTTATCCCAAAAGGAAAAATCTGTTTGCTGTAAATGGCTATAAAGAGTGTGAGCTGGAGTTGAGCTTCAATTTGTTAGTGTATTTAAATCTGCTAATACCTTTAACACTATGCCCCCCCCCCCAGACTGACAATGCTGCTGTCTGCTGGGCCTCAAGTTCTCATTCCTCCAGAGTTGTCTCACTAATACAGGAGGTGTGTTACTGGCCAGATCACCAGGTTAAAACAGAGGGAAAAAAAGCTAATGATTGGTAAGCTGATAAATATAAAATTTTTGGTTTTGGGTTTAACACCGCTTTAAGGGGATTATGTGAACTAAGTTTTTTAGGGGGACCTTTTTGACAATATACACCATAAAATACAACTTTTTTTTAATTTTATTTTTATTTCACATACAACTTTAAATTTAAAATGAATCCTAAAAAACTCCATTCATTGATTTCATGAAAAGCAACAGTCGGAGAGTGAGGAAGGGTTGGATTATTGACATAACCCTCACATATACTCAGTGAAGTGAACAGCCTTAGATGATACACAGAGATGAAACAAATCTCCCTACATACATTTTACATGTATATCTGCTGTCTTCAGCTTGCTATATTCTTTAGAATGTGCACATTGTGTTATAGATTTTCTCTTCCTGTTCAGCACTGGAAGTGAAATCTTGGCATACACTGTGTGACAGCTGATTGGAGGAAAGGCACACACACCCCACTCCACATAGGCAAAGAAAGGAAGAAATGTGAAGAGGTGTGCTGTGAATAGACAAGCTCTCTGCTAATCTATTTATAGAACCCATCCGACAAAAATTTTAGGCTGGTTTTATCTAGGTTGTTGGAGAACTTGTCAAAAGTTATGCTGATAACAGAAGAATGGAGCAGCAAAAAGACACGGGTCATATGGCCTTTAGAGATATATAATAACACTACAGATACAGTATATGGGCCTAGGTCAAATTTCATAAATCAGGTTTACATCCATCCACTTTAAGTGAAATCAATAAATTGACTTTTTTCCAGAGGAAAGGAGGGTGCGGGTGCAATTTTAAACCCGAAGCTCCCGAAAGTTCCAGAAGTTCAGAGCTGTGAAGAGGACTGGGCATCATAGGACAGAAGATGTCTTAAGGAACCATCAGCCTATAGACGTGGGACATTCTTCATCACAGGTACGGTAAGTTATGTGACTGCAGCAGAAGGTGATACAAAAACATACTAAACTTCATCTTTTAGGTGTATTTTTATGTTTGCAGCCAAATTGGGATTACACCTACTTTAGCTTTGTTAAATGTCCTCATTCACATAGCATAACTCAAAAAATAATATTTAGGGCTGGGTTCACACTGGTGCGATGTTAGACATCACATGTGATTCGCACCGCACTGCAGTGCAGATCACATGCAATGTCTGTGCGATGCAAATTCAGCCATACAGATTGTATGGCTGAATTTGCATTGTATTCACTCCAAAATGGTGCAGGAACCTTTTTTGGTCCGCACTGGAATCGGCTTGCATGGGTGTTCACACCTATGTAATCCGATTCCTGCACCATTTGGCAGTTTGCATTGCGATCTGCGTACCGATCTAGGGGTGTCATTAACTTTGCATTGACACCCGCAGCTGTTTGCAGATGTCAGGTGACATGCGATGTGGAAACCCACGCTGGTTCCCGCATTGCATATATGTGAATCCGGACTTACGCTTGCAGCTTACCTTTTATACATGCTGTTTTCTGGACCCTCCAGCAAGGAAAAATCCCAGGTAGTTCTGTTTGCTTATGAGGGGACTGGGCAGTGGCGGTGCTTCAAAAAAGGTGGACTTGTGGCTGCATTTGATGGCACAGTGGCTGCGTTTGATGGCACAGTGGCTGCGTTTGATGGCACAGTGGCTGCGCTTGATGAGCACAGTGGCTGCGCTTGATGAGCACAGTGGCTGCGCTTGATGAGCACAGTGGCTGCATTTGATGGCACAGTGGCTGCGTTTGATGGCACAGTGGCTGCGCTTGATGAGCACAGTGGCTGCGCTTGATGAGCACAGTGGCTGCGCTTGATGAGCACAGTGGCTGCATTTGATGGCACAGTGGCTGTGTTTGATGGCACAGTGGCTGTGTTTGATGGGCACAGTGGCTGCGTTTGATGTCAGAGTGGCTGCAATTGATGGGCACAGTGGCTGCGTTTGATGAGCACAGTGGCTGCGCTTGATGAGCACAGTGGCTGCATTTGATGGCACAGTGGCTGTGTTTGATGGCACAGTGGCTGTGTTTGATGGGCACAGTGGCTGCGTTTGATGTCAGAGTGGCTGCAATTGATGGGCACAGTGGCTACGTTTGATGGCACAGTGGCTGCGTTTGATGGCACAGTGGCTGCGTTTGATGGCACACTGGCTGCGTTTGATGGCACAGTGGCTGCGTTTGATGGCACAGTGGCTGCGTTTGATGGCACACTGGCTGCGTTTGAGCACAGTGGCTGCAATTGATGGGCACAGTGGCTGCGTTTGATGGGCACAGTGGCTGCATTTTTTTTTTAATTTTTCAGTCTGTTTGCGTACTCCCCCACGCCAAATTTTGAGCACCAGCTGCCACTGGGGCTGGGCAGCCGTGATTGCCACAATTACCCTGTCTGTACCGTGCAGGCAGATCTTCATTATCAATTGTAATGAGGTTTCAACACTGTCTGTCCTAACAAAGGTTGTAGAGGCTGACCTTCTTACATTGTATGTTAATGAGGACAGTCTTGGGACAAACTCACTTAAACTGTTCTGTTTCAAGCACCGCTTTATACATTGACATACCTATATGAGACCTCAGTCCTTTCGGCCAATATGATCTGAGTAAGATGGCTGAATAAGCACCCCCCACAGACAGGTCAACTCTCCAATAAGACACAACAGTTTAATCCAGTGTAGTTTTACTTGTGAACATGCAATACATGAATATTAATATTCATTTTTTCCTCCTACATAATTTGAACCTGTTTATCTGTGGCCCTCTATCCTCTACAACCTTCTAAATCACACAGATCAAAGACTATTTGTCAGCTCCAGCAGACAGCATAGAGCAGGGAGTTCAGTGTGGAGGGAATGGAAACACCCCCCTCTACACAGTCTCATACAGCAGCGACCAGTGGTAATTTTTTAGGGGGGCACAGCAAAAAGTATGCCACCGACACACACCCCCCCTCCCCTGGTTGGTCGATAGGCGGCCTCCCGTTCCCCTGCTCTCCACGAGTCATCACGGCGGCGGCGGCTTCCGTTTCCTCCCTCCTCCTCGGCGGCCAATAGGGAGTCTTCTCTTTTCGGCCAATCAGAAAACGGGTCTTACACCCGCTTCTGATTGGCTGGATTGAGGATCAGCATTTCAACAGTGAATATTCATTCGCTGTTGTAACACCTGGGTGGGCTCATGACGCAATACTCTGCGCCACGAGCCCACCCTATTTTGAAGCCTATTAGAGCCTATGGCTCTAATTAGGTGCTTCAAAAAAACATCCCTGCCACTGTAATTAAGGCACCGGTCTCCTGAAAGGGACCAGATGCATGAATAGGGGGTGGCCGCAGCTGCCGTAAATAGATTCATGCTATGCATGAATCTATCTATTATACATATAGGGCGTGGCATGGATAGAGGGAGCGGCACCCGGGCACCCCAAATGGATGGGCCGCCACTAGTCTCATAGGAAAACATGCACAGCTGAGGCTGTCAATCATCAGCTGTGTGCTGGGATTCTGTGCTGTCGGTATAGCGAGTGGTGGCAAACCTTGGAACCCCAGATGTCTTGGAACTACATTACATTGCAGAGTCCATGAGCTTAATGGAAAATGTAGTTCCAAAACATCTGGGGTGCCAAGGTTCGCCATCACTGGTATAGACTGTCAGAAGAAAAGTCATACAGACAGAAGAGGAATGACACACTTTGGATTAAGGCATGCACACACTATAGAGGGATATGCTCTGCTTGTTTTTTTTTTAAGTGGTTGTAAGCCTCTGAAATTAAAAACGATTAGGCATGCTGTAAGAATGGGAACACATACTGTAACAAACATATAGTGAGACTACATTATGACTACGAAATGCCAATTGAATCCACCTGAAGAGCACTGAATTTGCCCATGTAGGCAAGTCCTTAACCACTTAACGACCACTAACTGTATATATACGTCGGCAAAATGGCACAGACAGGCACAATCACGTACCTGTACGTGACTGCCTTCGTATGGGTGGGGGGTCCGATCGGACCCCCCTCAGGTACAGTGAGCGGTCGGTATCGCTCAGGCAGAGGAAGTAACACCTGGGTAACATACCGGAGCGCCATGGAGAGATGTCAGGTTAGTGCACAAACACTACACTGACACCAGCACACATAGGAACATGATCGCCTCCCCAGTCACCCCCAGATCACCCCCCCCCAGATCACCCCCCAGCCCCCAGTCACAGTGTCACTGATTGCAGTGATCATTTATTTACTGATCACTGCAAACAGTGACATTTGTAAATGTAAAAGTGTCAGGGCAGTTAGTGTAGGTCCCTTTAGGTCCAGGGTAGCCCCCTAACCCCCCCATATAAAGGTTTAACCCCTTGATCGCCCCCCCCGGTAACCCTTTCACCCCCTAGCACCACTGTCACTAAGCGATCATTTTTCTGATCGCTGTATTAGCGTCGGTGATTCCGCTAGGTAGTCAGTTATTTTTTTAGGTTCGCCGCCAGGTTTTTATAGCGTCGGGTACCCCCATATATTACCTAATAAAGGTTTAACCCCTTGATCGCCCCCCAGGTAACCCTTTCACCCCCTTTTGCCAGTGTCATTAAGCAATCGTTTTTCTGATCGCTGTATTGGTTATGCTGGTGCCGCTAGGTAGTCAGTTATTTTTTTAGGTTCGCCGCCAGGTTTTTATAGCGTCAGTTACCCCCATATATTACCTAATAAAGGTTTAATCCCTTGATTGCCCCCCAGGTAACCCTTTCACCCTCTTTTGCCAGTGTCACTAAGCAATAGTTTTTCTGATCGCTGTATTAGGTATGCTGGTGCCGCTAGGTAGTCTGTTATTTTTTTAGGTTCGCCGCCAGGTTTTTATAGCGTCAGGTACCCCCATATATTATCTAATAAAGGTTTTAGATTGCACCTAGAGTTAACCCTTTCACCAGTGATCACCGTATAAGTGTCACTGGTGACACTGGTTAGCCAGTTAGTTATTTCCTTATTTAGGTTCCCCGTCAGGTTTTTATATAGCGTCAGGTACCCCCATATATTACCTAATAAAGGTTTTAACCCCCTGATTGCCCCTAGTTAACCCTTTCACCAGTGATCACCGTATAAGTGTTACGGGTGACGCTGGTTAGTTAGTTTGCTTTTTATAGTGTCAGGGCACCCGCCGTATATAACCCAATAAAGGTTTAACCCCCTGATCGCCCGGCGGGTGATATCAATTAGGTTTTAGCGTCAAGGTCTGCGTCACACCCCAGGCAGCGTCAGGTTAGTGCCAGTAGGGCTAACACCCACGCGTGAAGCATACACCTCCCTTAGTGGTATAGTATCTGAACAGATCAATATCTGATCTGATCAGATCTATACTAGCGTCCCCAGCAGTTTAGGGTTCCCAAAAACGCAGTGTTAGCGGGATCAGCCCAGATACCTGCTAGCATCTGCGTTTTGCCCCTCCGTCCAGCCCAGGCTACCCAAGTGCAGTATCGATCGATCACTGTCACTTACAAAACACAACACACATAACTGCAGCGTTCAGAGACAGGCCTGATCCCTGCGATTCCAGTGCTGTAGGAGGTGATTTCACCACCACAGTTAAAAAAAAGAGCATATATGCCGAAGCATGGGGGCAGCAGGGGCGGAGGAGCGATTTTTCTCCTAATGCCTCGTACATATGGTCGAAATTCCTACGGAGGCTTGCCCTGTGGAAAAGTCCGACCGTGTGTACGCGGCATAACTTTTGGGGTAGGATGCCCCCATGCTTCGGTATATATAAATGGTGCATGTATGCCCATCATTTAAAGTGGGTGAATGAAGGGAGGTATTCTAATGGTGGCAAAACCCACCGATCAATCTCTTTTTTTCGTTCGGCCAACAGGCTGCATGAAAAAAAAGATTACAATACAAGTCCAACAAGGACCAGCAACGTACTGGTATGTTGCTGGACTTTGAATGGTTATACCAGAATGATGTCTGCGGGTTTAGGTATCATCTTGGTATCATTCTTTTCAGTCAGCGGCCGGCTTTTTTCATGTAAAAGCAATTCTAGCGGCTAATTAGCCTCTGAACTGTTTTTACAAGCAGTGGGAGGGAATGTCCCCCCCCCCGGATATAAAAAGCGCCATTGGGAAAGCTTTTTATCACACCGATCTTGGTGTGGTCAGATGCTTTGAGGGCAGAGGAAAGATCTAGGGTCTAATAGAACCCAGTTTTTTCAAAAAAAGAGTACCTGTCACTACCTATTGCTATCATAGGGGATATTTACATTCCCTGAGATAACAATATGATAAAAAAAAAAAAAAAATATGGAACAGTTTAAAAATAAAATAAAAAAGCAAAATTAATAATTAAAAAAAAAAAAAAAAAAGCACGCCTGTCCCACCCTGCTCTTGCGCAAAGGCGAACACAAGCGTCGGTCTGGCGTCATATGTAAACAGCAATTGCATCATGCATGTGAGGTATCACCGCGAAGGTCAGATTGAGGGCAGAAATTTTAGCAGTAGACCTCCTCTGTAAATCTAATGTGGTAACCTGTAAAGGCTTTTAAAGGCTTTTAAAAATGTATGTAGTTTGTCGCCACTGCGCGTTTGTGCGAAATTTTAAAGCATGTCGTGTTTGGTATCCATGTACTCGGCCTAAGATCATCTTTTTTATTTCATCAAACATTTGTGCAATATAGTGTGTTTTAGTGCATTAAAATGATTTTTTTTTATTTTTTCCCCAAAAAATGCGTTTGAAAAATCGCTGCGCAAATACTGTGTGGAAACAAAAAATGCAACACCCACCATTTTAATCTGTAGGGCCTTTGCTTTAAAAAAATATATAATGTTTGGGGGTTCAACTTAATTTTCTTGCAAAAAAAATAAAAAAAAATCACGTAAACAAAAAGTGGCAGAAAGGGCTTTGTCTTCAAGTGGTTAGAGTGGATGATGTGTGACATAAGCTTCCTAATGTTGTGTATAAAATGCCAGGACAGTTCAAACCCCCCCCAAATGACCCCATTTTGGAAAGTAGACACCCCAAGCTATTTGCTGAGAGGCATGTTGAGTCCATGGAATATTTTATATGTTGACACAAGTTGCGGAAAAAATAAATTTTAATTTTAATTTTATTTTTTTGCACAAAGTTGTCACTAAATGATATATTGCTCAAACATGCCATGGGCATATGTGGAATTATACCCCAAAATACATTCTGTTGCTTCTCCTGAGTACGGGGATACCACATGTGTGAGACTTTTTGGGAGCCTAGCCACGTACAGGACCCCAAAAACCAAGCACCGCTTTCAGGCTTTCTAAGGGTGTAAATTTTTGATTTCACTCCTCACTGCCTATCACAGTTTCGGAGGCCATGGAATGCCCAGATGGCACAAACCCCCCCCCCCAAATGACCCCATTTTGGAAAGTAGACACCCCAAGCTATTTGCTGAGAGGCATGGTGAGTATTTTGCAGATCTCGCTTTTTGTCACAAAGTTTTGAAAATTGAAAAAAATTATATTTTCTTTCTTCATTTTCAAAAACAAATGAGAGCTGTAAAATACTCACCATGCCTCTCAGCAAATAGCTTGGGGTGTCTACTTTCTGGTCATTTGGGGTGGTTTTGTGCTATTTTGGCATTTTATGGCCTTTGAAACTGTGATAGGTAGTGAGGAGTGAAATCAAAAATTTGCGCCCTTAGAAATCCCGAAGGCGGTGCTTGGTTTTCGGGGTCCCGTACGCAGCTAGGCTCCTAAAAAGTCCCACACATGTGGTATCCCCGTACTCAGGAGAAGCAGCAAAATGTATTTTGGGGTGCAATTCCACATATAACCATGGCATGTGTGAGCAATATATCATTTAGTGACAACTTTTTGTAATTTTTTTTTGTCATTATTCAATCACTTGGGACAAAAAAATATTCAATGGGCTCAACATGCCTCTCAGCAATTTCCTTGGGGTATCTACTTTCCAAAATGGGGTCATTTGGGGGGGGGGTTTGTACTGCCTTGCCATTTTAGCACCTCAAGAAATGAGATAGGCAGTCATAAATTAAAAGCTGTGTAAATTCCAGAAAATGTACCCTAGATGGTAGACGCTATAACCAATAAATATACGCTTATTGACATTTTTTTTACTAAAGACATGTGGCTGAATACAGTTTGGCCTAAATGTATGACTAAAATTGAGTTTATTCGATTTTTCTTATAACAAAAAGTAGAAAATATCATTTTTTTTCAAGATTTTCGTTCTTTTTCCGTTTATATCGCAACAAATAAATAAATCGCAGAGGCAATCAAGTACCATTAAAAAGCTCTATTTGTGGGAAGAAAAGGGTGCAAATTTCGTTTGGGTACAACATTGCATGTCCGCACAATTTCCAGTTAAAGCAGCGCAGTACCAAATTGTAAAAACACCTCTGGTCATTAAGCTGCGTAATGGTCCGAGGCTTAAGTGGTTAATATGGCTAATTCCAGTATTACCGATCATTTTCATTCTGTATTGCAAGCCGCATCCAATTTTATATTAAAGAATATGATGTCTGTTGAATATGATGTCTGTTTCTTTATCTGATTTCTCATACCTCTTATTTCATATACTGTAGCTTTTTTTTTTCAAAATACTTAGCCATTTATTAGGTGACAATAATAATTCACATATAAAGTATGTAAAAATTGGCAAATAAATGTTTTGATACAAAAATCCATAGTTGTGACTGGTTACTTTAGTACATAGCATGCATTCGGACACATGAGTTTTTAACGTGGTCTCAGGACTGCTGGTCACTTTTTTTCTGATTAAAGAGGCATTTCCTTTTCCAAAACCTGCCTTTTCTATCAGTCATATCAAAATGTAAAGGCTTCACTGGCAAATAAAATGATGAAAGTGGCCTTTTTTTTCCTTGCAGGGAATATCAATTTCAAGACCAAATCACGCAGAGTACATTTTCTAAAGTGCAAGATGTCCAACTCTTTTATAAAACTTATGATGAAGCTGACATGGAAAATACCAGTTTACAAAAGAGCTGCGAATTAATCAGTGGCATTTTCTACTATGTCAGAATAGTTTGCCCCTGTCTATTGATTTCCCAGACTGTCAGATACTGTCATAGAATTCAAATTGTTGAATAGATAATGAAGTCATCCAAAAAACCTGTATGTTTCTTTCCAACGTGAAGAAATGTGCCTGCTGGCATTTACTAGGCTTGATCATCATTTAATACATTAAAACCAAGTATATTTACTGAATGAATTATGTATGTTTGTTCTGCAATTACTGTTTTGTACATACTATCTATACCATATAATAATTTTAACAAGCTAGAAGCTCCCACATACAGCAACATTTTTGGCTTGCTGCTGGCTTTTCTACTTGAATATTCGTCTCTAAGCTGGGCACTGTTCTAATGCGACGTACACACGATCGTTTTTCATGCCATTTTTTAAACCAACGTTTTTCTTGTCGTTTTTTTTCATGTTTCCTCTCAAGCCTGTCTTGCGTACACACAATCATTTTAACCACTTAAGCCCCGGACCATTTCGGGCCATTAGGACCAAGCCTGTTTTTGGGATTCGGCACTGCGCTGCTTTAACTGTAAATTGTGCGGACATGCAATGTTGTACCCAAATGAAATTTGCGTCCTTTTCTTCCCACAAATAGAGCTTTCTTTTAATGGTATTTGATTGCCTCTGCGATTTTTATTTTTTGCGATATAAACAGAAAAAGACCGAAAATTTTGAAAAAAAATTATATTTTCTACTTTTTGTTATAAGAAAAATCGAATAAACTCAATTTTAGTCATACATTTAGGCCAAAATGTATTCAGCCACATGTCTTTAGTAAAAAAAATGTCAATAAGCGTATATTTATTGGTTTGCGCAAAAGTTATAGCGTTTACAAACTAGGGTACATTTTCTGAAATTTACACAGCTTTAAATTTATGACTGCCTATCTCATTTCTTGAGGTGCTAAAATGGCAGGGCAGTACAAACCCCCCCAAATGACCCCATTTTGGAAAGTAGACACCCCAAGGAAATTGCTGAGAGGCATGTTGAGCCCATTGAATATTTTTTTTTTTGTCCCAAGTGATTGAATAATGACAAAAAAAAAAGAAAAAAAAAAAATTACAAAAAGTTGTCACTAAATGATATATTGCTCACACATGCCATGATTATATGTGGAATTGCACCCCAAAATACATTCTGCTGCTTCTCCTGAGTACGGGGATACCACATGTGTGGGACTTTTTAGGAGCCTAGCCACGTACGGGACCCCGGAAACCAAGCACCGCCTTCAGGATTTCTAAGGGCGCAAATTTTTGATTTCACTCCTCACTACCTATCACAGTTTCGAAGGCCATAAAATGCCAAAATAGCACAAAACCCCCCCAAATTACCCCATTTTGGAAAGTAGACACCCCAAGCTATTTACTGAGAGGCATGTTCAGTCCATGGAATATTTTATATTTTGCCACAAGTTGCGGGAATATGACAAACTTTTTTTTTTTTGCACAAAGTTGTCACTAAATGATATATTGCTCACACATGCCATGGGCATATGTGAAATTACACCCCAAAATACATTCTGCTGCTTCTCCTGAGTACGGGGATACCACATGTGTGGGACTTTTTGGGAGCCTAGCCGCGTACGGGACCCCAAAATCCAAGCACCGCCTTCAAGGTTTCTAAGGGCATACATTTTTGATTTCACTCCTCACTACCTATCACAGTTTTGAAGGCCATAAAATGCCAAGATGGCACAAAACCCCCCCAAATGACCCCATTTTGGAAAGTAGACACCCCAAGCTATTTGCTGAGAGGCATGTTGACCCCATTGAATATTTTTTTTTTGTCCCAAATGATTGAATAATGACAAAAAGAAAAAAAAAAATGTACAAAAAGTTGTCACTAAATGATATATTTCTCACACATGCCATGGTTATATGTGGAATTGCACCCCAAAATACATTCTGCTGCTTTTCCTGAGTACGGGGATACCACATGTGTGGGACTTTTTGGGAGCCTAGCCGCGTACAGGGCCCCAAAAACCAAGCACCGCCTTCAGGATTTCTAAGGGCGTAAATTTTTGATTTCACTCCTCACTACCTATCACAGTTTCGAAGGCCATAAAATGCCAAAATAGCACAAAACCCCCCCAAATTACCCCATTTTGGAAAGTAGACACCCCAAGCTATTTGCTGAGAGGCATGTTGAGTCCATGGAATATTTTATATTTTGCCACAGGTTGCGGGAATATGACAAACTGTTTTTTTTTTTGCACAAAGTTGTCACTAAATGATATATTGCTCACACATGCCATGGGCATATGTGAAATTACACCCCAAAATACATTCTGCTGCTTCTCCTGAGTACGGGGATACCACATGTGTGGGACTTTTTGGGAGCCTAGCCGCGTACGGGACCCCAAAAACCAAGCACCGCCTTCAAGGTTTCTAAGGGCATACATTTTTGATTTCGCTCCTCACTACCTATCACAGTTTTGAAGGCCATAAAATGCCAAGATGGCACAAAACCCCCCCAAATGACCCCATTTTGGAAAGTAGACACCCCAAGCTATTTGCTGAGAGGCATGTTGAGCCCATTGAATATTTTTTTTTTTGTCCCAAATGATTGAATAATGACAAAAAGAAAAAAAAAATGTACAAAAAGTTGTCACTAAATTATATATTGCTCACACATGCCATGGTTATATGTGAAATTACACCCCAAAATACATTCTGCTGCTTCTCCTGAGTACGGGGATACCACATGTGTGGGACTTTTTGGGAGCCTAGCCGCGTACGGGACCCCAAAAACCAAGCACCGCCTTCAAGGTTTCTAAGGGCATAAATTTTTGATTTCACTCCTCACTACCTATCACAGTTTTGAAGGCCATAAAATGTCAAAATAGCCCAAAACCCCCACAAATGACCCCATTTTGGAAAGTAGACACCCCAAGCTATTTGCTGAGAGGCATGGTGAGTATTTTACAGCTCTCATTTGTTTTTGAAAATTAAGAAAGACATTTTTTTTTCTTTTTTTTTTCTTTTTTTACATTTTCAAAACTTTGTGACAAAAAGTGAGATCTGCAAAATACTCAACATACCTCTCAGCAAATAGCTTGGGGTGTCTACTTTCCAAAATGGGGTCATTTGGGGGGGTTTTGTGCCATCTGGGCATTCCATGGCCTCCGAAACTGTGATAGGCAGTGAGGAGTGAAATCAAAAATTTACACCCATAGAAATCCTGAAGGCGGTGCTTGGTTTTTGGGGTCCCGTACGCGACTAGGCTCCCAAAAAGTCCCACACATGTGGTATCCCCGTACTCAGGAGAAGCAACAGAATGTATTTTGGGGTGTAATTCCACATATGCCCATGGCATGTTTGAGCAATATATAATTTAGTGACAACTTTTTGTACATTTTTTTTTTTTTTGGTCATTATTCAATCACTTGGGACAAAAAAAAAAAAATATTCAATGGGCTCAACATGCCTCTCAGCAAATAGCTTGAGGTGTCTACTTTACAAAATGGGGTCATTTGGGGGGGTTTTGAACTGTCCTGGCATTTTATGCACAACATTAGGAAGCTTATGTCACACATCATCCACTCTTCTAACCACTTGAAGACAAAGCCCTTTCTGACACTTTTTGTTTACATGAAAAAAAAAATGTTTTTGCAAGAAAATTATGTTGAACCCCCAAACATTATATATTTTTTTAAAGCAAAGGCCCTACAGATTAAAATAGTGGGTGTTGCATTTTTTTTTTCCACACAGTATTTGCGCAGCGATTTTTCAAACGCATTTTTTGGGGGAAAAACACCCTTTTTTATTTTTAATGCACTAAAAAACACTATATTGCCCAAATGTTTGATGAAATAAAAAAGATGATCATAGGCCGAGTACATGGATACCAAACACGACATGCTTTAAAATTGCGCACAAACGCGCAGCGGCGACAAACTACATTCATTTTTAAAAGCATTTAAAAGCCTTTACAGGTTACCACGTTAGATTTACAGAGGAGGTCTACTGCTAAAATGACTGCCCTCGATCTGACCTTCGCGGTGATACCTCACATGCATGATGCAATTGCTGTTTACATATGACGCTAGACCGACGCTTGCTTTCGCCTTTGCGCAATAGCAGGGGGGGACAGCGGTGCTTTTTTTTTTTTTTATTATTATTTATTTGGCTTTTTTATTTTATTTTTAAACTGTGCCTTCCATATTTTATTTTTTTACCATTTTTATCGTTATCTCAGGGAATGTAAATATCCCCTATGATAGCAATAGGTAGTGACAGGTACTCTTTTTTTGAAAAAAATTGGGGGGTTAGACCCTAGATCTTTCCTCTGCCCTCAAAGCATCTGACCACACCAAGATCGGTGTGATAAAATGCTTTCCCAATTTCCCAATGGCGCTTTTTATATCCGGGGGGGGGGGGGGACATTCCCTCCCACTGCTTGTAAAAGCAGTCTAGAGGCTAATTATCTGCTAGAATTGCTTTTACATGAAAGCCGGCTGCTGGCTGAAAAGAATGATACCAAGATGATACCTAAACCCGCAGGCATCATTCTGGTATAAACATTCAAAGTCCAGCAACATACCAGTACGTTGCTGGTCCTTGTTGGACATGTATTGTAATCTTTTTTTTCATACAGCCTATTGGCTGAACGAAAAAAAGAGATTGATTGGTGGGTATGCCCACCATTAGAATACCTCCCTTCATCCACCCACTTCTAATGATGGGCATATATGCCGAAGCATGGGGGCATCCTCCCGCAAAAAAGTTATGCCGCGTACACACGGTCAAGCCTTCGTCGGAATTTCGACCGTATGTACGCGGCATAAAAGGTTATGCCGCGTACACACGGTCGGACTTTTCCACGGGCAAGCCTCCGTTGGCATTTCGACCGTATATACGCGGCATTAGGAGCAAAATCGCTCCTCCGCCCCTGCTGCCCCCATGCTTCGGCATATATGCTCTTTTTTTTAACTGTGGTGGTGAAATCACCTCCTACAGCGTTGGAGTCACGGCTTTATGTATCGTGGGAGCAAACGCTGTTGCTGTCAAGATAAATAGATCCGCGCTGCAACTGAATGGCGTACCTGCTAAGCAAATGGTGGTTAACATTAAAACAAAGTAACATTACAGTACAACAGTAAGACCTTACCATGCCATACCTGCAAAGCAAATACCAAAACAAAACCTAGTAAAAAATAAAAAAATGTTTTAACGCAACCTGTGCCTAAAATATATATATGCCGAAGCATGGGGGCATCCTCCCGCAAAAAAGTTATGCCGCTGTGAGGGGGTTAGCTCGGCAGCGGGTGTGTGTGACCCCCGGGATGGGCTCCCCACACAAAAACAGGCCCAGCAAACGGAGGTTGTGGTTTTCAAAATCAAAAAAAAGGTGCGGTTTATTTTCTATTTACAGTGACAAAACACAGCAAAGCCAAAAGAAACATATAAATAAAATAAATCCTGGTCAACTTGACCTCTGACTAAACATACAGGTTTCCTAACTAACAACTGGGATCAGCCTAGTGCTGTCCTAGTCCCTAAGTCCCTGGTTTTAAATGTCCAAGCAAATAGCCACACAGGCTTTTTCTCACCGCACAGGGGTTCACTCTCCCTAGACAGTCCACACAGGTCTGGTTCCAGGCATGAGCTAACATCTAATGAAGCTGGGAGTTTTTATAGAGGCCTTAAACGAACTGACAGGCTTCAGCTGGTCTCATCAACTCCCTGCCTCACGACGCCCAGCACTCTCCCTAGAGGTATGAGTCATTCATGAGCCCACTAGCCTCAGCTGGGCTTCATCAACTCCCTAGTTGTATAAGTCGGCATAAAGCCTGAATCTGGGAGAAATATATCTACCCCCCTGGATGCAACCAGGTGACTTTACCTTCCTGCTGTCACATACCCCCCCCTCTTGTTTTAACCTTGGGGTTGGAACACCAGCAATCAGGCATTCATGTACTCGAGACAAAGCATCCACATTCCCCATTTGAACGCCAGGGCGATGCTTTACTGTGAAGTTGAATTCCTGGAGGGCCAGGAACCACCTATTCACTCTTCTATTTGTTTCCTTGTTTTGAGCCATCCACTTTAACGGAGCGTGATCCGTAACCATGTCAAAGTGCCTACCTAGCAGGTAGTACCGAAGGGAATCTAGAGCCCACTTCACCGCTAAACACTCCTTTTCAACGGTGGCGTAATTTACCTCATGGGACTTCAACTTCCTGCTGAGGTAAATGACTGGGTGCTCTTCCCCGTTCCAGACCTGGGACAATACTGCTCCTAACCCCACATCTGACGCATCACTTTGTACGACAAAGTCTTTAGAGAAGTCGGGTGAGTACAACACTGGCTGGCTACATAAGGCTTGTTTCAAGAATTGGAATGCTGCCTCAGCCTCGGGGGTCCATTTAATCATGACCGACCCTTTCCCCTTCGTTAGGTTGGTTAGGGGCACAGCCTTAGAAGCAAAGTGGGGAATGAATCGCCGATAATACCCAGCGATTCCCAGAAAGGCTCGTACCTGCTTCTTGCTGTTGGGACGTGGCCAACTCTGGATGGCCTCGACTTTGTTGAGTTGGGGTTTTATTACTCCCCTCCCAATGGTGTACCCAAGATATTTGGCCTCCTCCTGCCCAATGGTACACTTCTTGGGGTTAGCCGTAAACCCCGCTTCCCGAACAGAGTCCAGGACTGCTTGCACTTTTGGCAGATGTGAGGCCCAATCTGTGCTATGGACAATTACGTCATCCAGGTAAGCCGCAGCATACTTCCGATGGGGCCTCAGCATCTGGTCCATTTTCCGCTGGAATGTGGCCGGCGCATTCTGTAACCCGAACGGCATTCTTTTATATTGGAACGCCCCGTCTGGGGTTACAAATGCGGTTTTCTCTTTGGCCAATTTGGCCAGGGGGATTTGCCAATACCCTTTTGTGAGGTCAAGAGTCGTCATGTATCGGGCTGTTCCCAGCCGGTCGATCAACTCATCTATACGTGGCATGGGGTAGGTGTCAAATTTTGTAACTTTGTTCAACTGACGAAAATCGTTACAAAATCGCCAGCTCCCATCCGGTTTAGGCACCAACACAATGGGACTAGACCAATCACTTTGGGACTCCTCTATCACCCCTAAGTTCAGCATTTTCTGTACTTCCTCCCGTATTGCCTCCCGTCGGGCCTCTGGGATCCGATAGGGTTTTAACTTCACCCTTTCACCGGGCGGGGTAATGATGTCATGCTCTACCCCAAATGTTTGTCCCGGCAGCTCAGAGAATACCTCCTTGTTGCGAAGCACAAACTCCTTAACCTCCTGTTGTTGGGGTTGTGACAAGGTGGCTGCTATTCCAACCTCAGGAATCACGCAACCAGTTTGAGCTGGTGACCAAGTGTCTGCGACTAGGGACTCTCTATCCCTCCAGGCTTTCAACAGATTAACGTGATAGATCTGTTCGGGCTTTCGCCTTCCTGGTTGTCTGACCTTGTAATTCACTTCACTCACTTTTTCCATTATCTCGTAGGGGCCTTGCCATTTGGCAAGGAATTTACTTTCAACCGTAGGGACAAGTACCAGTATCCTATCCCCCGGGGAAAAGGTACGGGTCTTGGCTCCACGGTTGTACACTCTCTGCTGTGCTAACTGCGCTTGGGCCAAATGTTCCTTCACGATGGGCATTACCTGTGCAATTCGGTCTTGCATCAGGGCGACATGCTCAATCACACTCCTGTGGGGAGAACTCTCACTTTCCCAAGTTTCCTTGGCAATATCCAACAGCCCTCTTGGGTGTCTCCCATACAGTAACTCAAAGGGGGAGAATCCCGTAGAGGATTGGGGCACCTCCCTAATAGCAAACATCAGATAAGGAAGTAGACAGTCCCAATCCTTTCCATCTCTATCCACCACTTTCTTCAACATTTGTTTTAGGGTTTTGTTGAATCTTTCAACCAGCCCATCGGTTTGGGGGTGATACACAGATGTACGTAATTGCGTCACTTTGAACAATTTACACAGCTCCTTCATAACCCGGGACATAAAGGGTGTACCTTGGTCCGTAAGCAGTTCTTTACAAATACCCACCCGGCTAAACACAAGAGATAGCTCTTTGGCTATGGTTTTGGCCGAGGTATTTCGGAGAGGGATCGCTTCTGGATAACGGGTGGCATAGTCCATTATAACTAATATGTACTGGTGCCCCCTAGCGGACTTGATTATAGGACCTACCAAATCCATGGCGATCCTCTCAAACGGGACCTCAATGATGGGTAGAGGGACCAGCGGGCTACGGAAATGTGGCATCGGGGCCGACCTCTGACACACAGGGCAGGAGGAACAATAATTTTCTATGTCCTTCATCACCCCCGGCCAATAGAATCTCTGTAATACCCTCTCTCGGGTTTTCTCTGTCCCCAGATGACCTCCAAGAATGTGCCCATGGGCCAACTCCAACACCAACTTCCTGTAAGGTTTGGGCACCACAAGCTGCTCAACGGTTTCTTCTGCCCTTTTTGCCACCCGATACAGTAGGTCCTTCTCTACGCTGAAGTATGGGTAAGTGCAGGTATTATCTGGGTTCACTAACTCGCCATCTATTTTCACTACGTTTTCGCGTGCCTTTATTAGGGCGGGGTCTTTCAACTGTTCTGTGGCAAAGTTTTCCCTGTGAACCTCAAGATCAGAAAACTCCACAGACGGTAGGTTTTCGTCTGAGGAGGTGGGCTCCTCTCCAGTTTCTTGAGTCTCCCCTGCCAATACTGATAAGGGAAATTCCGGAGAGTCCTCACCACTCTCAGGGGAGTTCTGGCTATCACATTCCTGGTACATAGGGGCACCAGTGGGGGGCTCAGGATCATCCCACAGTTCCCAGAACTTCGGAAAATCCCTTCCCACAATGGCGTCATACGGTAACTGAGATACTAAGCCCACTGGATGAGAGAGGGTACCTTTGGGGGTCTCGAAACACACTGTAGTCACTGGATACTCTCGGGTATCCCCATGCACACAAATAACAGCTACCTTGCTATTCCCAGAGACCTCTGTTTTAACTAACTCAGCCTTTATCAGGGTCACAAGGCTACCTGAATCCAGCAATACCACAACATTTCTACCATTAACACACATTTTGCATAAATGTTTCTCAATTCCTCGAATGGCAGTGCATGCGACTGTCGCACACAGCGACTGACGTCTGCCCGTCAGAAAGTCACACTGCATGGGTTCCTCCACAACCGGGCAATTGGCTGCAATATGTCCCGCTTGCCGGCAGCGGTAGCAAACGATCCTTCTTGCCGCCTCTTGAGCCGCTGATTTCCCAGGCTGTTCTCGCCAAACTTGGGGTAGAGCTCCCACCCTCTCACTCTCTCCACCCTTACCCCTTGGAATCCTCTTATCCGCCCCTGGGGATGGTCTGGTCTTAGGGTGGAAAGTCCGAGTGTCTCTGGAAGAGGCCGTCAGGTTCTCTGTAGCCAAGTATTTCTCCACACGATCCACAAGACCATCGGCCGTCTCTGGGTCTCCATGGCTTACCCAGTTTTGGATGGCAGTAGGAAGAGCTCTCAAAAACCGATCCATTACAACACGTTCCACAATCTTTGGTGCGGACAAAGTCTCTGGCTGTAGCCACTTTCTGCTCAGGTGAATGAGATCATACATTTGAGACCTGGGGGGTTTTCCAAGCTGGAAAGTCCAGTTATGCACACGCTGAGCCCGGACAGCCTGGGTGACACCCAGCCTTGCCAATATCTCAGCTTTTAGCATCACATAGTCTTTTGCTTGGTCAGGCTCTAGGTCATAGTAAGCCTTCTGCGATTCACCAGTTAACAGAGGAGCCACCAGTCCAGCCCACTGCTCCTCAGGCCACTTTTCTCTTTCAGCAGTCCTTTCAAATGTGGTCAAAAATACCTCTGGATCATCCTCTCCAGTCATTTTTGTCAATAAACGACTCACCCCAAAGGACGCGGTATTAGTGGGACGGCTTTCCTCACTGGTCTGCGGACGTTGCTGCATTACTGCTTCCATTTGTTGTAGTCTCTGCTCTTGCTTCTGTAACAGGTCTATGAAGCGGGCCTCAGATTGCTGCTGGGCTTGTTGCTGAGCTTCCAGACTCTGTTGGTGAGCTTGCTGCTGGGCTGCAAGGCTCTGTTGATGAGCTTGCTGCTGGGCTGCGAAGTTCTGTTGTTGAGCTGCAAGGCTCTTTTGCAAACCTGCATTTGTCTGCTGTTGATTGGCATTTGCTAGAGCCAGCTGCTTCAGTATCTCCTCCATGCTGGCTTAAAAAAAACTGCCACTGGTTCTCCACCAACTGTGAGGGGGTTAGCTCGGCAGCGGGTGTGTGTGACCCCCGGGATGGGCTCCCCACACAAAAACAGGCCCAGCAAACGGAGGTTGTGGTTTTCAAAATCAAAAAAAAGGTGCGGTTTATTTTCTATTTACAGTGACAAAACACAGCAAAGCCAAAAGAAACATATAAATAAAATAAATCCTGGTCAACTTGACCTCTGACTAAACATACAGGTTTCCTAACTAACAACTGGGATCAGCCTAGTGCTGTCCTAGTCCCTAAGTCCCTGGTTTTAAATGTCCAAGCAAATAGCCACACAGGCTTTTTCTCACCGCACAGGGGTTCACTCTCCCTAGACAGTCCACACAGGTCTGGTTCCAGGCATGAGCTAACATCTAATGAAGCTGGGAGTTTTTATAGAGGCCTTAAACGAACTGACAGGCTTCAGCTGGTCTCATCAACTCCCTGCCTCACGACGCCCAGCACTCTCCCTAGAGGTATGAGTCATTCATGAGCCCACTAGCCTCAGCTGGGCTTCATCAACTCCCTAGTTGTATAAGTCGGCATAAAGCCTGAATCTGGGAGAAATATATCTACCCCCCTGGATGCAACCAGGTGACTTTACCTTCCTGCTGTCACACCGCGTACACACGGTCGGAATTTTCCACGGGCAGGCCTCCGTCGGAATTTCGACCGTATGTACGCGGCATTAGGAGCAAAATCGCTCCTCCGCCCCTGCTGCCCCCATGCTTCGGCATATATGCTCTTTTTTTTAACTGTGGTGGTGAAATCATCACAATAGAGAGAAAATAGAGAGAGAGAGAACAATAAAACGACAACTATTTTTGGTTTTTTTATTTTATATTTTTTTTGTGTTTTGTTTTTTACGTTTTTTTTTTTTCTTTTTTACACTTTTTTTTGTAACTTTACAACTGTAATGGTTCGGGTCTCTCAAAATGTAATGGCATCTTGGGAGACCCTGTGTAAGTGTGTCCTTGTCTGTGAAATGCTGTACCCTACGCTAAAACTTCACTTTTGAGTGGTAGCGTTCAAAACATTCACCTTGGCAAAGACCAGGCTTGTCAGGACAGAGTGGACAAAAACTACAGGTGTCACGCCTAAATCCGCGCTTGCTACAGACACGACATCTTTTTTGGGGGTGGCTTTGGGTAGGGGTACTCGGGAGGACATACGAATAATGCCTCTCATGCAGCCGGCTTACTGCATTTGGTTGGGGATGGTGAGGTGCAGAACCGCCTGGATACAGGAGTTCTGTGACTATCTCATTCTGGAATTTTAGAAGAGATAACGTCCCGCCTGAAGCTCTGTATAGCACATGAGCGTTCAGCAAAGCCAATTGGAATAATGATAGAGACACTTTTTTGTACCAGCGTCTCGCCTTACGGTCAATTAGATACGGCGCCATCAACTGGTCGTTGAGGTCCACCCCTCCCATATTTTGGTTATATTCGTGGACACAGAGGGGTTTCTCCACAACACCAGTCGCCGTACGAATTTGGACTGTCGTGTCTGCATGAAGGGAGGTAAGAAGGAAAACATTCTTATTGTCCCTCCACTTCATAGCGAGCAAGTTATTACACTTCAAGCAGGCTCTCTCCCCCAGCCTAAGACGGGCATCTACAAGCCGCTGGGGAAAGCCCCGGCGATTATGTCGCAAGGTGCCACATGCTCCAATCTTATGATCAAACAAGTGACTAAACAGTGGCACGCTCGTGTAATAATTGTCCACATACAAGTGGTACCCCTTTCCGAATAAGGGTGACACCAAGTTCCACACTATCTTGCCAGCGCTCCCTATGTAATCCGGGCAGTTGACCGACTCAATCTGACTGTCTTTTCCCTCATAAACCGTAAAGTTCACTACATAGCCTGTTGCCCTGTCACAGAACTTGTAGAGCTTGACCCCGTATCTGGCGCGCTTGCTGGGAAGGTACTGCTTGAAAGACAAGCGGCCAGAAAATTTAATCAGGGACTCATCAACGCAGACAACTTGATCGGGAGTAAACAAGGCTGCAAAACGTTCGTTGAAGTGGTTTATGAGGGGCCGAATTTTATAGAGCCGGTCGTATTCAGGGTCCCCACGTGGACGACAAAGTTCATTGTCGTTGAAGTGCATGAACCGCAAAATCTGCTCGTATCGTGCCCTGGACATGGAGGCAGAGAACACGGGCATGTGGTCAATTGGGTGCGTGGACCAATAAGCACGCAATGACGGAAATTTATGTGTGCCCATGTTGAGGGAAAGGCCCAGAAAGGTCTTAAATTTGGAAACCGTAATTGGTTTCCAATTTCTGGCAATTTTAGGCAACTGGGGGTTAGCGGCGATAAATTGACCAGCATATAAATTACTCTGGTCCACAATAGATCTATAGAGATCTTCCGTGAAAAACAGCGAATAAAAATCAATTGGAATAAAATCAGCTGTTTCCACCTGAATACCGGGTTGGGCAGTGAATGGGGGAAGTACGGGTTCTGCAGAAGTGGTGGGGACCCAATCAGGATAGGCGAATTCTGCAGGAAGGGCAGTATGGGCACGACGGGCCTGCCTTTGTCTTCTTGGTGGCAGCGGGACACTACTTGTGCTTGCCACCTCGCCAGCTTGAACTGCACTTATGGGACTCGCCACGTCACCAAGTGTTACTGCAGTGCTGGATGTACGTCCAGGCTGTACTAGGCCGCTGGTGCTTGCCAGTTCACCAGAAGGAATAGCGGCGCTAGTACTACTCTGCTCCATGATACGAGAGACCTGCGGTTCTTGCTCCTCAACAACCTCAGAAGATCGGGATCGGGTACGCCTGACCTTAGCAGGGACCTCAACTTCGTCGTCAGAGCTATCTGATGTGGGGCCGCTGACGTCACTGTCTTCTACGGGAAGATATTCTGAGCCTGAATCTGACAGATACGTGACCTCCTCTTCACTATCTGTCATGCTCAGAATCTCGTAGGCCTCTTTACTAGTGTACCTTCGTCTTGCCATTTTGGGCTCTAAATTTAGGGGTACACTAGTAAGATTCACAGGAAAAAAAGCACCTGACTGTCGTCAGCAAATATATCAAACGCTACAAAAAAACTGTTAGCGATCGCAGGGATCAGGCCTGTCTCTGCGAACGCTGCAGTTATGTGTGTTGTGTTTGGTAAGTGACAGTGATCGATCGATACTGCACTTGGGTGGGCTGGGCTGGGCTGGGCTGGGCGGAGGGGCTAAACGCAGGCGCTAGCAGGTATCTGGGCTGATCCCGCTAACACTGCGTTTTTGGGAACCCTAAACCGCTGGGGATGCTAGTATAGATCTGATCAGATACTATACCACTAAGGGGGGTGTATGCTTTGCGCGTGGGTGTTAGCGTTACTGGCACTAACCTAACACTGCCTGGGGCGACGCAGACCCTCTCTGGCGCTAAAACCTAATTGATCTCACCCGCCGGGCGATCAGGGGGGTTAAACCTTTATTGGGTTATATACGGCGGGTGCCCTGATGCTATAAAAAGCAAACTAATCAACCAGCGTCACCCGTAACCTTTATATGGTGATCACTGGTGAAAGGGTTAACTAGGGGCAATCAGGGGGTTAAAACCTTTATTAGGTTAAATATGGGGGTACCTGACACTATATAAAAACCTGACGGGTAACCTAAATAACTAAATAACTTACTGGCTAACCAGTGACACCAGTGACGCTTATACGGCGATCACTGGTGAAAGGGTTAACTCTAGGGGCAATCAGGGGGTTAAAATAATATATGGGGGTACCTGACACCAATAAAAACCTGCGGCGAACCTAAAAAAAAAATAACTGCCTATCTAAAACACCAGCGACACGAATACAGCGATCGGAAAAACAATCGCTTAGTGACGCTGAAGTTAGGGGGTGAAAGGGTTACCTGGGGGGTGATCAAGGGGTTAAACCTTTATTAGGGGGGGTTAAGGGGCTACCCTGGACCTAAAGGGGCCTAATCCTAACTGCCCTGCAACTTTTTACAATCACAGATGACACTAAATGCAGTGATCAGTAAAATAAATGATCACTGCAATCAGTGACACTGTGATTGGGGGCTTTGGGGTGACCTGGGGGGTGATCTGGGGGTGACTGGGGGGTGATTTGTGTGCCTATGTGTACCTACGTGTCAGTGGACTGTTGGAGCACTAACCTCTGTCTTCACTCCTCGGCGCCGGGAACGAAAAGACCACGGCGAGGGAGATGACATCACTTCCTCCAGCCTGTGTTTACATCACATGGCGGAGGAAGCAATTTCATTGGCCGGGAGCGATCGCGAGGGGGGGGCGGAATCGAGTGGCCGCCCCCTCATGCCTGATCGCTCCCGAACACTTAACGGCCGCTCACTGCAGTGAAGGGGGGTCCGGATGCACCCCCCAACTGCACAAAGGCGATCACGTAGATCTACGTGATTCTGCCTGTCCGTGCCATTCTGCCGACGTAAATCGGCGGTGGGCGGTCGTTAAGTGGTTAAAAAACGTTCAAGCAAAGTGCAGTGACGTACAACACGTACGACGGCACTATAAAGGGGAAGTTCCGTTCGGATGGCGCCACCCTTCATGTTAGTAAAGTTTGTTGAGCGACGATTCGCGCTTTTCAGCCTCGTGCTTTTCAGTCCGTTACAGCGTGACGAATGTGCTATCTCCATTACGAACGCTAGTTTTACCAGAACGAGCGCTCCCGTCTCATACTTGATTCTGAGCATGCGCGTTTTTTTTCACCTCGTAAAAGCATACACACTAACGTTTTTCACGTCGTTAAAAAAAACGACACGAAAAACTACGTGAAAAAATAGAGCATGTTCGAAATTTTTAATGGCCGTTTTTCACGTCGTTAAAAATGCTCTAGAGCATACACACGATAGGTTTTAATGCCCATTTTTAAAAATTGCATTTTTAACGGCATGAAAAACGATCGTGTGTATGGGGCATTAGGCATGTGCCTACAAAGTTTTTTCTTTCCTCCACAGCTGCCTATTCTGACCTCGCCCTCATTTTTAGCCTTGGTCAAAGATGTCCATTACAAGTACCAAAAAAATTATGTTATACTTGTGGCACCTGAAATTATTAATATTAAACAGGATTTACACAGGGGTAGGAAAAAATATGGAAACATCACATGATTTGCAGGTGAGAAAGTGATGACATGATGAAAGCGGAAGTAATGTAACATGGGATTGTAGGCGGCATGAACTCCAAATATACACAGAACACTAGATACACCGACCACCGTGACCTTGTTTATTGTTTTTCACAAATATAAACCGTTAACAATTCACCATAACCATTTTAATCAATGAATACTTTAAAACTGTAAAAGAAAAATCAGCCAAAATCAGGGAGGGGCTCTTCAAATATCCCTCTGGTGACTGGCAAAGACCCCCCTCATCCTCCTGCTTAAAAAGGGGTCCTAGGAATTTCTGAAATGTTCTGGAGGGGGGCAGGTGACCTTAAATTACCTATCCTAGAGGACCCCCCAGAACTTCCAGAACATTCCCAATCAGCTGACATTTTTTTACCTATCACAAAACCCCCCAAATCAATTAACGGGGGCTTGAAACTCTAACAGCCACCATCCCAGATGGGAAAGGGGGGCCTTAAAACATGCCCCCCCTCCTCACATTCTTTCCCTGTACAAATTTTGTCCGACCATGTGCACCCCATGGCGCAGAGATTATTTTCCGAAGACATCGCCATTTACCAAGACAATAATGCTTTGATTTACACAGCTGGTGTTGTCAAATCATGGTTTGATGAGCATGCAGATGACGTCTTGTACCTTCCCTGGGCACCGTAGTCGCCAGACCTGAGCCAGAGCCACTATAGTCAATTTTGAAAAACAAGGTTCGGGCTCGTTTTCTGTCTCTGGCATCTCTATGAGAACTGGAACGAAGAGTGGTATCAGATTCCATTATCCACCATTCAAGACTTATATTTAGCAATTCCCAGGAGAATTCGGGCCATCTTGGATGCGAAGGGCAGTCCAACACCATATTAGGTAACGATTTCCCTCTTTTACCTGATGTTTCCATATTTTGTCTAACCCCTGTATAGAGGCTACAGTTTGCACTGTGCTTTACAGGATAAAGGCATACAGTACAGTTACAATACAATAAAATACAACAAGGTTAAGAGAGCCCTGCTCATAATGGCCTAGGATCTAATAATCCCCCATTCACACCTCAGTTTGCGTGAGACCTGCAGTCAGTCACAGCTAGTACTCCCTTAGGTGTTACATGGTATCTACTCCCAGCTTAGACCTACAATCACAGTGCCTGGCAGAGGAAGGTTTTCCAGCATCTACATTGTTTTTTTATTTTTTGTTCCAAAATATTTTTATTGGTGAAATCAAGCAAAGTGACATGTTACATTGTACAGATTGTTTTGACTTAAATGGTACATCAACAATGGCTGAAAGTATTCGTATCTACATCGTTTGAGGTTCTGGGAAGTTATGCAACCAAATGCTAAATGCTGCTAAGGAACGCAATATTAAAAAAACAAAACTGTAAAATGTATTGCATTCATTTGTTGAAGGAAGATAAATGTAGCACTACCCCCGTAGGAGCTGCTGGTTTAAAGTTTTGGGCCTACCGCTACCTTTTTCTGTTCACCGCACTTGTGTCAGGGATCCCTCTTTAAGAGCCTTTTATGAATGTTCACACCAACACTTGGTTGCTTTTCTTCAAGAGCTTTATTTTACCAGTTCCAACAGAGAGGTAGAGGGATAGGGGAGTCTCAGTTACCTTACTTTGCGGATTACGGGCACAATCTCAGATCCAGAGGACAAACAGTTCCACGCTGGATTCAGCAACCACCGGATAGGCCTACTCTCACTGGCCTAGCAACTGCTGCGAAACTCGTTCAAAGTCTCTGCCACAGAATTGATGAGTGCCGTTGCGTCGTTCCTCAACCTTCCGCCACAAGATCGTGTAACCACACTGACACTTTACAAAAAGTTTCTTCAAAAGTACACAGCTCACGGTGCCAGAATCTTTCAGACACCCGGCAGCACCGTGAGACAAACTGGCCAGGATGCGTCCTTCAATTGAGTCCCCAATTGTTCCGCTTCTTCCCGCAGGCAAGACCGCGTAGGACCATCCCTGGACTAGTAGGCCCCAGCAACTCCTGGGCCTACTTATCAGTTGCAGAGGCTCAGGCCAGCAGTCCCCGAGGCCGAAAATGGCTCGCACATCCCTGAGGCCAGGAGGGCCCTCAGGTCAGGATCCGGCAACGGCCCCCGGCAACGAACCCCGATAGAGTGGTCTCTGCCTCTTAAGTAACCCCTCCCAGAATGCACAGCAGGTTTACCACGCCCCCTGAGCCACTTCTGAGAAAGGAATAATCAATACACCTAGCCTGCTGCATTTCCAACCCTGACCCGTGGTGACAGTGACACCTACTGTCAGGTGGAAAACGCGCAGCCCAGCTAGACTGAAACAGAGCCAACAATTTAGCATAATACTTTCTGAGCTGAACTACAGCTCAGATAACTAAATTTAACACATAGTGCCTACCCAACAGGAGCAAGGCGCTACATAAACAATAAGGATTATTTGTGATGATGGCATGATATTTTATTTAAAAGAGTCCATATTTTTTCACAGAGCAGAGATCATCTTGTTCAACTCATAAGGCACGTAATTGTCTATAATGCATCCTTCACAATCCTTTGCTTTTAGCACTTGTGTGTTACAATAAACCTTGTTTATTGATGATACTCACTTCCTACCATAGCCTCCAATCACTGCAGTAACATGACAGACTTTGTGTGGTGCTCTTTCTTAAAGCAGAACTCCAATCAAAAAAATGTACAGTCCTTTCGTACCTATTCCCTTTCTACATCGAATTTTCTCCTTTCTTTCTACGGTATCACTTTTGACATTGAGTATATCACAACAAACTCCTGGACCTTCTTTTGTATGGATCACCAGGACTAATGGTATGTATAAGTCAGAGTTTAAGCGGGTCGTTATCACTCTACCAGGTTGGATCTGTGACGCTTCACTCTAACTAGTAAATCACCATTCTGACCCATGTTTAACAGATAAAATGTGTTTATTAGCAATAGTCGCATATTTTTTAACTTGACTTTGTTAACCTTTATTAGAATGTCCTTTAGCAAGATCTTTGACATACCCGCAGATATCCATACCTTGTTCATTTTTAAATCGTATACAACTTTTATTTCTATATCTTATTGTATGTTTACGCTACAAAAAAAATAAAACATATTGAAAGAAAATGTACAGTCCATTACAATGTAATTACAAGCGTTTTTTGTATAATGCCTATCAGTTAGTGTTTTTTTTTTTTTGCCATGTGTGTTTCATTGTGAAGATTTCTGTTCACTACCTGTCCCATAACCCAAACAGAAAGGGACAGGAAATTACTCCAAAGTGAGGGAATCCCATGGTGTCACCAGAACTAGTGTCCCCATTGAAATATTTTCCCTTAACTGTATTAGTGTTCTAGTGTTAACCCAGAATTTGGGATTTTCTTTTACTTGAATTTTCTATAATAACAGTAAAGAGGACAAAAGGAGAGGGTGAATCTCCATAACAGGGGCACAGACAACAATAAAAACTGACAGGTGTTCTCTATTCCATCTACACTATATCCAAAACTAAAAAAAATAAGTTTAATTACACTTTAAAAGATAAAAAAAAAAGCATCATTTGCTGCTTTACTTGCCCCTGATCTTGAGCTGCCTACTTCTTTTCCACCACAAGATGTCTTCTCCTCAAACTTCTGGGTTGAATGCCTGCCAGTATTATTTAACACACTCCTCTATGTCCAGGCCATCATCAGCCTGTAAACAGAAATTAAACTTGAAGCAGCACAGTAAAGAACAGAACAGCACACTCTGTCGCTATGCTTTCTCCCCTTAGCAACATGCTGCTTGATTGGCACCTTGTGCTGCTTCTTCCTCCCCACTCAGCTCTGCTGCATAGCTTCCAACTGTCCCCGAATGTGAGGGAATGTCCCTGATTTGGAACAAAGGCCCTTTTTTTTTCCTCCTCATCTGCCCCTCATTTTGGTCTGAGTTATATAGTTGTATATAAAATGCACTTTTTGTCTTTAAAAAAGTGTTTCCCAATGTTAAACCTTTCATCCAATTTCTAAATTGCTGCATTTGTAAATGTCAAAAGTCAGTATAAAGGAATAGTAGTGGTAGAAAAAGGCACTTGTGGATTTAACTAATCATTTTCTGTATAAGTGTCCTTTAAAGGGGCGTGAAAGGGTGTGTGTCCTATCTCAAAAAGTTGGGCGGTATTCTGCTATACTTTGGATTGCAAAGGCTGATCCCAAGTCAAACTCAGGTACTTGCACTGTCTACTGAATTAATTTGTATCATATTATATAGAGTTTAGCCTTAAAGTGGTAGTAAAGGCTGAAGGTTTTTTACCTTCATGCATAATACTCCCCTGACCTTTTAATTGCCCATTTTTGCCAGCAGAGCTTATTTAAGCCCCACTACCAAGGAGCTGTCATACAGCTAGGTCCCAATCATCTCTCTAAAGCAAGAATGCAGATCAGAAACTTCTTAGACTCATTGCACCTCATTATGGGTCTGTGCCTGCCCGACTGTGAAATAGGGGATGCACCCATCTGCTACCATTGATAGTGCTAGCTTGAGTACTTGCTTAGTAATAAATATACCTGTCTGTGGGGAACTTGAAACCTACTGAAAAATGAAAGTTACATGCTAAAGTCTTATGCAGATGGCACCAAATTGGAGTATGTAGTGTTTTCTTGTTGTTTCATAAACTGTCTTCATACATACTTGCCAACATATTTGCCCCAGTCCCCAGAACACTGCCACCCCTGCCCACTGCCTACAGTTAACACTCCCACCTTCCAGGCAGTCCCGCAGAGCTCACAACTACTTTCCAGGTTGTCTCACCCAGATCATACCAGGTGGACCTGCCCTAATTATGCCATGCCAGAACCACCAACTCACACCCACCATCACCTCATTTATAACCCTTTTTTGAGGTAAAATGCAGGGACAGACCTATCCTGTTCGATCTGGCGGTGCACTAAAAAAGCCAGGGGAGCATATTGTCAAAATGCCTTCATTTTATTCTCTGCCTGTCTTTCTGTCTCCAGGTCTCCCCACTGGCACTGGCTGTGTGCAAGTCACTGACAGTCTGTCACACACTGGGGTTGATTAACTAAATCTTGAGAGTACAAAATCTGGTGCAGCAATGCATAGAAACCAATCAGCTTCCAGTTTTTTTTTGTCAAAGTTTAATTGAACAAGCTAAAGTTAGAAGCTGATTTGCTACCATGCACAGCTAGACCAGATTTTGCACTCTCCAATTCTAGTAACTAAACCCCAGTGTTACAGTGATGCAGGGCATCTTTCTGTACCATGAAGTCTGATATTGCTTCCAGGGTAGTGTAGTGGCATTGCAGCGGTGAACAGGGAAAGCTAGTTCCCTGTGTCTCCAAGTGGCTGCAATGAAAAACGCATGTGTTACATCAGAGTCCCTCTTTACATTACAGTCCGCCCTTCACATCAGAGTTCCTCCATTACATCATAGCCCCTCTACATAAGAGTCCACCCATCACATCAGTGTTCCCGTTTCACATTACAGTCCCCCCTTCACATCAGAGTACCTTCACGATGTGAGAAACCCCCTTTACATAAGAGTCCCCCATCACATCAGAGTTCCCCCCTTCACATTACAGTCCCTCCTTCATATCAGAGTACCTTCATTATGTCAGAGTTCCCTCTTTACATAAGAGTGAGGGAAAATCTTGCATTGGGGACACCTGGTCTGGTGACAATTGTCTAAGAGGGGACTTCCCCTCACTTTGTGGAAATTTCCTCTACGTTTCATAGCAAATGACACTTGTTGGTAAATTAAGAGTATGTACAGTGCCTTGAAAAAGTATTCATACCCCTTGAAATTTTCCACATGTTGTCATGTTACAACCAAAAATGTAAATGTATTTTATTGGGATTTTATGTGATAGACCAACACAAAGTGGCACATAATTTTGCAGTGGAAGGAAAATTATAAATGGTTTTCACATTTTTTTACAAATATATATCTGAAAAGTGTAGCGTGCATTTGTATCCAGCCCCCTTTACTCTAATACCCCTAACTAAAATCTAGTGGAACCAATTGCCTTCAGAAGTTACCTAATTAGTAAACAGAGTCCACCTGTGTGTAATTTAATCTCAGTATAAATATAGCTGTTCCGTGAAGCCCTCAGAGGTTTGTTAGAGAACCTTAGTGAACAAACAGCATCAGGAAGGCCAAGGAACACACCAGACAGGTCAAGGATAAAGTTGTGGAGAAGTTAAAAGCAGGGTTAGGTTATAAAAAAATATCCCAAGCTTTGAACATCTCATGGAGCACTGTTCAATCCAACATCCAGATCCATCATCCCAGCATGGCACAACTGCAAACCTACCAAGACATGGCTGTGCACCTAAACTGACAGGCCGTGCAAGAAGAGCATTAATCAGAGAAGCAGCCAACAGCAGGCCAATGGTAACTCTGCAGAAGCTTCTGAGATCCACAACTCAGGTGGGAGAATCTGTCCACAGAACAACTATTAGTCATGCACTCCACAAATCTGGCCTTTATGGAAGAAGAAAGCCATTGTTGAAAAAAGCCTTAAGAAGTCCCATTTGTAGTTTGCGAGAAGCCATGTGGGGGACAGAGCAAACATGTGGAAGAAGGTTCTCTGTTCAGATGAGACCAAAGTTGAACTTTTTGATCCTAAAAGTAAAACACTATGTGGGGCGGAAAACTAACACTGCACATCACCCTGATCACACTATCCCCAACGTGAAAGCAGGGACAATTGTAAACAATTTTGAAAACCATTTATCATTTTCCTTCCACTTCACAATTATGTGCCACTTTGTGTTGATCCATCACATAAAATCCTATTAAAATACATTTATGTTTTTGGTTGTAACATGACAAAATGTGGAAAATTTCAAGGGGTATTAATACTTTTTCAAGGCACTGTACGCTGTACCCAGTGTGCACACATACATGGATCACTGGTGCATACTGCAAGAATATAATTGTATTTGTGCATGATCGACACACGACAATATGCTAGCACCCTTTGTAATTCAGGCTTATTGTGTTAAGCAACATATTGTGACTAGCATTTACATCCAGTAATTCTGATATTCTCAGTTTTGCCCAAAAATTGTATTGTGCATCACATCTTTCAGGATCCCAAAACAAGAGCAAAGATCAGCTTTGTAAGTCATAGCTCTCCAACAACATGACATGTCAGCCCAGACCTGGAGAATAAGTTACTAAAGTCTTAATCAAAGGGATATATTACAACTCACACTACAATATTACATTTGCATTGAGAATAATATGTATTTTTATTTCATTCTTGAAAAATAACAGACAGTTAAAGTGGAGCTCCACCCTAAATATTAACTTCTGCTATTTGGAACCCTCCCCCCCTCAGGTGTCACAATTGACACCTTTCAGGGGGGAGGGGGGTGAAGATACCTGTCTAAGACAGGTATTTTCACCCACATCCGGGAGTCCTCTCTTCGGAAATCTGCGGGAGACACGTCACTTCCCCCAGACTTCCCGTAGTGTTGTGGGAGACACTCGGCTCCCAGAACACAGAAGGACGAATCAGAACGGCGCAGCGCGACTCGCGCATGCGCCGTAGGGAACCGGGCATGAAGCCGCAGGGCTTCACTTCCTGGTTCCCTCAGCGAGGATGGCGGAGGGAGCAGCAGAGCGACAAGCAATCGCTCGTCCTCTGCTGCGGACGTCGCTGGACTCAAGGACAGGTAAGTGTCCAAATATTAAAAGTCAGCAGCTGCTGTAGCTGTAGCTGCTGGCTTTTAATATTTTTTTTTCCGGCGGAGCTCCGCTTTAATGAGTTCCAAATATTGTAGCCTGACAGATTTTCTTGTATCTGTGTGGGCACCGACATACAACGGACCTTAGAGAGTGCCATTTAATGCAAGACACCCAGAATAAAGGAACAGCATCTCGATGTTCAGATATCATAAATCCCACCACACAATCCCAGCTGTGGCAGAACATAAAAGAGAATAGAAGATAAAACATCAAACAAGAAGATCTCTTTAGTATGAGCTGCTGACTGGCAAATCATTTACAGACTTTTATCATTCCAGCACAAAGCACATAGGCGGAGAAACACTTTAATCTTACTGCCATCCCACAGCAAGTGAAATATAGTATTAATAGAGACAAGTCCATTTTACTAATATCCTGTATACCGTATATACTCGAGTATAAGCCGACCCAAATATAAGCAGAGGCACCCAATTTTACCACAAAAAACTGGGAAAACGTATTGACTCGAGTATAAGCCTAGGGTGTCCATCTGTATGCCTAACTTTGCCTCACTGTGCCCATGCCTCACTGTGTCCATGCCTCACTGTGCCCATGCCTCACTGTATCCATGACTAGACTGACGTTTAACATAAGAGTCTATGGAAGGGGTGCCCGGGTTTTAAAAATCGGTGGTCCCCCAGACAACAAACTTTGCACACTTGTAGACCAGAAATGGGGCTACATGTGTGCCAAGTTTTGGGTCCAGAGGACCTAGGACCGGCCGGTACCGGGCCCCCAAAATCACAGGAGAAATTACCGTTTAACATGGGAGTCTATGAAAGGGGTGCCGGTTTTGAAAAATCGGTGCACCCCGGCCGTAGGTCCCCCAGACAAAAAAATTTGCACACTTGTAGAGGAAGGGTGGGGCTACATGTGTGCCAAGTTTGGCCGGTATGGGGTCCCCAAAGTCCGGGAGATAAGGCACAAAAAGGTGACTCGAGTATAAGCCGAGGGGGCATTTTCAGCACAAAAAAATGTGCTGAAAAACTCGGCTTATACTCAAGTATATACGGTAATTTATTTATATGCTATGATTCATATTTGCTCTAAGATTAGCCAAAGGAAGCGTTGTGGCAGTCATGTACTTGGGGTACATTGTATTTATTATTCATTATCAAACCATGTATATTCAAAACAGAATTACAAGGATCTGGGTCCTATTAAAGTCTATTACCTTAATAGGTATCAATATCCAGTTCCCTATTTAAATATCAACTGGCATTCTAACCACTTATGGACAAAAAAAAATCTATTAAAGCAGCTGAACTCTATGCGTATTTAAAAGACACAAATTAATACAAATCTGTAACCATTAATACATCATTAACCACTTAAGGACCGCCGCACGCCGATGTACGTCGCCAAAATGGCACGGCTGGGCACATGGGAGTACAGGTACGTCCCCTTTAATGTGCACAGCTGTGGGTCGCGAGCGCGCCTCTTCTCCGTGACCATCCCCGCGGGAACAGTGGACCCGATCGCCGCTGGTGTCCCGCGATCGGGTCACAGAGAGGAAGAACGGGGAGAGGTAAGTGTAAACAAACCTCTCCCCGTGCTTCCTAGTGTGACTGACACTGATCGTCTGTTCCCTGTAATAGGAAACGACGATCAGTGACGTCACACGCTAAGCCACGCCCCCTACAGTGAGAAACACCAATCATGGCACACTTAACCCCTACAGCGCCCCCTCCTGGTTAACCCCTTCACTGCCAGTGTCATTTTTACAGTAACCAGTGCATTTTTATAGCACTGGTCGCTGTAAAAATGACAATGGTCCCAAAATAGTGTCAAAAGTGTCCGCCATAATGTCGCAGTCACGAAAAAAAAAATGCTAATCGCCGCCATTACTAGTAAAAAAAAAAAAAATGAATAAAAATCCCATAAAGCGACCCCCTATTTTGTAAACGCTATAACTTTTGCACAAACCAATCAATAAACGCAGATTGCGTTTTTTTTTTACCAAAAATATGTAGAAGAATACGTATCAACCTAAACTGAGGAAAAAAAACGTTTTTTTATATATTTTTTGGGGATATTAATTATAGCAAAAAGTAAAAAATATTGCATTTATTTAAAAATTGTCGCTCTATTTTTGTTTAAAGCGCAAAAAATAAAAACCGCAGAGGTGATCAAATACCACCAAAAGAAAGCTCAATTTGTGGTAGAAAAAGGACGCCAATTTTGTTTGGGAGCCACGTCGCACGACCACGCAATTGTCAGTTAAAGTGACGCAGTGCCGAATCGCAAAAAGGGGCCTGGTCCTTATGCTGCGTATTGGTCCGGGGCTTAAGTGGTTAAATGTGCAACAGGGCTGGAGCGTAAGAGTAAGAAGCAGCACAAGGAACCAATCAGTTCATATGCTCACAAGAAGCATGCTGATAGGAAGAGAAAACAGACTGACAGAGAGATGAGTCCATCACTGTGCTGCTTCCCCTTTCACTGTCCAGTCACAGGCTGGGGCAAGTCCCAGTCATCTTTAGCTCAGAGGAAGTACGTTAAATGATGCTGGCCATCAGAATGAGGACATCTTGTGGCAGAACTACAGAGGAAATCTATAGACTGTGAATATTGTAATAAAAGAAAAAAAGAAACAACAGTTTTTTTTGCTATTTCATCTTTTAACGGCTATTTGGCCTATTGTTTGGCTGCAGTTTTGGAACCATAGTATAACATTGGAAAAATGACCAGACCATGGAACAAGCTTTCTTTCCATCTTTAAAAAAATTATCATTTTTATTGACACTTTCTTTTTTCGAGTAAATAGGTATAAACAGTGAATATTAAAGTGTATCTAAACCCAAAAACAAACATTTAATATAGTTCAGTGCTATCAATCTACAGATGAAGTGGCTGCATTTATTTTCTTTTTTACGGCCCGTTTTCCTTTATGTTTCCCCCAGACTGAAAACTTGTTTTTTATTTTAACTCATGGAAAGTGACAAGGACACTGCATTTCTGTCAAGATCAACAGATTTTTTCTGTACTTGCCAAAAATGTTGTTAGCTTGAAAAAAGAAAGCTAATGATAGCATCACATCTAAGAACTGGTAAGCTGCAATATATTAAATTCTTGGGTTTAGTTTAAGCGCTGTTCGTAAAATGAGGTCATACCTTTTGTTTAGGTCTTTTATGACTAATATGATGAGTTGACGTTTAAAAATGTATCATCTTGAGAAGAAAATAGTTTGCCTATTTACCAATTTAGTCCATTAGTAGCACTAAAAGTCTCTGCTCCTTTTATGGCTTAATATAACCTTGTGTGAAAAGACAAACATGAATGTTTTTTGATAGATGTCAAATCCAAGCTATCACTCAGACAATAATGGAAGGCATTAGTTATATAATTCTATAGGGAAACAAAAGTACAACACTAACATGCAACTCACTGCTTGTTTTGACCTTTATATGTATTACCAACTAGGCTGAGATAAGATGACTTTTGTTTGGTTTGTGTTACTGCACAGGTTTTGACATTTTATAGAATGTACTCATTGTCGTACCGAAAACAGGTCAGAAGGACACAACACAATTTAGTTGCATGTGAGATGATGTATACAGTATGTCAGGGAATAGGGCCACAAAATCAAAGAAGGACATGAAATCATATATAGATAGAGATAAGGTCTGAAGGTACACTACCAGGAGTAGTGATGAATCAAACCCTTCCCCTTTAAATTTGCAAACTTAATGAAAGTTCAGATGCTGCATCTGAACCCCTTTGAAATCAATGGTAATTGAATCTTAGAAATCAGTAATGGACACTTTCTGAGCTAATAGGCAGGGGATTATCAAACAAAGGGCATGGGGAGCTGGGTAGTGCCCTTGGTGATATCTAGCAGTGCCAATTTTTTTAACTTTTAAATTTCCATTCTGCAGGGAAAGGGTATTTTCAGGCAGCTTAAAAGTCAGCATTAAAAATATGCTATTATTTTATATTATTTGCTTGGGTAATGCCTCTAAGTTGTACATGGTATTGCAGCACAATACAATTTTCAGGGACAGCATCAACACATAAATTGCATGTCCAATAGTTTAAGATTTCAGTTTATTTTTACATTATACATTGATTTACATATAGCCACAACAACCCAATATAATTGTCTTTATAAAAAGTCTTTATATGGTAGTTTTTATTAAAACAACACTTTTTCTGTGTTGTAGAAATAGACCACTACTGAGTGCTGGAAGTAGCATAGGTAATATAGCTAAAATCTATTGCAAAGTATTTACTAAATACTGTACATGAAAAAAAATATTTAGAAATATATATAAAAAAGCTAACACCACCAACTTCATATAGATTGACAAACTGTGTCAAAACAAGTCACATAGTATAGCTTGTGATCTTCTTTTCAGTACCGAACTGTACCATGTGCAAAGTTTAAAAGAGAAGTATATGTTTCACAAAAAAAGAAAAAATATACTCACCTAGATAGATGCAGCATTGTTCCGAAGCTGCCTCTGTCCCCTGCCAGTTCTAAGACTGAGAATTGAGCAATCAAACACCGCTGATAACTCATCTCTCGGACTTCAGGCTGCAGAGAGCTGGTGGAGCGCTGGACTGTAAAGGGGGCAAGAGTGCCTGGTACAGTCTCTCAGCAGCTCACTGAGAGGATGAGCCAGCTGCCGGTCCTGGCATCCGGGTGGATCCTGACCATATAGTCAGGATCTTTTCAGAGCCAGGACTGGCTCTGTGATGTCAGCCGACAACAGGCTTTCGCCAAAAAAGCTTTGGCTATACTTCTTTAACAAAATGTCAAAGCAAAGTACACTAAAACACTTTCAAAGCACAAACCCACATTCCAGATATGAGGGAGTTGTTATGCCAAATTAAAAATAAAGCAAAAAAAAAAAATGCCATGTTTCAGAAACAACAGCTTAACAAATGGCACAGTGGTTGGAGAGTATGTAGGCTGTTTGAGTCAGGCACAGGGCAGCAATGTAAGAGAGAGCTATAAGTCATATTTTTTTTTTTTTAATAGCAGCCATTACTATTGTATAAACTTGTTGTACATTATGCAAGCATTTTTACTTGGCTACTATGTTAGGTGAAGAGATGAGGAATATTTTATAGTGAAACATATTCAAATTTATTATCTCCCAATGACCGGACAGAAATATTTCACAGATATGCTGCATACCATGTAAGCGTTTTTACCAGTGGAAGTCAGTCAGACTTACTCTTACTTTACATGGGAACGACAGTGTGGCACAGGGAACCTATGGACCTAGCCTGGAGGTAAGGGGAGAGAGAGAAGTTGATCTAAACAAAGTGTTAAAGTGCATTAGCAACATATGTCTGCACTGTGTGAATGGTGCGTTCCTCATATTGTCACTGAAAGTGAGGTGGCAATCATGGCTGTGCTGGTGGAGCAGGACACAGGCTCCACCGTGTCCCCTCAGAAATGTTGCATTCAGAAGAGAAGGTGTACAGTTACACGGGATGAGCGCTTACCAGTGGAGTTCCCAATGTACTAAGTGGAACTGTGCAAGGCAACAGCTCGCCATCTAAGTTGGGAAGCCACCTTAATGCTGATTTTCGCATGCCCCTGTGCCTGTGTCTTAAGCATTAGTGAGCTTGTTCACAAAGGTCCCCATGGGCATGTTAAGCCCCGCTCACAACCTCAGCATATTGCATCTGATTTTTTTATTTTTTATTATTGGAAACATAAAAATTTCACACATTTGCGCCACAGCTATTAAGCATTTTTGGGCAAGCTGCAATTTCTTACAATTTCATATTGCATCTTCAATTAGACTGATATTTTTCTGACACGTAACCTAAAATGTTTACAATTTTGCTGCACAGAATTTAATTATTTTTCATCGGAGGCAATTTATTAGCATTTAGATAAATACATCCTTACAAGAAGAGTCAGTAGATTGTCCATTCCGGATACAGACAATATAGGATACGTGGGATGTAAAGCCATATAAAACAAAAAAACAAACATGCAAATAGGTAAAAAATGAAACAAACAAACAAAAAACTGTATTCAACTTGTGTTATTGTATTGCACATATAATAAATACACACATTGTGTTGTGTGGTATTTTATCGATTAGGAAAAAGAACTACAGGTAAGGGTACATTCAACATCAGCATCCATTATCACCAAATTGTATATAGTGGAAACATTGTAAGTGCTGCTGATACTCAGCCATTCTCACCAGATCTTATCAAATTATCGCAAAGAGACTTTGTATGTTAGCTTGAACATAGGTAGAGATTAATTAATCCATTTTTTTACATAAATTAATATGGAGGTTACATGTGTGTAGCCATTGAAATACCATTATTTTTATTGTATAGCACAAAAGAAGCCTAAAAAATGTTTCCGTGTGTCACATGTCCAAATCTTCAAATATCCCTAAATACATCATTTGGGATTGCAAATGTGAGGGATATCAAAGTTAGTAGAGGTAAAGGAAGCGATCTTCAAATATGCTTTGCTTTATGAGCTGACAGGCTGCTGAAGGACCAGCACATCTCCTATCTGATCAAAGACTATACAGTAGGAACAATAAGAGACAAGATTAAGGCTCATAGAAAACTGACACCTGTCAAGCGTCTGTGGTAGTGGGCTCTTGTAGATCGCCAACTCGGGGTTCCTCAGGGCACAGAGTCTAAGCCCCAGCCTTCAAGGTTCAAATTCCAGAAACAAAGAACTCTGGATAAAAATGGGAGCACTTAAGAACCTAATAAATAATGGCATTAAACATTAAACAGTGCATTTCAATGGGACAACATAGTTACATAGTTACATAGTTAGTCAGGTTGAAAAAAGACACAAGTCCATCCAGTTCAACCGTAAAAAATAAAAATAAAAAAATAAAAATAAACATATATCGTACAATCCCATATACCCAATTCTATACCCACAGTTGATCCAGAGGAAGGCAAAAAAACCCAGAAGAGCATTATCCAATTTGCTACAGCAGGGGAAAAAATTCCTTCCTGATCCCCCGAGAGGCAATCGGATATTCCCTGGATCAACTTTACCTATAAATGTCAGTACCCAGTTATATTATGTACATTTAAGAAAGAATCCAGGCCCTTCTTAAAGCAATCTACTGAGCTGGCCAGAACCACCTCTGCAGGGAGTCTATTCCACATTTTCACAGCTCTTACTGTGAAAAAACCTTTCCGTATTTGGAGGTGAAATCTCTTTTCCTCTAGACGCAAAGAGTGCCCCCTTGTCCTTTGTGTTGACCGTAAAGTGAATAACTGAACACCAAGTTCACTATATGGACCCCTTATATATTTGTACATGTTGATCATATCCCCCCTTAATCTCCTCTTCTCAAGAGAGAATAAATTCAGTTCCTCTAATCTCTCCTCATAGCTGAGCTCCTCCATGCCTCTTATCAGTTTGGTTGCCCTTCTCTGCACTTTCTCCAGTTCCCCAATATCCTTTTTGAGAACTGGGGCCCAAAACTGAACTGCATATTCCAGATGAGGTCTTACTAATGATTTGAACAGGGGCAAAATGATATCTCTCTCTCTGGAGACCATACCTCTCTTAATACAAGAAAGGACTTTGCTCGCTTTGGAAACCGCAGCTTGGCATTGCATGCCATTATTGAGCTTATGATCTACCAAAACCCCCAGATCCTTCTCCACTACGGATCCCCCCAGTTGTACTCCCCCTAGTATGTATGATGCATTCATATTATTTGCCCCCAAGTGCATAACTTTACATTTATCAACATTAAACCTCATCTGCCACATAGTCGCCCAATTAGACAGAGCATTGAGGTCGGCTTGTAAATTGGCGACATCCTGTAAGGACGTTATTCCACTGCATAGCTTGGTGTCATCTGCAAAGACAGAAATGTTAATTTTGATCTCAGACCCAATATCATTTATAAACATATTAAAAAGTAAGGGTCCCAGCACTGAACCTTGGGGTACACCACTGATAACCTTGGACCATTCAGAGTAAGAATCATTAACCACTACTCTCTGAATTCTGTCTTTTAGCCAGTTTTCTATCCATTTACAAACTGATATTTCCAATCCTGTAGACTTTACCTTACACATGAGCCGTGTGTGGGGAACTGTATCGAACGCTTTTGCAAAATCCAAGTATACCACGTCCACTGCCACCCCTCTGTCCAAGGTCTTACTTACCTCTTCATAAAAAGAAATCAGGTTTGTTTGACAACTTCTGTCTTTCATGAATCCATGCTGTCTGTTGCTTAAATAGTTTTTTTCCAGCAAGAACTCATCTATGTGGTCTTTTATTAATCTCTCCAGTATTTTCCCAACTATAGAAGTTAAACTAACAGGTCTATAGTTACTTGGTAAACACTTAATTCCCTTTTTAAATATAGGCACCACATTGGCCCTGCGCCAATCCAGTGGTACTATTCCTGTCATTAATGAGTCCCTAAAAATTAAATACAATGGCTTTGAAATTACAGAGCTCAATTCTTTTAGGATCCGTGGGTGTATGCCATCTGGTCCAGGTGCTTTATCCACCTTTATTCCATCTAAATATTTCTGGACCATATCACTTTTGAGCCATTGTGGATTTGGGGCTGTGTCACTACCACCCCCATTTTGGACATGAGCTCCCCCATGCTCCTTTGTATACACAGAACTGAAGAAAGTATTTAATAAATTAGCCTTCTCTTTGTCCCCAGTCACCCACTCTAGATTATTTTGTAAAGGGCCTACATGCTCAGACTTGACCTTTTTACTATTAATATATTTGAAGAATTTTTTGGGGTTTGTCCTACTATCTTTTGCAATCTGTCGTTCATTTTGAATTTTTGCATCCTTGATTTCCTTTTTACATATCCTGTTATATTCTTTGTAACATTTAAATGACACTAGTGTTCCCTCATTTTTATATTTTTTAAAAGCTCTTTTCTTATAGTTTATAGCTTTTTTAACTTTGTCAGTGAGCCACATAGGTTTTATTTTTAGCCTTTTAAACTTATTGCCCATGGGAATATACTTTGCAGTGAGTTCCCAAACAGTCTTTTTGAAGAATTCCCATTTCTGTTCTGTGCCCATTGATGCCAATATTCCTTCCCAGTCTAAGTCCTGGAGAGCAGCACTCATCCTTGGAAAATTTGCTCTCTTGAAATTAAGTGTTTTTATCTTTCCTGTATGTGATTTTTGCTTACAACTAACATCAAATGAAATCATGTTATGGTCACTGCTACCCAGGTGTTCCTTTATCTGAACATTAGTAATACGCTCTGCATGGTTTGAGATTACCAGGTCCAACAGAGCATCATTCCTAGTTGGGGCCTCAATAAACTGGACCATAAAATTGTCCTGCAATAGGTTTATAAATTTTTGCCCTTTAACTGTCCCAGCAGTTCCATTACTCCAGTCAATTTCTGGGTAGTTAAAATCCCCCATTATTATCACCGTCCCAGCCCTTGCAGCCCTTTCCATCTGTGCAAGGAGCTGAGTCTCTAACTCCTCATTAACATTGGGTGGTCTATAACAAACTCCAATGATTAGCTTTGAACTACGCACATCTGTATGCAGTCCTACCCATAATGCTTCAGACTCATCACACTCTCCATCCACCAGGTCCTCTTTCACACTCGCTGTGAGATCAACAACAAATATGAAGGAACAAAACTTAAACCGGGGTGACTAAATTTGAGCATAAAAAAAGCATATTAATGAGAATAAACTGTCCTTTAAAGCAAATCTTCACCCTTTATAAGAACTTGCATCCTCTCCATCCTGCCCCCCCCCCTGCTGCATATATATCATGTTCTTCTTTTTTCTGTTTTTTGTTTTTTATTTAGTTTCAGCCCTCAATCCTTCGTTAGCAGACGATAGTGCCCACAGAGCCTCCTGGGATATGTGACATTCATATTCCAGGAGGCACAGGGAACACTGTACATCACCCCCGTTCATTAACAGAGGAGGTGGGCAGGCCTAGCAGCACGTCATTGGAAGGCTGAGCCAGAAACCGAAAGAGCGCGATAGTGTGGGACCCGACGGCGGCTGCTGGAAGAGGATTTCAGTAGGATGATGCTGGATCCACTGTGTGGGCGAGTATTTGAAATATGCATAGCCGAGCATCAGGTAAGTAGGGAAGGAAAAAAATAATAGGGGGGAGGGTAAAATTCCTCTTTAAAAATACAAGGCTGAGGGGTCAAGTGGGAGCTGGGTACCTGTCAAAACTAGGTACCCGCTCCTCCCCCAAAAAATGACATGCCAAATGTGTCATATCAGGGGGTCACGAGTACTTAAAGCGGAAGTTCCATTTTTGGGTGGAACTCTGCTTTAACCACTTGTCCCCCGCCCACTGTCAATTGACGGCGGGCGGAGGACACTCTCGTTCTGGGAGGACGTCATATGACGTCCTCCCTTTAAAACGTCCTGTGAGGGAGAGGGGACCGATGGTGTGTCCCTTGTACATAGGGACAACCATCGGTCACCTCCCCCAGTCAGTCACCTCCCCCCACAGTAAGAACACATTGAGGGAACATATTTAACCCCTTCCCGCCCCCTAGTGGTTAACCCCTTCCCTGCCAATCACATTTATACAGTAATCAATGCATTTTTATAGCAGGGATCGCTGTATAAATGTGAATGCTCCCAAAAATGTGTCAAAAGTGTCCGATGTGTCCGCCGCAATATCGCAGTCACAATACAAATCGCAGATCGCCGCTATTACTAATAAAAAATAAAAAATAAAAAAAATGCTATAAATCTATCCCCTATTTTGTAGACGCTATAACTTTTGCGCAAACCAATCAATACGCGCTTATTGCGATTTTTTTTTTTTAACAAAAATATGTAGAAGAATACGTATCGGCCTAAACTGAGGAAAATTTTATTGAAAAAAAAATGGGTATTTATTATAGCAAAAAGTAAAAAATTTAGGGGTTTTTTTCCAAACTGGATGCTCTTCTTTTGTTTATAGCACAAAAAATAAAAACCGCAGAGGTGATCAAATACCACCAAAAGAAAGCTCTATTTGTGGGAAAAAAAGGACGCAAATTTCGTTTGGGAGCCATGTCGCACGACCGCGCAATTGTCATTCAAAATGTGACAGCGCTGAAAGCTGAAAAATGGCTTGGGCAGGAAGGGGGTTTTCGTGCACAGTAGGGAAGTGGTTAAGAGTAGATATGATTGCAATACAAATATCTAAATGGCAAATCTAGCTTAGGGACAAAAAAGATTCAGTCACAGATTGTTTAAGAAGATGCGTGGCCACTCAATGAAGTTGAACTTGATAAACTAACACAGGTTGAACTGGGTGGACTGGAGTATTTATTCAACCCTGCCGACTATGTAACTGTTTGAATAGTAGTGAAGTGTATTGCCACAGATGAATGTGCAAAAAAAAAAAAAAAAATGACAATGGAAAATCAACCAAAAAATATATTATATATTGATTAACAGTTGGAAGATTTTCCCACAATGTTTTAAACATTAGAAGAATAAACTAAACAATCAAACAGCATTATATAGTGATAATTACTGAACAGGCAGCAGGACAGTAAATGATCAAGGGTGTACCTTTTTTTCCGCATGCTATGGTGATCCTAACTGGTGAAAGGACATATAGATGATCTCCACAGCAACAGTCAGTAATCAATGGTACTAAACTGCTGGCCAGCTAGTTGGGACCCAGAACCTTACATTGGAGTGCTAGGGGTACTGTCCCTTTAAGAGTCTATACATGCAATGGTCAAGTGTTCCTAGCTGGTAAAACTGTCTCTCTGCTAGGCTGCAGTGTATGATTGGTCAGCAGCCACTCACCAGTCCTGTGTACACAGATGCTTTCAGTTCATATACCTGACAAACAGCTTCCCTCTTTCTCTCCCAGTGGTATCATCAGCGTGTGGCTCTTTTCTGCACAGCAGGCTCCCCCACCATCCAGTCGTGGCCCAAGGCTCAAGGGAAATGTCTGCTCTGATTCCAGATAAGCATTAGGGATGGGCGAACTGTTCGGCCCGAGCATAAGTTCGGGCCGAACTTTTGCTGTTTGGAGGTTCGTCGAACAGCCGAACAAACGGGTCGCTCGACCATTTGTTCGCCCCCCCCGAACAGACCACAATGCATTGCGGCGCTAAACAGTGCATTGCAAGCCCTGATAGGCTGAAGCAAAGAAAGATTCAGCCAATCAGGGCACAGAGCACTGTCAGAGTCATGATTGGCTTTATCCAATCATGGCTCATTCCCGCCCCACAGTATAAAAGTATTCTTTCAATGGCAGCCATTTTCAGTGTGATTTTAGCGTGGAGAGAGATAGAACAGGGTTCTATTCAGTGCTATTAGTTAGTTAGTGTGCTATACTGTGCTATTTTGCTTCTATTGTTAGTGTAGAATATTAGTTTAGTGTCAGTCTAGGGATAGTGTGAGTGCAGTGAGGAGGACCATCATTCAGCTTTGTATAGTGTGCAGCTAGAGTAGGGACAGCTCAGATAGTTTCAGTGTAGTGTAGTGAGACCGTGTCAGTAATCTTGACATAAGTGTACAGCTAGAGTAGGGACAGTTCAGATAGTGTCAGTGTAGTGACGGTTGAACCCTGTATATTTGATTGCATTACTGCCAGTTTAACGCCATTTTCTTCTGTGTGCGTTACTGTCAGTTTATCGCTATATAGTTTTGGGCATTACTGCCAGTTTAACACCATTTACTTCTGTGTGCGTTACTACCAGTTTAACGCCATATCGTTTTGTGTGCATTACTGCCAGTTTAACGCCATATCGTTTTGTGTGCGTTACTGCCAGTTTAACGCCATATAGTTTTGTGCGTTACTGCCAGTTTAATGCCATATAGTTTTGCGTGCGTTACTGCCATTTTAACGCCATATCGTTTTGCGTGCGTTACTGACAGTTTAACGCCATATAGTCACTGTACGTTTGGCGCATTATATTGCAGTATATTATAGTGTATCCGTGGAGTGTGTCTGTGTAGTGTGAGTACTCAAATTAAAGGGCACTAAACACCTCTTTACATTGATTAAAGTGCATCTACGCACAGATTTCAACTTCTTCTTTACATTTGCTTATAAGCACTATAGGGTTACGCTGGGAAGGCGGCACCGACACCAAAAGACCAATTTTAACGCACCCCTTACTTCTATCGAAAGTCAAAGTGACACCAGAATGTATCCAAAAAAACTCTGATCTTGTTTCCAGTGCACTATATTGTGGCCGCATCATACACAATGGCTCCCCAGCTGTTGCTGAGCAAAATAAAGGCAGCTTGCAGGAAAAATTACATTTTTTTTGGCTTTATAAATTCAATTATTGCTGCAGCAGATTCTAGACATGGTACAGATCTGCCACTTCACAGTTAGACTAAGGGGACCCCCCAGGCACTATATTGGATGGAATTTTTCATTTTTAGGTTTTCACTTTAAAAATCAAAAAATCACTGCTCATTAAAAAAAAAAAATATATTGATACATGTCCCTCAGGGCAGGACCGTACCCCTATAATCATTGTATGCCCAATTACTGGCATTTAAGCCTTCAAAATGGGCACTTTTGATTTTTGACGATCGGGTCCCATTGACTTTAATGGGGTTCGTTATTCGGGTCCGAACTTTTGCGGTGTTCGGAAGTTCTGGTGCAAACCGAACAGGGGTCCATTTGGCCCATCCCTAATAAGCATGTCCAACTCCCTGCTCTCATTGTATACACATGGGATATAGTGTGTATCACCCTGGTCTCCCCACAGAAAGAGAGTGTTCTTCCTCCTTTCAACTGGCAAAACCACTGTTGTCCCTCCCGTTTTCTTTCTCTGACATGGAAGTTTTAGCTTTTTCCAGCCAGGCAAAATTGCACTGGCTGTTATGCCTCGTACACACAGCCGATTTTCCTTGTCAAAATATTTTATTGATTGGATCAACAAGTAAATACAAAGCAGTTGTAATAAATAATACAACAGTAAACAAATCATGTTTAACATAAATGGTAGAATTTTAAGGTCCACTAAGTAGCTACTGTTAGGTAGGTTATTTGACCATTACAGAAAAGAAAAGTAAATTAGTTAATATAACTAAGAATAATTAACTACGATTGAAATAATGCTACCATATAGAGTATTAGCTTGGACCAGAGCTGTTAAAATTTGTTAAATAGAATAATACTTCATTACTGTTCAGTAAAAGAATAAAAAATAGAGTCGAAGAGAAAAAAAATATATATAAAAGAAAAGAACACACAGAAAAAGGGATACACAAGAAAAGGCAGAATAGAGAAAAAAGTGCAGGAGTTCACTGGATTAGCTCAGATCATATGGCTTCCTGTCTGAGGGTGTAGAAAGCATTATAATATTCACAACAGAAGGTAGGGTAGCACCAAGGCTCTGAAAGTTTGGGTTTGGGATTGCAAATCACGTTTATCTGAGTAGGGTTGTCAGCTACCATGGCATGAGAATTGTGTTATCACAGAGTGGTGATAAGTGGTATTTGATCCAAGGATTCCAGGTTTTTTCGAAAGCTGGAATTTGATCTCTTTCTATTGCTAGCATTTTGGCATGAGACATGAAAACGTTCAGTCTGGATTCAGTCTCGGGTACCACTAGGTCGGGGGTCCTCCACGCCTTTGCGATTGTTTGCTTAGCCGCCGTGAGGAGTTGGTTAAGGAGTTTAAATTGTCTATAAGTAATACTTTCCGGTTTTAGATTGAGCAAGGCTGTGGCTGGGTCAGGTTGCACATTGAGATTAAACATTCTGGAGGCAACTCCAAATATTTTCTTCCAATCTATCTGTGCCAAAGGGCAGGACCACCATATGTGCAAGTGGGTGCCCGGATCAAGGCAGCCTTGAAAGCATTGCGCCGTTTGTTTGGCGTAAATTTGGCCAACCTGGAAGGGACGAGGTACCAACGAGTTAAAACCTTATAGTTGGTTTCTACCGCCAGGATATTTGGAGAGGAAGATTTCGTTGCGGACCAAATTTTAGACCAGTCAGCCATATCAAATGTTCTATCCAGGTCCTCCTCCCATTTACGGGCATATGGGGGTTTATCAAGACCAGGGTAAGTTGAAATCTGGGAGTATAAAGAAGATATCATACCTCTTGAGTGGGGATCCTTCAGACAGGCTGATTCAAAGTGTGTGGTATGTGGCGGGGAGGTAGTAGTACTTAGTAATGGTGCGTAGAAATTTTTGATCTGGAGATATCTAAAGAGTTCGGAATTTGGTAAATTATAGGTGTCGCTAAGGGTAGGAAATGTGAGGAAGGATGTAGAAGATATTAGGTTACTTAGCCGTGTAATGTTCAGAGAGGTCAAAGACTTGAATGATTTGGGAAATACCCATGCTGGGTAGAACGAGGGGTTTTTGGAGAATGATAATTAAGGGTTGTGGGGAGATTGTAGTTGGTGTTTGAATTTGAGTTTGTCCCATAAAGATAGAAAATATTTGGTGATGGGGTTACGCAAGGTTTTGCGTTCCTTGGGGAGGAGCCATAACAAATTCACAGCCGATTTTCCAATCGGAAAAACTCAGATGAGAGCTTTTGGCTGGGAATCCCGACCGTGTGTATGCTCCATCTGAGTTTTTCCGATGGGAAAACTGCCAAAAACGGCCGGCAAAAAAAAGAGAACTGGCTCTCTTTTTTCCAGTTGGGATTCCCGACTGACTTTTTCCCGTCGGAAATCCAGGCCGTGTGTACGAGGGCATTACAGTTGCACAGTAAAAGTGCTAGCTAAGACCGTGTCTGTGCAGAAGTCTTTTGTGGGCAGAAACAAAAGTGAGGAGGAGGCTGCGACTACCTCTTTTCTGCCAGTAAGGTACCAGACTACGGTAGGTAGAATAGCAACTCATATTAATCCACTGGCTGTCCAGTGAATAAACAGTGGCTAGTGTAAAGTGCATTTCTTGAATGCAGATGACAGTAGGTGGGCACTGTTGTAGAAAGATAAAGCTTGCTTGACATTTGGTCTCCCAAGCCTCATACATCCCAGTATACTCTTTTTTTTTAATCAAGATTATTATAAACCATAAAAAATAGGGGGAGACGAAAGGTCAGGAAAAATGAGGGTTTGAAGTAAAATCACAGCTCATAGCATCACAGTCCAAAAACATGAAAAGGACTTGGCAGATATTTAATAGTGAAAAGGCACACTTCTATTGTTAGGCATCTTACTTATTTTTTTACAATGACACCCAGCTTTAAAGTAATTTCACGCTTTTAAATAATTTACATTTCCAAATAAAGTTGCAAAAATAAATGAAAAACACTTGTAACAAAAAAGTAAGTTGTTATCTTTTATACTTCAGTGTTGTATTAATTTATAACTATAAGCAATGTGATAATTAACTTGGTTTTACATCTAAATTGTAAATGTAACTCCTTGTTAAAACTGTTATAAGTTTTAAAGATACAGTTTAATCTGCTTATATGCGGCCTTCCCTGGTTCAGTACTTCCCACACCCCCCATCTTATCAACACATCAATGGAAATTTTTATTTAAAAAAAACTTTCTGCTTTTATTCCATAACCTTATTTTAGACCCAGTGGTGTCATCATTGTGTCTCTGTGCTTCCCTATGCAATGTCATTTCTTCAAAACATTACAGCACCCTACCTCCTTAGTACTCTTCCCAGGAGCCATCAGCCCTGATACAAGCAGTGGGCTGGCACTTTGGAAGATTTATGCAAATATTAAAATGCAGTGGCGGTGCGTCCATAGAGGGCGCCGGAGCGCCGCCCCCTCTCGCTCCTGCACCGCCACTGAAAGACAATACACAGATTCATGCATTGCATGAATCTGTGTATTGTCACCGCTGCCGCGCTGCCCACTATACATATGGCCGGCCTCCTGGTGAGCGCCGGCCATATGAATTAGAGCGGCGGCCGGCGGTGGGTGTAACTTGGAAGTGTCTATCAGAGCCAGCGGCTCTGATAGGCTTTCCGAATACAGCTCTCACGCTGTATTCGGCTTCCAAAAACTCCTCCCAGGTACGCACGGGGGTGCGTTCCTTGGAGAAGACTGTGTGGAGGTTTCAGCCAATCAGGTTCACCGGATCTGGTTACCGGTAACCTGATTGGCTGAAGCGACATCGAGGGCGGGAGAATACATCGAAGACGGCGTGGACCGAGGAAGGTAAGTGCAGGGCTGGGGGGGGGGAACAGGCTGCATTTGGGGGGAACTGGCTGTATATGGGGGACAAACTGGCTGCATTTGGGGGGAACTGGCTGTATATGGGGGACAAACTGGCTGAATATGGGGGGAACTGGCTGAATATGGGGGACAAACTGGCTGAATATGGGGGGAACTGGCTGAATATGGGGGACAAACTGGCTGAATATGGGGGGAACTGGCTGAATATGGGGGACAAACTGGCTGCATTTGGGGGGAACAGGCTGCATTTGGGGGACAAACTGGCTGCATTTGGGGGGAACTGACTGTATATGGGGACAAACTGGCTGAATATGGGGGGAACTGGCTGTATATGGGGGACACGCTGGCTGCATTTGGGGGGAATTGGCTGTATATGGGGGACAAACTGGCTGCATTTGGGGGGAACTGGCTGTAAATGGGGGACAAACTGGCTGAATATGGGACGAACTGGCTGAATATGGGGGACAAACTGTCTGAATATGGGGGATAACTGGCTGCATTTGGGGGAACAGGCTGCATTTGGGGGGGGAACAGGCTGCATTTGGGGGGAACAGGCTGCATTTGGGGGACAAACTGGCTGCATTTGGGGGGAACTGGCTGTATATGGGGGACAAACTGGCTGAATATGGGGGGAACTGGCTGTATATGGGTGACACGCTGGCTGCATTTGGGGGGAACTGGCTGTATATGGGGGACAAACTGGCTGCATTTGGGGGGAACTGGCTGTATATGGGGGACAAACTGGCTGAATATGGGGGGAACTGGCTGAATATGGGGGACAAACTGGCTGAATATGGGGGGAACTGGCTGAATATGGGGGACAAACTGGCTGAATATGGGGGACAAACTGGCTGCATTTGGGAGGAACAGGCTGCATTTGGGGGACAAACTGGCTGCATTTGGGGGGAACTGGCTGTATATGGGGGACAAACTGGCTGAATATAGGGGAACTGGCTGAATATGGGGGACAAACTGGCTGAATATGGGGGGAACTGGCTTTATATGGGGGACAAACTGGCTGAATATGGGGGGAACTGGCTGTATATGGGGGACACGCTGGCTGCATTTGGGGGGAACTGGCTGTATATGGGGGACAAACTGGCTGCATTTGGGGGGAACTGGCTGTATATGGGGGACACGCTGGCTGCATTTGGGGGAACTGGCTGTATATGGGGGACAAACTGGCTGCATTTGGGGGGAACTGGCTGTATATGGGGGACAAACTGGCTGCATTTGGGACAAACTGGCTGTATATGGGGGACAAACTGGCTGCATTTGGGGGGAACTGGCTGTATATGGGGACAAACTGGCTGTATATGGGGGCACACTGGCTATATATATGGGGCACACTGGCTATATATATGGGGACAAACTGGCTGTATATGGGGGCACACTGGCTATATATATGGGGGCACACTGGCTGTATATGGGGGCACACTGGCTGTATATGGGGGCACACTGGCTGTATATATGGGGGCACACTGGTTATATATATATATATATGGGGGCACACTGGCTATATATGGAAACAAACTGGCTGTATTTGAGGGGGCAAACTGGTGGCGTTTGGGCACAGTGGCTGCGTTTAATGGGCACAGTGGCGGCAATTGATTTTATTTTTTTCAGTTTGTTTGCGCCCCCCAAAAAATTTTGAGCACCAGCCGCCACTGTTAAAATGCCTTGAAGGGTAGGTGTCAGTCTGGAGGAATAGCCATTCCTAGGCAGACTATCCTAGGTAACACCTGCATGTGATGTTCATCCTCCATGACTGAAATACCTGAAATCCAATCAATGAAAAGAGTGGGCCAGGGGCAGTCAGGCTTGGGAGGAAAGAGTAGCTTCTAATGTACAAGGTGCAAAGGTCACATTGGGTAGTGAAATCAGAGTATGCATTTTCAGTAAAGGAAAGGAGCCTGTACCTCTCTGCAAGACTGAAGGTAAGGTTGGAGTTTAGATTTAACTCAAACCAATATTAAAGTGGTTATAAAGTTTTTACCTTAATGCATTACCTGCTTTAAGGTAAAAAAAGAAAATTACCTTGCTGTTTGTTTCTCTATCCCCCACCCTACATACTTAACAAAGTCCTTTTTTGATCCAGCACCGTGTCTGTGTGCAGCAGCGCTGGTGTTTCTCCAGCTCCAAGGGGAGAAAATGATAGCAGCAGAACCACTGGCTCCTGCTGCTGTCAATCAAATTCAGTGAGGAGGGATCAGGGTGTGGTCGAGCCATGCTGTGTGTGTCTATAGATGCCTCAGAGCACATGGCTTGCTATGGTGGCACACTAGGAAGTGGAGGAGCAGACAGTGCCAGCGGGGGACCACTGTGCAATATCTTGCACAGAGCAGGTAAATACTGTATAAACCTCTTTTTTCATTTAGGTTAAAACAATGCCTTTAATATCACTTTAAGTTTAGTTTTGGACAAACCTGGAAGAGAGATACATCCTCTGTCTATCTATGTAAAGGCTTGTACACACTATAAGAAAATCGGGCGGGAATTTTCATCCAAAGAACTTTCGTACGATTTTCGTATAGTGTGTACACAACTTTCTACAGCCAATTCCGACCTTCTGAACAAAAATTTCCAAAGGGACAAGCTCCAATTTTTTTCTCGTATGGGAACAGAATGTTTTCGTATGATTTTCGTAAAAGAAAAGTCGAAAAACAAAAGACTGCGCATGTTCAGACACAATAAACAACAAAAAAGCCTTTGTCCTACGAGAATTTTCGTACAAATCTTATTTCATCGGTTCCGATTTGCTGTGAAACCACATGTCCTTTCAATGCTATTAAAGCCAGGCCAGAAAAGACCGTTATGCAAGTATTCCTATGTTTCAATAGTTTAATTGCAGCTGCTCATAACTTCATGAGTGTGTTTATGAATCCTTATGACAGACAAATTATCTGTCTTATTGTTATTATCTCACATGCACAGTGCCAGAAAGCTAGGTTTGTGCTACAGTATGCGTGCAGTGGTCACCTTCCGGTATATTAGTAGATGAACCTGTTTATTGCAATAGAGTTTATATGCAACTCCTGTAATTTTAGTTAACCATGTGTCTTCTGATCTGGGATTCTATAACTAGTTTTAACGTAGGGCCTCGGCAAACAGCCAGTTTAGGCTTCTAACGGCCACTTCTGGTAGTTAGAGGTCTTGTTGCATGGCAGATTAGACACTACCAGTGAGGGACTAAAGAAGAGAAGAGTAAACAGGCTTGCCCTGAGTTCCAATGCCACACCACAATTTATAAGTGTGAGAAGTTGTGTTCTGGGCAGGTTGGACAACAGTTTAAGGATTTTCCCATCACCGCTGATCTTGTTTTTTTATGTCTCCGAAACAAAGACAGATGCTGCACTGTGATCATACTCAGGAGCCCCTGCAACTGGACATTACTACAACATTCATCTGAAGGAATCTATATTAATAACTTTAAATACCTTGGTATATGTGCAGAATTTCACCAGGACTCCTATTGGGCTCTTTGCTGATAATACCTGTTTGTATATTGAATGTATGTACTGTTATTAATCTTTTCCTATAAAACGCTTGTATTATTTCCATACTGATGTGCATCTACAGTATGTACTCATGGTTATTGTTAAATGCTGCTTGTTGTAGTTCTTTTGTTCCCAATTACTTTGATTAGACGTGGATAATTTCCCAGGAAGAGAACCGCCTCTGTTTACCAAGACCCCCTCCATGGGTGGAGACGTTGCCCACTCTAATATTAAACCCACTCTTCCACTTAGCAAAAGTTTTAGTTCTCTAATTTATCTATAGGTTTAGTGCAATATCTTGTTTGGGGAGAGCTGTTTCTCATAACCTTCCCCCAAAAGAGGACTACATAAGGGAGATTTCACTTTACTTACAGTCCAGGTTACAAAGTTGTCACTATGGCAGGAAGAGAAGTTAAAGCTTCAGTATGGACTGCATATTGATGTTGCATCCCTCTTGCTTTCTTGGTGCAGAAAAGTGAGGGAAAAATCCTACCTACCCCATCCAAAAGTAAACCAAAAATATTGGGTTTCAATAAATATGTGGGCATTTTTTTAAACTGAAGAACATATTACAAGAACAGAAAAGTAGTTCTTGTCTGTAGTGACAATAAGGCTCCATCCTCTCTTTCTATTAAAATGAAACAAAGAATCATATTTTTCATCATGGGCTATAATTGCACTTTTGTCCTCATTTTCTATTCTTTTTATAAAAGGATGTTTAATTTAACCACTTCGCGCCCGGGCAATGCTCAAAAGACGTCTGCATTGTGGCGCCGAAGTGCTGACTGGACGTCCATGGACGTCCTCCTCTTCCCCCCCCCCGCGCGCCCCCGCGAGCGCGCATCGGGGAAAATCCCTTGGACACAGCCAATCACAGATCGTGCTGAATGGCCAATCACAGAGGCCATTCAGCACTCGATCTCACTATCCAATGAGAGATGATCTCAAATGTAAACATATGAGATCATCTCTCATTGCCGGCTTTCTCTCCTCACACAGAGACAGCGTGTGAGGAGAGAGAGAGATCTGTGCTGCAGCTTGTAATAGTGAGTGATAAAATACACACACACACAAGTAAAAAACAGTGCCCACAGTCCCTGCCAGTGCCATCTGCTACCAGTGCCACCTGCCAGGGCCATCTTCCACCTGCCAGGGCCATCTGCCAGTGCCATCTGCCAGGGCCATCTGCCAGTGCCATCTGCCAGTGCCATCTGCTGCCAGTGCCACCTGCCAGTGCCATCTGCTGCCAGTGAGACCTGCCAATACCATCTGCCACCGCCATCTGCCACCGCCATCTGCCACCAGTCCCATCTGCCACCAGTCCCATCTGCCACCAGTGACACCAGTCAGTGCCATCTGTGCCACCTGCCAGTGCCACCTGCCAGTGCCATCTGTGCCACCTGCCAGTGCCATCTGTGCCACCAGTCCCATCTGCCACCAGTCAGTGCCATCTGTGCCACCTGCCAGTGCCACCTGCCAGTGCCATCTGTGCCATCTGCCACCAGTCCCATCTGCCACCAGTCCCAACTGCCAGTGCCACCTGCCAGTGCCATCTGCCATCAGTGCCACCTGTCAGTGCCATCTCATCAAATGGCTAAAAGAGTATTCTCAGCCGAGGAGGCGTATGAAATTCTTGCGGCCGACGGGAGCAACGGGGAGCGCTCCGATTCGGAGTCCTCCGCATATTCAGATGAGTCTGACGTGGACTACGAGCCTGTCATAAGCAGTGGATCAGTGACGGAGGAGACGGAGACGGCAGAGGAGGAGGAGGAAGAAGAAGAAGAGGAGGAGGGCCCGCCCGCCAGACGAAGGCGTTCTGCTGAGGAGGCAGTGCCATCCACCAGCACCGCAGTGCCATCCACCAGCACCGCAGTACCTCGAGAAGCAAGGCCACGTACCAGTGGGGTGTCACCTCAGCCCCAAAGGGTTAGGTCACATGCCAGCCTTCCCTATTCCCTTCAGTACCCTTTGTGGCTTCCTCCAAATTCAGGAGAAGCCAACATTCCCCCTTTCACTGCCCAGCCAGGAGTCCAGGTGGATACAGAAAACTTTTCCCCAATAGATTTTTTTAATTTAATTTTTACTAACGACATGCTGGCAACAATTGTGGCCCAGTGCAACTTATATGCCCAACAGTTTATAACCAGCAACCCAACGTCCTCTTATGCCCGTCCCTACGTGTGGAAAGCCCTTACAGTGGAGGAGTTTAGGATTTTTTTGGGCCTCACATTCTGCATAGGACTAAATGGAAAAAATCAATTACGTTCATATTGGTCATCCCGCCCCATATATCACATGCCCATCATTTCCTCAGTAATGCCCAGGTCCAGATATCTAATGATTATGAGATTCCTACACTTCAATGATAATACCCAGTGCCCTCCCTGAAATGACCCAAATTTTGATAAACTTTATAAAATTCGGCCGCTACTAAATTATTTTTCTGAAACCTTCCCCCAGTTGTTTACCCCAGACAAACACATATGCATAGATGAGTCCCTTATCAAATTTTCTGGCAGGCTGGGCATAAAACAATTTATACCCAGCAAAAGGGTCCGCTATGGGGTGAAGCTGTATAAATTGTGCGACAGAGAAACTGGGTATGTGTATGGCTTCATCATATATGAAGGGAAGGACTCCGAACTGAACCCCCCTAATTGCCCAATCTACATTGGAACCAGTGGGAAAGTAGTTTGGGAACTCATAAACCCACTCCTAGAGAAAGGATACCACTTGTATGTGGACAATTTTTATACCAGTTTGCCCCTGTTCCGAAATTTGCACAGAATGAAGACTCCAGCATGCGGCACCGTACAGACGAACCGGAAGGGCTTTCCTCAAAGCCTGGTCACCAAAAAATTGAGAAGAGGGGAGACGGCGAGTTTGCGTAATGAGGAGATTTTGGCTGTGAAGTGGAGGGACAGAAGAGACGTGTACTTGCTTTCTTCCATCCACAACAATGAATTTGTTGAAGTCACCAGGAGGATTGGCCGGATCCAAAAACCCAAATGCATCTACGATTACAATAAGTTCATGGGGGGTGTCGACTTCAACGACCAGATGCTCGAACCCTACCTTTCCACAAGAAGATCATACCAGTGGTATAAGAAAGTTTCAATTTATTTGTTCAATTTGGCCATGTACAACTCATATGTAATATATCGAAAATCCACTAGAAGACCCAAATCCTTCCTTTTCTTCCAGGAGGAAATCACCACTGCCCTTTTATACCCGAATAGCCCACCAGTAAACATAAGATCCAATGTCGTTAGCCGTCTCTCCGAGCGCCACTTCCCAGATAAAATCCCTCCCAGACCAACAGGCCAAAAACGCCAGAAAAAATGCCGGGTGTGCTCCAAAAGAGGAGAGAGAAGAGACACCATTTATCATTGTGCCCAATGTCCTTCAGAACCAGGCCTCTGCATAGGCAACTGCTTTCGCCATTACCATACCAAAATAAATTATTAGTTCACTTCCTGCCATTTATGTTCACACCCCTTATGCCTCTGCTTTCTCTGTAACTGACCCTGGACTGTTATTTGACCACGCTTCTGCCTAACGATTCTGTTTATACCTCTGCCTGATCTGGAACTGACCCTGGACTGTTATTTGACCACGCTTCTGCCTAACGATTCTGTTTATACCTCTGCCTGATCTGGAACTGACCCTGGACTGTTATTTGACCACGCTTCTGCCTAACGATTCTGTACATACCTCTGCCTGATCTGGAACTGACCCTGGACTGTTTGACCATGCTTTTTGCCTGCCTCTTGGACTGATCTTGTACCCTGCCAGTGGACTAGTGGGATTCATAACACAGGGGTCTCACATATGTGAGGGGCTCCAGAATTTTTTTTCTGGATGAAGAAAACAATTGTTTTTGTTTTTCTCATTCCCAGATTAGGGTCTGGAGACTCGGAGGCTTCAAAGAGATTTGGGTGGGAGAAGCCTCTACCCCTGTCCCCATTCAGTCCTGAACGAGGCCCTACTTCTGCCAACTGCCTGTAGGACCTATGCCATCATGCCTCTGCCTGTCGGATGAACTGACCACACCGCTTTTGCTGACCAAGTCCCTGCCTCTTGCCTGGACCAGTGCTGTCCTCCTGTGGAAAACTGCGCTACTAAAACCACAGGTAATCTTTTGTTTACCATTTGCTCAGCAGAATGTATTTTGGGGTGTAATTCTTGGTATGTTCATGCTATGTGTCCCTAGAACACCTGATGGTGTACCTTGCATGTTGGGCCTCTGTATGTGGCCAGGTTGTATAAAAGTCTCACACATTTGGTATCGCCATACTCAGGAGGAGTAGCAGAATGTATTTTGGGGTGTCATTTTTGCTATGTACATGCTATGTGTTGGCAATATCTTATAAATGGACAACTTTGCGTAAAAAAATTGCGTTTTCATTTTTTTCCCGCAATTTCCAAAAACTTCAGGAAAAAAATGAACCGTTCAAAAGACTCATTATGTCTCATAGATTATATGTTGGGGTGTTAGCTTTCCAAAATGGGGTCACTTTGTGGGCGTTTCCATTGTCCTGGTGCTCCAGGGCCTTCAAAAGTGTAATAGGTGGTTGAGAAATGAGATGTGTAATTTATGCTCCTAGAATGCCTGAAGGTGCCATTTCAATATTGGGCCTCTGTATGTGGTATAAAAGTCTCACACATTTGGTATCGCCATACTCAGGAGGAGTAGCAGAATGTATTTTGAGGTGTCATTTTTGCTATGTACATGCTATGTGTTGGCAATATCTTATAAATGGACAACTTTGTGTAAAAAAATTGCGTTTTCATTTTTTTCCCGCAATTTCCAAAAACTTCAGGAAAAAAATGAACCATTCAACAGACTCATTATGCCTCATAGATTATACGTTGGGATGTTAGCTTTCCAAAATGGGGTCACTTTGTGGGCGTTTCCATTGTCCTGCTGCTCCAGGGCCTTCAAAAGTGTAATAGGTGGTTGAGAAATGAGATGTGTAATTTATGCTCCTAGAATGCCTGAAGGTGCCATTTCAATATTGGGCCTCTCTATGTGGGCAGGCTGTATAAAAGTCTCACACATTTGGTATCGCCATACTCAGGAGGAGTAGCAGAATGTATTTTGGGGTATCATTTTTGCTATGTACATGCTATGTGTTGGCAATATCTTATAAATGGACAACTTTGCGTAAAAAAAATGCGTTTTCATTTTTTTCCCGCATTTTCCAAAAACTTCAGGAAAAAAATGAACCGTTCAAAAGACTCATTATGCCTCATAGATTATACGTTGGGGTGTTAGCTTTCCAAAATGGGGTCACTTTGTGGGCGTTTCCATTGTCCTGGTGCTCCAGGGCCTTCAAAAGTGTAATAGGTGGTTGAGAAATGAGAAGTGTAATTTATGCTCCTAGAATGCCTGAAGGTGCCATTTCAATATTGGGCCTCTGTATGTGGGCAGGCTGTATAAAAGTCTCACACATTTGGTATCGCCATACTCAGGAGGAGTAGCAGAATGTATTTTGAGGTGTCATTTTTGCTATGTACATGCTATGTGTTGGCAATATCTTATAAATGGACAACTTTGCGTAAAAAAATTGCGTTTTCATTTTTTTCCCGCAATTTCCAAAAACTTCAGGAAAAAAATGAACCATTCAACAGACTCATTATGCCTCATAGATTATACGTTGGGGTGTTAGCTTTCCAAAATGGGGTCACTTTGTGGGCGTTTCCATTGTCCTGCTGCTCCAGGGCCTTCAAAAGTGTAATAGGTGGTTGAGAAATGAGATGTGTAATTTATGCTCCTAGAATGCCTGAAGGTGCCATTTCAATATTGGGCCTCTCTATGTGGGCAGGCTGTATAAAAGTCTCACACATTTGGTATCGCCATACTCAGGAGGAGTAGAAGAATGTATTTTGGGGTATCATTTTTGCTATGTACATGCTATGTGTTGGCAATATCTTATAAATGGACAACTTTGCGTAAAAAAATTGCGTTTTCATTTTTTTCCCGCATTTTCCAAAAACTTCAGGAAAAAAATGAACCGTTCAAAAGACTCATTATGCCTCATAGATTATACGTTGGGGTGTTAGCTTTCCAAAATGGGGTCACTTTGTGGGCGTTTCCATTGTCCTGGTGCTCCAGGGCCTTCAAAAGTGTAATAGGTGGTTGAGAAATGAGATGTGTAATTTATGCTCCTAGAATGCCTGAAGGTGCCATTTCAATATTGGGCCTCTCTATGTGGGCAGGCTGTATAAAAGTCTCACACATTTGGTATCGCCATACTCAGGAGGAGTATCAGAATGTATTTTGGGGTATCATTTTTGCTATGTACATGCTATGTGTTGGCAATATCTTATAAATGGACAACTTTGCGTGAAAAAAAATGCGTTTTCATTTTTTTCCCGCATTTTCCAAAAACTTCAGGAAAAAAATGAACCGTTCAAAAGACTCATTATGCCTCATAGATTATACGTTGGGGTGTTAGCTTTCCAAAGTGGGGTCACTTTGTGGGCGTTTCCATTGTCCTGGTGCTCCAGGGCCTTCAAAAGTGTAATAGGTGGTTGAGAAATGAGAAGTGTAATTTATGCTCCTAGAATGCCTGAAGGTGCCATTTCAATATTGGGCCTCTGTATGTGGGCAGGCTGTATAAAAGTCTCACACATTTGGTATCGCCATACTCAGGAGGAGTAGCAGAATGTATTTTGAGGTGTCATTTTTGCTATGTACATGCTATGTGTTGGCAATATCTTATAAATGGACAACTTTGCGTAAAAAAATTGCGTTTTCATTTTTTTCCCGCAATTTCCAAAAACTTCAGGAAAAAAATGAACCGTTCAAAAGACCCATTATGCCTCATACATTATACGTTGGGGTGTTAGCTTTCCAAAATGGGGTCACTTTGTGGGCGTTTCCATTGTCCTGGTGCTCCAGGGCCTTCAAAAATGTAATAGGTGGTTGAGAAATGAGATGTGTAATTTATGCTCCTAGAATGCCTAAAGGTGCTATTTCAATATTGGGCCTCTGTATGTGGGCAGGCTGTATAAAAGTCTCACACATTTGGTATTGCCATACTCAGGAGGAGTAGCAGAATGTATTTTGGGGTGTCATTTGTGGTATACACATGCCATGTGAGAGAAATAACCTATTATAATGACAATTTTGTGGAAAAAAAAAAAAAAAAAATCTTCATTTTGCAAAGAATTGTGGGAAAAAATTACAACATCAAAAACCTCACGATGCATCTTACTAAATACCTTGGAATGTCTAATTTAAAAAAAGGGGTCATTTGGGGGGTATTTGTGCTTTGCTGGCTTGTTCGGGTCGTAAGAAATGAGATAGGCCACCAGTACATTAGGTGTGATCAATTGTTTATGATCCGCACCACAGCTTGTAGACTCTATAACTTTCACAAAGACCAAATAATATCCACTAATTTGGGTTATTTTTACCAAAGATATGTAGCAGTATAAATTGTGGCTAAATTTTATAAAGAAAAATTAATAATTTGCAAAATTTTATCACATAAACTAAAAAAAAAGCGTTTTTTTTTTCAAAATTTTCCGTGTTTTTTCATTTATAGCGCAAAAAATAAAAAACCCAGAGGTGATCAAATACCACCAAAAGAAAGCTCTATTTGTATGAAAAAAAGGACAAAAAAATCATTAGGTTACAGTATTACATGACTGAGTAATTGTCATTCAAAGTGTGAGAGCACTGAAAGCTGAAAATTGGTCCGGGCACGAAGGGGATTTAGTGCCCAGTTGTCAAGTGGTTAAGATGCTATTTTTGGCTTTGCCTCTGAACGTGACTGTGATATGAAATTGTTGTCATACCACTACAGGAAATAAAAAAAATAAAAAAACCTGTACCATACACAAAGCTTTTGGCTAAAATCACAAAAAATATAGTTGATATAAATATACTATATGTGATTTTTTTTCCCCCAGCCAAAGTAGTTGTAATTAGTACTTGTAACTTTAGTCATAACCAGGTCGATGACTTTACTTTCCAGCTTTGAGTGTCACCTAAAAACTGGACTAATTAGTATCATTGCACAGGAGTGATACATTGCTTAAGGCCCCTTTCACACTGGGGCGGGAGGTGCGGTGGCGGTATAGCGCCGCTATTTTTAGCGGTGCTATACCGTTGGAATTGCTGCGGTATTCGGCCGCTAGTGGTGCGATTTTAACCCCTGCTAGCGGCCGAAAAAGGGTTAATACCGCCCGCTCTGCAGAGGCGCATTGCGGGCGGTATTACCGCGGTTTCCCATTGCTTTCAATGGGAAGGAGCAGTGTAGGAGAGGTAAACACACCGCTCCAAAGATGCTGCTTGCAAGGCTTTTGGAGCAGTCCCAGCAGAGCATCGCCTCAGTGTGAAAGCCCTCAGGCTTTCACATTGAGAGTGCAGGGCAGGAGTTTTTCAGGTGGTATTTAGGCGCTATTTTTAGCGCTAAAACGCCTGAAAAACTCCTCATTGTGAAAGGGGTCTAACAGCCAGGTAGCTGACCCAAGAAACTGAAAAATGGAAACAAGAAATGATAGTGTCACCCACAAGACTATTCGCTGCTGCATGAATGTATGAATCACGAAACTGGCTGGACAGAATTACCCATCCTCAAGCTAACCGATTTGTATTGACTACTCAGATTTTGGTTAGTATTTTTTTTTTTTGCTGGTTAGTTTTAAATTCTGAGAAAGTTAAGAGGGATAGTGGATATGGCGCTGCTCTTAGACAAGTGTGTGTTATAAATTAAAAGTGCTACGTGCTTTGTGCAATATTTATACCAACAAATTATCTGAATAAATTGATGATGAATAAACATTGACCTTATAGTACTTAATGTGCAATAAAACATTAATAAAGTGTCAAGTGCTATCATGAACCAATTGGAGTAAACAATAAACTCTGCAGTTGTGAATAAAATAAAATAACAAACAGCCACTGGATTTTTATAATGATGGAAGTGACCAGTCCATAAATAGATAAGTTTTGGTATCGTTGGTCAGTTCATATCTTAAGGCATGGTTCACATCTATGCATATTTTTATGCGTTTTCAGTCTTGTAGAAACACACTACAGTCCATTTAATTTGGTTTCTTATGGGTCATGTTCACATCTGTACGTTTTATGGCAAGGGTCAGGGACTTTTTTCTGGTTTTTGGTTCCATAGACTTTAATGAATCAAAAGCGTGTATTCAAAAACGCAAAATGCAAACCTGCATAGGTGTGAGCCAAGCCTAAGTGGAAAACAAAAAATCAACTTGACTATTTATGGACTGGTCACTTCCATTATTATAAAAATCCAGTGGCTGTTTGTTATTTTTTTTTATTCACTACTGCAGAGTTTATTGTTTACTCCAATTGGTTCATGGTCCAATTGGTTCATGGTTCATGGTATTAATGATTTTTTGCACTATGAGGTAAATGTTTATTCATCATATGGTTCAGCAGAAATACTAGTCACTTTAATAATATCATTGATTGTATTTTCCTTGTACTTTCCTTGTATGCTTCAATTTATTTAGATAATTTGTTGGTATAAATATTGCACGTAGCACTTTTAATTTATAACCAGGGCTTTTTTTTTAGGGGGGAACTTGGTGGAACTCAGTTCCACCACCTCTGTCTGGTCTGGTTTCTGTTTTTACAAGTGACAGCTCTGCACTCTGTATGAAATGCAATCCTGGTATTTAATGCCCCTTTAAGACCCTTCTATTGTTCGTGAAATTTGACTGACCACACCCACTATTTGATGTGATTTGGAGGGTGTGTGTGGTTAAAGGGGTTTTGGGGGGTCGTGGTTGAGTTCCAGCACCTATTGTTTGAGAAAAAAAAGCCCTGTTTATAACACACACTTTTCTAGGAGCAGTGCCATACCCACTATCCCTCTTAACCTTCTCATATAAGACCCTACCCAGGTAATTGTCTCAGTGGAGGCAGCAGCTCTTATAACATCACACAATTTATCACCCAAAAAAATGTTTTTCTTTAGTTTAAAACTATGCTGGGGACCCCTTTATATTATTTTGTATACGACCCTGTCCATGTGCACCTTTTTGCTAGCAACTGTTGATCTGAGCAGCTACCGCTGTTGCTTTTTTGTTCTTGGTGCAGACACACACTATAAATCTTCAGTTGCCCTGTAAGGCCCCTTTCACATGGGCCTTTCAGTTTCTCACGCGGACCTAAACAGAATCTTCATGTGGGTCTATGAACAGGCGGATGTAGGGCCGATCCTAGGGTCACAGATGCCTGGGTGCAGAAATATTTCTGGCCCCCCACAATGGGGTGGTCATCTTACTAACTCCTCCCCTTTACAAATGTTTCTATGGCCACGACTCCATCTATCATATATGTGGCTTTTTAGAGTTTTATATTTATATATGGCTGGGAGGCGAAGGACATTCCATGGGTCCCCTTTTTTGACAACAAACAGCAGCATCACTTGGCTCATTAACCCCTTCACACAAACGTAATGCAAATATGTGGCCTTCAGCTTAAAGGGGTTGCACTGGGGTGATGCCTGAGCATGTTTTACATCCAACTACCCATACAGCCATCATTGGTCCACCACAGTTCTCTGTCAGAATACAGACAAAAACTGAACGGGCATGGATGTCACAAAGCTGACATTCATCCCGGTCAGATCCGATTCAGTAGGGGATCTGCTGCGCTCTCCTACTGGCCTGACAGTAGGGGAAGGAGGAGGGAGGAAGAGGGGGCCGGACTTCTAACATACCTCGCCTCCCCTCTCCCCCCTCCCCCAGAAAGGTGCCAAATGTGGTACCAGAGGGGGAAGGAGACAGATAAGCAGAAGTTCCACTTTTGGGTGAAGCAGAAATGCTTGTGGCATTGTCATGTACCTGAATATACTTGTAAAAAAATGGGCTGATTAGCAATTTGTGTTACCAAGCAATTGAACAGGTGTACCTAATAAAGTGGCCAGTGAGTATATGCAGTATATTATATATATATATGTAGCGGGGTGCTAAATTTAGGGGAAGTGTTGGGTGGTAGTTATACCCGAACACCCTAATTGTTAGAGTTCTTGCAACCATTTTTTGTCTGCAGGGAGAGCATTGGTGTATAGTTCCCTGTGGCCTGCAGGTGGCGCTGCCATAGTAGGCCAGGGTCGAACCGCTAATTCAGTGCTGTACCTTGTGTGTCCTCTCTCGGCAGCCGTATAGTGGGTGCGGTGGGTCTGCTGTGCATGCTGGGGGAGGATATAAAAGACGCAGACGCTGCCTGTTCAGGGTTCGTTGTCGGGGGTCCTACCCCAGGGAGTGTGTGCATTCCTGTCCGTCCTAGGCACCTTTGGCCCAGGGGCGGAGGTCGGTGGATCAGTCCCAGGCACCTTTAGTCCTGGGGCTGCAACAAAGGCCTGGGCCCAGCACCTTCGGCTGGAGCCCACCAGGGATCGAGGAGTCTCAGGGTGCCGCCTTGCGAGGGGACCCGTATCCTAGATGAGGAGGCCGGGGGAGGAACCGTTCCGAGGGACTGGTGCAGAAGTCACGGTGAAGGAAGGGTCCCGGTAACTCTCTGGAGGGATGTCTTCTCCTTAATAGAGGCCAAGTTCAGCAGGTCTGTGGCAGAGACAAAGTTCAGCAGCTATGTGGCAGATACCAAGTTCAGAAGGTCCATGGCAGAGACCAAGTTCACCAGGTCTGTGGCAGAGACTTTGGGTAAAGTTTGAGTACCATATCGGCTGCTAGTCCCAAGCTAGGGAGACTATTCGAATGGGCTGAGTCTGCTTGAGAATCGGAGCAGTGAACTGGGTTACGCTTGTGCCTGGACCTCTTCCACACCTTAAGCTGTCCTGTTCTCCCTCCAACCTTTCCTGTCAGAGACTGTGTTTTACAAGAAAATAATCTCTGCGTTGGAGTTGCAGCTGGTGTGGTCATTCAAGTTACTGTGGGGATACAAGGGCTTGTCTTTATTTAATATAGAGGTGAGAAACATTCTCTGGCTGTCTGACTGTGGAAGACCGATCAAAAACATAGCTCAACCTCTTCACACAGGAGTATACGGGCTTGTGGTGCGGTGTGCCCCTCTATTTCTGCGAGGAGCCGAACAAGGCAGGTAAAGAGAGGGGTGGGTGCGCTATATATATATATATATATATATATATATATACACACACACACACGCACACAGAGTTTTCCCAGTTAAGGCTTTTGTAATTCTGTGGCTATACACCTGTAGCCCTATTACCGCAGGAGCCACTGGCGAATGTTGATTATCTCATCCAGGCACATGCATTTCTCAATCAGTCTGGAGACAAGAAGCAATCCTTGCAGCTTTGTTTTTTTATTTAGAGCAATTGAACTTGGATGAGGGAGGGTTAATATGGCATGCCCATCAGAGCCGGTACAAGGGGTGGGTGGGAGGTGCGGGTGCCCTGGGTGGAGTGTGAGAGGGGGCGGGTTCAGGGCTGTTTTTAACGCAGGGCAAAAGCAGCTGCCCCTGAAGCCCGAGCGTTGCCTAGAATAGTTCTCCCTGTGTAGCGGTCACAAACACAGCTGTGCTGTCCTCCCCCGTTTGCTCTCCCGGCCAGGTTAACACAAGCGGCCACACTGACAGGGGAGGAGAACAGCTGCGGGCTGTGTGTGTAAGAGCCGACTCGTCCTGCTTCTCCCTCTGTCAGGAGCTGCAGGATCGGAGTGGCTGGTCTGTGACAGGGAGTAGGCAGAGCGGTCGTCCGTGCTCCCCCGTCCCGTCACCCCACCTTTAGACTTCTATAGCACAGCACAGAACAGAGTGAAATGTTCTGGCTGTATGCTACAGATCTGAGACTGCACTGAGACTGTGTGTTGGAAAAAGAGCGCACACACATGCCAGAAAGGTGCAGTGTCGTGGTGAGGATGAGAACTGTGAGAAGGAGGGGGAGGAATTTGTGAAAAGAGGTGAGAACTCTTTAAAGGGAGGATTACAAATTGTGGCTGTGGACGGACGTGGGGGGGTAGGGTTGGATACAGAGGGGGTTGTGGACGGGGGGATACAGAGGTGGCTGTGGAAGGGGGGTATACAGAGGTGGCTATGGAAGGGGGGGTATACAGAGGTGGCTATGAAAGGGGGGTATACAGAGGTGGCTATGGAGGGGGGTATACAGAGGTGGCTATGGAAGGGGGGGTATGCAGAGGTGGCTATGGAGAGGGAGTATACAGAGGTGACTATGGGAGGGGGGTATACAGAGGTGGCTATGGAAGGGGGGTATAAAGAGGTGGCTATGGATGGGGGGTATAAAGAGGTGGCTATGGAAGGGGGGGTATACAGAGGTGGCTGTGGACAGGGGGGATACAGAGGTGGCTGTGGACAGGGGGGTATACAGAGGTGGCTGTGGACAGGGGCGGGGTACAGAAGTGGCTATGGACAGGGGGGTACAGAAGTGGCTGCGGACAGGGTGGTACAGAGGTGGCTGTGGACAGGGGGGGTACAGAGGTGGCCGTGGATGGGGGGGTACAGAGGTGGCCATGGGCGGGGGGGTACGAAGATGGCTGTGGATGAGGGGGGTACAGAGGTGGCTGTGGACAGGGGGGGTACAGAGGTGGTCGTGGACAGGGAGTTACAGAGTGTGTGTACGTTTTTTGGGATGTTGGGATGAAGAGCAAAATTGCATGGGGGGCCCCAGGAAAATGCTTGCTCAGGGTCCAAACAATATTAAAGACGGCTCTGGGCGGGTTGTTAGCAGGCATAAGAGTAACAATACTGTGTGTGGGGTGATAATTGAATTTGTATTGTTTTAAGTATATTCTTGTTTTCAAACGACATTGATTCTTTCTTAAAAACTAGGGGGGAGGGCGCAGTTTGCCATCTTCGCCCTGGGCACCAAATGGCCCTGTCCCAGCACTGACGCCCATTTGTTCAGTAGAACTCTTCAGGGACACGACCTGTAAACATCTGGTATATATACACTTCTCTTCTTCTACCTCCAGCACAAACTTGATTGCAGAACTACAACTCCCAGGGCCAGCTAGCACTTTGGGAATGGTCTGACCAGAGCATATTCAGACCATGCAGGCATGGGCCCCCCCAAGCTTTTTTTTTTTTTAAAGTGGTCACTTTAAGAGTGTCCAGGTGCCAGACACTCTTGGGAATTTTTACCAGCTTGAAATCAGCTGATTGCAACTGGGAAGCTGATTTGCCCCTGTTTAGGGAGTGGTCGGGCACAAGAGATGCACCCGCAAACACTCCCACTCTACAATGATGTGTCTCTGCTCCTGTCCTTTCTTTTTTATTTGCAGGGACCAGAGGATGACTGGGCGTTGCTTTCTGTGTCACTGCGGTGTTACTTCCGGTTTCCCAGGTGGCTCACTGTGCTGTGGATTGGACTCTGAGACTGACTGACTGTGCGACCGACGCGCGATGGAAGCCAGCCTGAGCTGAGCGGCGCGGTAAAGGTAGGTAAAACTAACGGCACCGCGGGTCTCAGGCTCAGTCTCCCTCTCCTCTCCTCTGAGTCCTAGCTAAGTAAATTGACTGACAGCTGCGAGCCGCCCCTCCGCTCAGCACACACCTCCCTCAGTCAGTTCCCTGCACTTCTCTGTGAGGCTGAGTCTCGATGAGGTCTCCCCACTCAGTGAGTTCAGACTGGGCCCAGGCCAGGGCTGATGTCCTGGCAGTGGTCACTGGATGAGCATAGCGATGACGGGTGTAATATACAATGATGAGGATTATGATGATGATCATCATCATCCTCATATATACCCTGGTCTGTAATGCTGAGCTATATACCCTGATCTGTAATGCTGAGCTATATACCCTGATCTGTAAGGCTGAGCTATATACCCTTATCTGTGAGGCTGAGCTATATACCCTGATCTGTGAGGCTGAGCTATATACCCTGATCTGTGAGACTGAGCTATATACTCTGATCTGTGAGGCTGAGCTATATACCCTGATCTGTAATGCTGAGCTATATACCCTGATCTGTAATGCTGATCTATATACCCTGATCTGTGATGTTGAGCTATATACCCTGATCTGTGAGGCTGAGCTATATACCCTGATCTGTGAGGTTGAGCTATATACCCTGATCTGTAATGCTGAGCAATATACCCTGATGTGTAAGGCTGAGTTATATACCCTGATCTGTGATGTTGAGCTATATACCCTGATCTGTAATGCTGAGCTATATACCCTGACCTTTAATGCTGAGTAATATACCCTGATCAGTGATGTTGAGCTATATACCCTGATCTGTGAGGCTGAGCTATATATCCTGATCTGTGAGGTTGAGCTATATACCCTGATCTGTAATGCTGAGCAATATACCCTGATCTGTGAGGCTGGGCTATATACCCTGATCTGTGATGTTGAGCTATATACCCTGATTTGTAAGGCTGAGCTATATACTCTTATCTGTGAGGCTGAGCTATATACCTTGATCTGTGAGGCTGAGCTATATACCCTGATCTGTGAGACTGAGCTACATACTCTGATCTGTGAGGCTGAGCTGTATACCCTGATCTGTGAGGCTGAGCTATATACTCTGTCCTGTAATGCTGAGCTGTATACTCTGTCCTGTGATGCTAGGGCTGTATACTCCTGTTCTGTGATTCTGGGGCTGTAAACTCTGTCCTGTGATGCTGAGCTGTATACTCCTGACACTATGGGTGGAAGCAAGTGAAATACAGGGGACGGAGTCCGTAGATTTTATAAGGGGTGGGGCTTATGAGAAGTGGGAGGGGTCAAAAGGGAAGGGCAGGGTCTAAAACGTCACTAGCCGCCACTGCAGAAGATATTGTTTTCTTCCCAACAAAAGTGGAGCCACTCTTTAAATATGCAATTAGATGAAGGGACAGAGATGCCCTGTATGGTCCATTCTAGAAAACTGGTGTTGATATCACATGAAGCATAATAAAGGGGTCTCTTACCCCTGTGTCTTTCTGTACTGCTGCAAGAGTTACTGGTTTTCCAAGATCCATTGCTTAATGTGTCATGTTAAATAAACAACAGCAGGACAGCATTATGTGTCGGCTGTCAAGGACAGTTTACATGGAGGATATCTCCATTTTGCTGTTCTACATAGACTTTTGCTTTGAGATGAAAAACTCCTTTAAATTTTACTTTTCAGAAGACGTAAATAAATAGTATAAAATAATGATAAGATAATAGTAAAAAAAACTATTAGAATTGTGATAATTATTGTTTTTAAATCCAGTAAGTCTAAGAATTTGGGTTTTAATTGTTGCTTACTGAGGAATGTTTAAGTCTGTCTGAAGTACGTGCATTCAGCTCATTATTAAGTTTTCAGGTCTTGCTCAAGACTGGCACACTGTGTGTGCAGTGATCCACAAGAAGTGTTTGGCACTAACACACTGGGCTGCATTGTGCTGGGCATAATATTGATGTTGTTCACTGAAAGACTCTGGCATTTAGCAGAATTGTTTTTTACTAATGCAACATTGTGGAGGAACAAAAAAGTGGCGTAATATTTTGGTATTATTTTGCAAACTAAAGACTTTCATAAGTGTAAAGAGAGTAAAGAGCTCATTTGAATTCCAAACAATATTATCAAGTCATTCATGGTTGAATTAGCTGTAATTGCAGTTTGCTTATTCATTTGCCTTCTTACAAATAAATATGTGAAAAGTGTGGCGTGCATTTGCATGTGCAATAAAATCTAGTAGAACCAATTGCCTTCAGAAGACACCAAATTGTTAAATAGAGTCTACCTGTGTGTAATTTAATCTCAGTATAAATACAGCTGTTCTGTTAAGCCCTCAGGGGTTTGTTAAAGAACCTTAGTGAACAAACAGCATCATGAAGGCCAAGGAATACACCAGACAGGTCAGGGATAAAGTTGTGGAGAAGTATAAAGCAGGGTTAGGTTATAAAAAAATATCCCAAGCTTTGAACATCTCATGGAGCACTGTCCAATCCATCATCCGAAAATGGAAAGAGTATGGTACAACTGCAAACCTACCAGGACATGGCTGTCCACCTAAACTGACAGGCTGGGCAAGGAGAGCATTAATCAGAGAAGCAGCCAAGAAGCCCATGGTAACTCTGGAGGAGCTGCAGAGATCGACAGCTCAGGTAGGAGGATCTGTCCACAGGACAACTATTAGTCATGCACTCCACAAATCTGGTCTTTATGGAAGAGCGGCAAGAAGAAAGCCATTGTTGAAAGAAAAGCCATAAGAAGTCCCGTTTCCAGTTTTCGAGAAGCCATGTGGGGGACACACCAAACATGTGGAAGAAGGTGCTCTGGTCAGATGAGACCAAAATTGTACTTTTTGGTCTAAAAGCAAAACGCTATGTGTGGCGGAAAACGAACACTGCACATTACCCTGATCACACCATCCCAACAGAGAAACATGGTGGTGGCGGCATCATGTTGTGGGGATGCTTTTCTTCAGCAGGGACAGGGAAGCTGGTCAGAGTTTATGGGCAGATGGATGGAGCTAAATACAGGGCAATCTTAGAAGAAAACCTGTTAGAGTCTGCAAAAGACTTGAGACTAGAGTGGAGGTTCACCTTGCAGCAGGACAATGACCCTAAACATTCAGCCAGAGCAATAATGGATTAGTTTAGATCAAAGCATATTCATGTGTTAGAGTGGCCCAGTCAAAGTCCAGACCTAAATCCAATTGAAAATCTGTGGCAAGACTTGAAAATTGCTGTTTACAGATGCTCTTTATCCAATCTGACAAAGCTTGAGCTATTTTGCAAAGAATGAGCAAAAATGTCACTCTCAGTCTCTAGATATGCAAAGCTGGTAGAGACATCCCCAAAATGACTTGCAGCTGTAATTGCAGTGAAAGGTGGTTCTACAAAGTATTGACTCAGGGGGGCTGAATACAAATGCACGCCACACTTTTCACATATTTATTTGTAAAAGGTTTTGAAAACCATTTATCGTTTCCCTTCGACTTCACAATTATGTGTCACTTTGTGTTAGCCTATCACATAAAATCCCAATAAAATACAATTACGTTTTTGGTTGTGACAAAATGTGGGAAATTTCAAAGGGGTATGAATATTTTTTCAAGGCACTGTGTAAAAGGGATTCAGTCAGATAGCAATTCAGGGGAAATGACAGGTTCTCTTCAAAGACCAACTCCCTCTTGCTGATTCTTACCTTCCCCATGCTCCTCCAGCCTTCCATTTTATTACTGGAATTACCCTGGGTAAGCTTAGTATCGGATGGTGTCGGAGCTTACACCCAATGACTTCCTCTCCTCCCTCACGCATTGCTATTTAGACCTAACAATCGGCCTTTAAGGCCTGAGCACTGCATCCTGGGAGGAACATAAGGAAGCCACAAGCTTTTCTATACCCAGAGGCTCTGGGTATTTCCCAAAGGCTCCAACAGGGGAGTGTGGACTGGTGAGTATCATTGGGTGAGGTGTTTTTCTTTCAAGACAACCTGTCATTTTGCTCTGAATGGGCAAACTCACAGATTTACTTTTACTTTTTATTATGTAGCATAAAATGGATGTGCGGTGTTATATATATTTTTTTCACAATCTGTTTATTAGTATCTTTCTTCATCACAGATACATTATAAGCGATGTTATATTAGAAGGCTAAGTCAACCCTAATGGTTGGCTTAAATATCTTTAGAATTAATTCAAGTTCTACTCTAGTAGGCCACTTTCTGGAACTTCTCCCCCCATTGTCCACTACATTCTCTGACAGCCCTCTGGTTAGTGTCAACACTATATTCCATGGTAGTCCTCTATGTACTGTTTGCAGTAGCAGTAGCTTCTCTTGCAGGTCCCATCCCATCCCACACTGTCTTCTGCATTCAGCACTCTCCAATTCCTTGTTATTTGTATAGCACCTTAAATCTGAGCCCTGTGGCTGCTGCCTTTTAACTGTTTTAGTTTTGTTTTTGATTCCCCACAATGCTATTTTGTGGTATGTTGTCTCTGAACTGTGGCCACTGTCCCCTGGCTTCCATAGTGGATACAAGCGCTTGAACAGATGTTAAATGTTGCATTATATTTCATACGTTATGCCCCCCTCAGTAAGCGCCAACCTTATGCCCAAACTGCTGTTCCTCCAACTGGTTGGAAAAATGACAGTTCATACATGCCCACTCCCCAGTCCATTATGAGCTCTCTGTCTGCCTTATTTATTTTATCCTGCCAGTCCATGACTTATCCTTTCTATACATCCTTTCCCCAATATCAGTTGCTGCTCCTCTTTCTCTTCTTCAGCAACCATCAGTCCACGTTCAGCATTCCTCTGTCCCTTGTCCTCAATTAGCTTCCACTGTCCCTCCATCATTGCTCCCACCCACTGGCCACAATCATCTTTGCCCCTAAACCATAATAAGCAAAACCTATCCTATCCTCCCAGTGATCTGCAGTCAGATCCCACTGTCTCTTCTCCTAGTCCATGCTCATTCACTTTCTGCCTCCTCTCACTCTTCCCAGTCCTTTGTATTAGCCTTGGTCCTCGGTGCTTGCCCTAAAGCCTATCCCACATGTTAAACCCTGTCTCAAATCAATATGCTCACATAGAAAAATATGGAAGTGGCTAATGTGTCCTCTATCAGATCCGAAACGCATCGACGTTTAGACGTACAAGGGGCACTATCCATACTGTATGGTTTTTATTCTGAACATTGTCAACGTTTTTTATGTCATTAAAATATAAATATTTTCTCTACTCCATTCTCTGTGTGTTGCCTTTAAAGTCCAATCCCAGTCTTTGCTCTTCGAGCAATTTCAAACAAATTTTCACGTAACTACGGATGTGGCAGTGTGAGTGCTTCCCCTTATTCCCCTAATATCCATCAGATACGGCACCTCATCCCTGAACAATGGTAGCAAAAATGGGAAAAGAGGATGAAGGGATTATAACGGTGCAAAACAAGTCAGAAAATAGAATTAATTTTAAAAGAAGACATATTTTTATTATGAAGAATTTGATATAATAGTATTGATCAATACATAGTACAGTACACTGAGTTGAATCGTACAGCCGTTTTTCCCAACATGTTTCACCAAAGCATTGGCTTCCTCAGGGGATAATATACATTTAGTGTAGTGTTAAATTCTACAGAAAAAGACAGAAAATTAATTATGGTACAAGGAATAATGTGTTATAATATACAGTATAGAGCATAAGCAAACTGAAGGTTAAATACATCAGAGTACTGGAGGTCCCAACATTATCCAGCCACATGAGTAGCCTCTATACACAAAAGCGGTCAGAAATGCAACCAAACCTACCCCAAGACTCCACAAAGGTCAGGTCGGCAAGGACGCCCACAAAAGGTAGACCAAGCACTGCCCTTGTGTTGCTTCAGGGGATCAATCTGCAAAAAAAAAAAACAACAAATTGTTAGAAAAGGACAGAAAGCACCATGGCTAATGACTGTTCTTAAAGGGGGCTAACATAGCCTCCATACCTACCATGCCTTAACAATAAATTGAACAAAGGGCTGGGGGCGCTGACAAGATTGCCAAGGTCCAAGAAAGGAATCAATAGGCAATGGTACAAAGCTGGGTGGAAAATGAGGGAAATTACATCAGTTAGTAATAATCAAGATGCCAAAATAAACTGAGATCTATGGGATCAAAAGACGTATTGGACTGGCTTACCTATAATGTATTCACATGTTTTAAGGCTTCACAGGGATTTATTTTACCAAAGGAAAAGCCCAACCATACTATCCAAGTATTTGGCAGGGGATAGACTAGGGAAAGCCTGTGCAGTGGAGGAGGTTGAAAATGGAATCGATATAAATTAATATGATGTCCATTAGTTACAAAGACACAAACAGGGCTAGCCAGAATAATATGAATTACCTTAGGACAGCAAGAACGGTGATTTCAGCGCCCCCCCCCCCCCCCCGATACAGCCAGCAAATTGTGGCTGGCGGTGTCAGTTTAAATAGTCCCCCAGCTGGTCGGCGCATCACGTCGCCGACCGGTAGCGGAGGTAAGGTTAGCCAGCGTGCATGCACGGCTCCACTGCAGGGCCTACAATCCCCATAGAGCTGTGCGATGTTAGTGTCGGCGTCACGGAGAGACGCGGGCCAAGGCGAGCAGGACCAAACCATAACCAAAACCTATAGGCAGGGATGGAAGGCAGATGAAATACAGCAGATGGAGTGGGATGGAATCATGCAGCAGGGGCATGGCTAAGAGGCGGGCTCGGTGTCACAAGGACAACCGGCCCTTGGGTGTCCATACAGCCACAGGCTGTGAACGGAAAAACCGATCGGGGGCATCCGATTGGACCTGGCATGAGGGACAGGGGCAGAAAGGCTGCAATTCGGACAGAAAAAATGCAAGGAACGGATAAAGTAGCTAAAATGCGATTGTAAGTGTAGCGCCCACCCCAAAAGGTTGGGACGCTATTTAAATTTAGAGGGATGTCTGAGCCAGTAGTTGGGCTCAGACGGTTGAATTGCATTTAATTTTACCTCTTCTTCAGCTGTGGTTTGCCCGACAGTGTTTTTCCCTTATTACCTGTAGGTGGCGTTGCCACCTCAGGCACCTGTTGGAACACGGGCAAGCCATGGTGCATTGAGTGACCCTTCTCGGCAGCGGTACAGTGGGAGTGGTCGACCTGCTGTGCCAGCTGGGAGGGGATACTTAAGGGGCAGATGCCATTGATTGGGGTTCGTCCTCTCCCCGCAGCCCTCCGGGCGCGAGGCATGTGTGTGTGGTCCTGGTCTCTGGGCCACATTGGCCCGAGGCTGCATCACTGCTTAGTAGGCCCAGCTAGTCTGACTGGGGCCTACATTTGGAGAAGGGATCCCAAGCTGTCTGTCCAAATGGGGAGGAAGCTATCTTGGTGAAGGAGACCAGGGGAGGACCTGCCCTGGAGGAGACCGGCAAAGTGCTGCTGTCTCGGGTGAGGCCTGGTGACTTTGTCAAGGAGGGATCCACTATATTACAAGCCCTGCAGTTCGCCGGATTGGCTTAAAGGCCCTTTAACTGTACGACTGGAAGTTTGGGACTTTGAAATCCTGTGGCAGAGGATTCCTGGACTATCCGTTTGCTCAACTTCAAAAGGTCTGTGGCAGAGACTTTGTACACTTCAAAAGGTCTGTGGCAGAGACCTACTTCATCTTGGGCAGTCTGTGGCAGAGATTGCCCCGTTGCTGGTTCGTGTGTCATCCCGGCTGCTAGGCCATGTGAGAGGGGACTATCCGGGTGACCAATACCCACTCTAACATTGAGAGTGGTGAGTGACTTTGAACTTATACCTTTGTCAAATTTTGTGGCCAATGCCTGAACCTTCCCCTACTCTTCTATACCTTCTACTTCTCAAAGTTTATTGCATAAGAAAAATAAAGCCTAACTGTTTGAGGTTTTACATCGGGGTGGACATTGCATTATTACAGACTTTCCTACCCGGACAACGCAGCTGAGAAGGTAACGTGCAAAACCCAAAATTAACCAGCGGCCCTCTAGGGGGTATTGCCACATAAGCAGAGAACTACAGTACTCTGACAATAACCAATCAGCTTGCCTGAAGTATCTATAAATATGATTAAACAAAAACAATTAAAGGCAAATGAAAAATATCAATTAAGATACAACAATTAGGAAAAATACAAGAATTATAAGGAAAATCAGTGTGCAAATATTAAGTAATCAGATACAAAGTATACCTTAATTGTAATAACGCTCTATGACCCCACATATCATCGAAGTGGATCCCAAAGATCGTTAAGGGATCTAAAAAATACAGTACAAGGGTCCAGAGAGAACAAATGAGGAGAACCTAATTGTGGGAGGAGACAAAATGGTCAATGTCAAGGATACCATGTCCAAATATTGGACATGGGGAAATGACATGCGGGAGACATAGTGTAAAAGGGGATTCGTGTGAACAGATTAGCCTAAATAATGAAAACTATTAACATAATATAATCTGGTTACAGAAATGACTTGAAACTAATATACTCATTGAGCCCAGGATATTTAATGGCGTCTAGACTATGTATCCATTTAGTTTCAAGTTGTAATAAGGTCACGTCAATTCCACCACCACGGACATGTACAGGTACATGCTCAAGGGCAGAGAACTGTACTACATTTGAATCACAATTGTGTTGGCATCCAATGTGTCGATTCAAAGCAGTGGTTGTTACCTTCTTGAACAAAGGCAAAATGTGATCTCTAATCTCTTGAAAAACGGGCGTTTAGTCTTGCCGATGTAAAAACATCCGAATTGGCACATTGCCAAGTAGATAACACCTACCGTCTTACATGTCACTCGATGTTTGATGGTATGAACAAAACCAATCGGTAGAAGTACATCTCTTGAATTAGATAGAAAGGAACAGATGTCGCATCTTCCACATGGGAAGGTACCCATTTGTGTAGAAACCATCTGAGTTCTTGGAGAAAATTGACTACATACCAGTCGGTCCTTCATTGAAGGAGCACAACGGTACGTTATTTCAGGATGCGGTTTGATGTATTTTTTGATGGTAGTGTCTGCACTCAAAAGAGGCCAAAAATGTTTTAAAATGTCACGCATCTGACCGTGTTGTTTTGAAAAATGCGTAACATTATGGACCGATTTGTTAGACTTAGGTGGTCTAGTTGAGTGAATGAGTTCCATGCTGTTAAGTTTGACAACTCTGTTAAATTATCTTTTTAGAAGGGATTGACTGTAACCCCTTACAAGTAGTCTATCACGTAATTCATTGGCCGTCTTATAAAAGTCCATATCAAGGTTACAGTTTCTTCTAAGCCGTAAAAATTGGCTGTAGGGAATGCTGTCAAGTAAGGGTTGAGGGTGTGCACTACTAGCGTGCAACAGAGTGTTACCAGCTGAGGGTTTTCGGTAGAGAGAAGAGTGAAGGGTCCCTTCTTGATAAACATGGATCTTAAGGTCGAGAAAATCGATGTTCGATTGACTGCACTCCATTGTGAAGCTCAAATTATAATTATTTATAGCCAGTAGGTCCATCAGTTGCAAAAGCTCATCCCGCGTTCCTGACCAAAAAATTTAAATGTCATCTATATACCTGTGCCAGGCAATCACATGATGTAACAGAACAGATAGATGATCATTAGAAAAAAGTTGCCTCTCCCACCCCCCAGGTACATGTTGGCATATGGGGGGGCACAAATGGTCCCCATAGCCACACCCTGCACCTAGATAAAGTGGGAGGTTCCAAATAAAAAAAACATTACGTGTGAGGATGAACTCAAGCAACCGAAGGACGAACTGGCTATAATGACAGGAAGATGGTCCACGTTCATTCAATTGGATCTGGATAGTTTCAAGGCCTTTTTTGTGTGGGATGGAATTATATAAACTCTCAACATCCAATGCCACTAGCCAAGTGCCTGGAGAAATTTGTTTTCCATCAATACTTCGAAGCAAGTCTATGGCATCCTTAACATAAGAGAATAACGAGGTGACGTGAGGATGCAGATATTTATCAATAAGAGCGCTGGCATATTCCGTCAGACTCTGGCATCCAGAAACAATTGGACAACCATGTCATGGATATGCATTAATGTCTGTCTGCCATCTTACCTTTCCTCCTCATGTGTTCATCTTAGAGACCAGACCCCCTTCACCTGGCTTCCTTTATAATCTCCTCCCAGCCAGACTCCACCCCAGGCCCTATCACAGAACACTATATTAACCTGTGCACTGCAAGCCTGCTTCGCTGATCAACATGTTTGTTAGGCATTGTGTGTTTGGGTTCCTGCCTGCCGTGTGCTACGTCTGTCTCTCCGTTACATATTTGGCTTGTCCCCGACTATCCCTGTCTGCTCGTGACCCTTGATCTTCGGCTTGTCCTTCGTTATCCTTGTCTGCTTGTGGCCCTTGACCTTCAGCTTATTATTCGTTACTCTTATATCTTGCTCTGCTGCTTCCCCTCTTTTCCCCTTAAATTACGGGGCGTGAGCTAGGAGACTCTAGGGGCCACTACCTGGACCCAGCCTGCAGCATAACATCCTCACCACTAGAGGCTCTGGAGAAGACCTGCTGGGTCTTAGACTCCGCGCCCTGGGGAATCTTGGCTCTAGCTTCCTATAGGATCCCGGTTGTGCTCCTCTGGTCCCGCTTTCCACAACCACCCAGTTTCCTATCCGCAGCAGTCAGCCATAGGGTTCACTACCTTGCGGTGCACTCCTGTCCCCCTACGGTGTACATCTGTCACCTGGCCATAGGTGACCTGACAGTTTGATCAGCCATGGACCCGGCTGACAGGCCGCTCCCCGCGGATGATCCATTACAGGGCATAGTCCGTAGACTTGAGACCCAGGAATCAGATCAGACTCAGGTGATGCGATTCCTCCAGGATCTGGCTTCTCGCTTCGAGCAGCTTCAGACCTCCTTGGGAACCCCAAATCTGCAACCTCAAGTACAACCAGCGGCTGCGCCTTTCGCATCAGTCGCAGCCACACACTCACTAGAACTGCCAGCTCCGTTCCATTTCTCTGGGGACTCCAAGGCCTGCAGGGGGTTTCTCAGCCAATGTACGATCCATTTTGAGCTTCAGCCTCAAAATGTCCTGTCTGATAAAGCTAAGGTAGCCTATATCATCTCCCTCCTCTCCGGTGAAGCTTTAGCCTGGGCTGCCCCCCTGTGGGAAAGGAATGATTCGGTGGTTTCCATCCTGTCCAACTTCTTGGAGCTCTTTCAGAACATCTTCCAGGAGCCGGCTCGGGCTTCTTCAGCGGCTAGTGCTGTCTTACGTCTTCAAGAAGCTAGTTCAGTGGGACAATACGCTCTTCAGTTCTGTATCCACACAGCTGAATTGAGCTGGAATAATGAGGCCCTGGTCACTACCTTTTTACATGGCCTCTCTGACCGAGTAAAAGACGAATTAGCGGGAAGAGCCATTCCCGTCGGTCTGGACGATGTAATTTCTTTGTGCAACCAGATCGACATTCGTTTTCAGGAGAGGTCGCTAGAAAAAAGACGCCAGCACTCTCTGGGTCCTAGCCAGTCTGAGCTCCCCTCCCTTCGTCCCGTGGAGCATCTTCTGCCTGCTGAGGGACCTTTGCAGCTGGGCCGGACCAGACTAACCCCCGAAGAACGTGCTAGGCGCAGAACTCTGGGCTTGTGCCTCTATTGTGGGGGCAAGGGTCATTTTCGTGACTTTTGCTCGCTTCTGTCCGGGAAACGCTCGGGCCTAATACATTTGGAAGGTGGAGTATTGGACCCTGAAACATCACCTTCTTGCCTTCTCCTGCCGGTGTTCCTTCATGTAGGCACTTCTCCTCAATCAACCCTTGCATATCTGGATTCAGGGGCAGCCGGCAATTTTATGGATTGGGGAACTGCTTCTTCTATGAAGCTTACCCTTTCACCTCTCGCTACCCCATTGGTAGTCTCGGCAATTGATGGCACTGTTCTCCCAGGGGGCCCTATTCGCTTCCAGACGCTACCCATTAGGATGTCGGTAGGGATTCTCCACCAGGAGTGGATATCCTTTCTCATTCTACCCAAGGCCTCTACCCCCATTGTATTGGGCCTTCCTTGGCTGCAGCTCCACTCTCCACATGTGGACTGGGCCTCTGGGCAGGTCCTGGCTTGGGGTCCCTCATATTTCTCGTCATGTCTTCTCAAAGTGGCCCCCAAAGAGAGACTTCCGGTTGCTACCACTTCTGTTTCTTCTGATCTTCCCGCTGCATACAGTGATTACCGGGATGTGTTCTGTAAGAAATCAGCTGAGGTGCTTCCTCCCCACAGGTCTTTTGACTGTGCTATTGATCTTGTCCCCGGAGCAACTCTGCCCAGGGGTCGTACCTACCCTCTGTCCATCCCAGAGACCCAGGCCATGTCTGAGTATGTTGCAGAGAATCTGGAGAGAGGTTTCATCCGGAAATCCGCATCACCTGCAGGGCCAGGGTTCTTTTTCGTTGCCAAAAAGGATGGTACCCTAAGACCCTGTATCGACTATCGAGGTTTAAACGCGGTTACTATTAAAAATCGATACCCCTTACCCTTAATATCTGAACTATTCGATAGGTTGAAGGGTGCCTCCATTTTCACCAAGTTGGATCTCAGAGGCGCGTACAATCTCATTCGAATACGGGAGGGTGACGAATGGAAGACTGCATTCAACACTAGAGACGGGCATTACGAATACCTGGTGATGCCTTTTGGTTTGTGTAATGCCCCAGCTGTGTTTCAAAACTTTGTCAATGAAATCTTCAGAGATCTGCTGTACCAGTTTGTTGTCATCTATCTGGATGACATTCTGATCTTTTCTGAAAATCTGCTCATCCACAGAAACCATGTCCGCACTGTACTTCAGCATCTTAGAGAGAACAATCTCTATGCCAAGCTGGAGAAATGTTCCTTTGAATGTTCTGAGGTCCTGTTTTTGGGGTGCTTTGTCTCATGTTCGGGTCTTCGTATGGATCCTGCGAAGGTCTTGGCTATTACCAACTGGCCTCTTCCTGCTAGCCTCAAGGCCACACAGCGCTTTCTTGGCTTCACAAATTATTATAGGCAGTTCATAAGGAATTACTCTTCCATTGCTGCGCCTATTATCGCTTTAACCAAGAAGGGTGCGAATGCCAAAGACTGGCCTCCCGAAGCTGTCTCTGCATTTCACGACCTGAAACAGGCCTTTGTTTCTGGACCTCTCTTGAGGAGACCAAATCCTGGGGATGCATTTTTTATTGAAGTGGACGCTTCCTCAATGGGGGTGGGAGCTGTGCTTCTTCAATTCTTTGAGAAGAGACGTCAACCATGTGCGTTCTTCTCCAAAAAAAATTCTCAGGCAGAGAGGAATTATGCCATCGGTGATCGGGAACTTCTCGCGATTAAATTGGCATTAGAGGAGTGGCGTCATCTCATGGAGGGTTCCCCTCACTCCATAACGATCTTTACTGACCACAAGAATTTACAGTATCTACAGAATGCTAAACGTCTGAATCCTAGACAGGCCAGGTGGAGTCTCTTCTTTGCCCGTTTTAATTTCACGATTACTTACAAACCTGGTTCCTGCAACGGTCGGGCTGATGCGCTCTCTAGGTCATTTGACACTTTTGACGAGGAGTCCGCCCCTGAACCTGAGCCGATCATTCCAACCTCGTGCATTGCTGCCCACTCTACCACCCTGAAGTCAAAGATTCCGCCTGGTAAGACCTTTGTCCCCACTGAGCTAAGAGCTAAGATCCTTCATTGGGGACATGATTCCAAGGTGGCAGGTCATTCTGGATTCCTCCGATCCTTCTTACTCATTAGTCGTCACTACTGGTGGCCTAATCTCCGCTCAGATGTCAAAGACTACGTTAAGGCTTGTCATGTCTGTGCTCAGTCTAAATCCTCCACACAAGCTCCTGCTGGTCTTCTCATGCCCTTGCCCATCCCTAAGGAGCCCTGGGCTCATATTGCCATGGATTTTATCACCGACCTCCCACTGTCTGAGAATAATACAGTCATTTGGGTGGTAATCGATCGGTTCTCCAAGATGGCTCATTTTGTTCCTCTTCCTGGTCTTCCTTCTGCTCCTGCCTTGGTTCCCATTCTTATTCGAGAAATTTTCCGCCTCCATGGGGTTCCTTCTCATATTGTTTCCGACAGGGGAGTCCAATTTACGTCTCGTTTTTGGAGAGCCTTTTGCAAATCCCTCAATATTGTCTTGGATTTTTCCTCTTCCTACCACCCTCAATCCAATGGACAGACTGAGAGGGTTAATCAGGAGTTAGAGGTCTTTCTTCACACCTTTGTGTCTTCTCATCATGACGATTGGTCCTCTCTACTTCCGTGGGCAGAATTCTCCCATAACAATCATGTGAATACCAGCTCGCAGAAGACACTCTTTTTCACTGTTTATGGAAAACACCCTCAACTTCCTCTTCCCATGACCTGTTCTCCAGATATTCCAGCATGATTCCCTCCGGGCAGCTGCTGAAAAATTCAAAGGCTTTGCCGACCGCCGCAGGCGTAAACTGCCTTCTCTTCAGCCAGGGGACAAAGTCTGGCTCTCCACCAGGAACATCAAGCTCCGAGATCCTTCTCTGAAGTTTGCTCCACGATTCATTGGTCCATACACTGTAACTGCTAAACTGAATCCAGTTTGTTTCAAACTCCAGATTCCTAAGAGCCTTAAAATCACTAACTCCTTCCATGTTGCCCTTCTGAAGCCTTTAGTCCTCAATAAATTCTCTCGTCCTCTCCCTACCGTGGCGCCTGTCTCTGAGGATAATCAGGAGTACGAGGTCAGTCAAATTCTGGACTCCCGACTTTGTAAAGGCGTTCTTCAGGACCTCGTTCATTGGAAGGGGTTTGGTCCTGAGGAGAGGTCTTGGATCACTGCATCTGAGGTCTTTGCACCTCGTCTGTTAAAGGAGTTTCATCTGAAGTTTCCCTCCAAACCTGGGCCCAGGCGGGGAAGGGGGAGGCCTCGTAAGAGGGAGGGTACTGTCATGGATATGCATTAATGTCTGTCTGCCATCTTACCTTTCCTCCTCATGTGTTCATCTTAGAGACCAGACCCCCTTCACCTGGCTTCCTTTATAATCTCCTCCCAGCCAGACTCCACCCCAGGCCCTATCACAGAACACTATATTAACCTGTGCACTGCAAGCCTGCTTCGCTGATCAACGTGTTTGTTAGGCATTGTGTGTTTGGGTTCCTGCCTGCCGTGTGCTACGTCTGTCTCTCCGTTACATATTCGGCTTGTCCCCGACTATCCCTGTCTGCTCGTGACCCTTGACCTTCGGCTTGTCCTTCGTTATCCTTGTCTGCTTGTGGCCCTTGACCTTCAGCTTATTATTCGTTACTCTTATATCTTGCTCTGCTGCTTCCCCTCTTTTCCCCTTATCCTACGGGGCGTGAGCTAGGAGACTCTAGGGGCCGCGACCTGGACCCAGCCTGCAGCATAACATCCTCACCACTAGAGGCTCTGGAGAAGACCTGCTGGGTCTTAGACTCCGCGCCCTGGGGAATCTTGGCTCTAGCTTCCTATAGGATCCCGGTTGTGCCCCTCTGGTCCCGCTTTCCACAACCACCCAGTTTCCTATCCGCAGCAGTCAGCCATAGGGTTCACTACCTTGCGGTGCACTCCTGTCCCCCTACAGTGTGCATCTGTCACCTGGCCATAGGTGACCTGACAAACCAGAGGAGTGATCCAAGGATTTATGTACTTTCGATAGGGAGTAGAAAGTTGGTATTTTAGGGTTTTTGACATTCAGGTAATTCCTGGTAGTTTGATCAATGGTTCCATCTTGGTAAGCCCTAAAGATGAGGCCATAATATTCCTGAGTGAAATTATCCACAAGAGTCTTAGAAATGGGGCGATACCAAAGTCTGTTTTCAAGGATGTCGAGGCACATACCCTCATATGCCCCGACATCCATGACAACGACCTATCAGCTGGTTTTATAACCAATTTGGGGTGGCTCTGAAGGTCTCTAAGTTCATTATGATGTTTGGGGGATAGATTGTGCTCATGTTTATTAGTCAACTCCATATTTTTAATTTCTGAGGTACTTTGTTGAACAAAGGCCCAAATGTTGGGGTTAGCATAGAATAGGGGAAAGGCTCGAGATTTGGGTTTAAAGGAAGTCGGAGGGGGGAAGGATACACCAGGGACGACGACACCAGGCATGGTGAGTGCCGGTGGGTCGTCATCATCAGTGCGTCCCTCCTCCCAAAGCAACATAAGGTCATCCATTGCCTGAAGTTCCACCTCAAAGAATTCCAGTGGAGGAAATCAGTTTGATCAAAGGGAGATGGTTTGTCGTATATGACCTTAAACATCAGCCGTCTGGCAAATAGGTGTATATCCTTAATGAAACCTATCAATGTTGGTGGAAGGGCAAAAGGTAAGAGTACTAATTTAAGCACATGAATCTGTTCCTCAGTTAAAGGTAGAGAGGAAAGATTCAGTACATCTAATCCTGAATGGCCTTGTCCTAATACTTCTTTTGATCCCATAGATCTCAGTTTATTTTGGCATCTTGATTATTACTAACTGATGTAATTTCCCTCATTTTCCACCCAGCTTTGTACCATTGTCTATTGATTCCTTTCTTGGACCTTTGCAATCTTGTCAGCACCCCCAGCCCTTTGTTCAATTTATTGTTTAAATATGGTAGGTATGGAGGCTATGTTAGCCCCCTTTAAGGACAGTAATTAGCCATGGAGCTTTCTGTCCTTTACTAACAATTTGTTGTGTGTTTGTTTTTTGCAGTATTGATCTTTTTAGTCCCCTGCAGCCACACTAGGGCAGTGCTTGGTCTACCTTTTGTGGGCGTCCTTGCCGACCTGACCTTTGTGGAGTCTTGGGGTAGGTTTGGTTGCATTTCTGACCGCTTTTGTGTATAGAGGCTACTCATGTGGCTGGATAATGTTGGGACCTCCAGTACTCTGATGTGTTTAACCTTCAGTTTGCTTATGCTCTATACTGTATATTATAACACATTATTCCTTGTACCATTATTAATTTTCTGTTTTTTTCTGTAGAATTTAACACTACACTGAATGTATATTATCCCCTGAGGAAGCCAATGCTTTGGTGAAACATGTTGTGAGAAACCGCTGTACAATTCAACTCAGTGTACTGTACTATGTATTGATCAATACTATTATTTTGCATAATAAAAATATGTCTTCTTTTAAAAAGAAATCTATTGTCAGACTTGTTTGGCACCATTATAATCCCTTCATCCTCTTTTCCCATTTTTGCTAATATGGTCACATCCTCTGGTATAAACCATGCTAAAATTGGTTTATGATGTAAGCAAAGAGATCACAGTAGAGGGCAAAGCAGCGAGTTAATTTAAAGCTAGCGCACATAGCAACATTTTTTACCTCCCCTTTCCTCCTCTGCCACTATTTTAACCCCCCAATGAGCGAGAGGAATATGACTAATCAGAGCTTACATAGGGCTGAGAAACTCCCAGCCCATCCCCATGTGATAGCACCGGTGCTTAACCACTTCAGCCCCGGAAGATTTGGCTGCTCAATGACCAGGCCATTTTTTGCGATACGGCACTGCGTCGATTTAACTGACAATTGCGTGGTCGTGCAAACAAAATTGACGTCCTTTTTTTCCCACAAATAGAGCTTTCTTTTGGTGGTTTTTAATCATCTCTGCGGTTTTATTTTTTTGCGCTATAAACAAAAAAAGAGCGTCCATTTTGAAAAAAAACCACAATATTTTGTACTTTTTGCTATAATAAACATCCCCATAATATATATTTTTTTAAATTTCTTCCTCATTTTAGGCCGATATGTATTTTTCTATATATAAAGGAAAATGGAAGTTCCTGCGCTTGGGAGGGAATATATATTGTATAATGTAGAGCTGCAGCCCTCCTAATGAGATCCTGAGAGGGATCCTAAAGTGTAAGTGGATAGTTATGGGGTACGGCGCTGCTCACCCCTCAGGTATGATCCAGAGGGTTAAAAAGTAACAATAAAGGGAGACCAGGAACTGATTGGACCACTCCCCTGGTTGGGTAGGTCCAACTTGCTGCACAGGTAGACTAGTGACTGAACAATAAGGTATAAAAAACTCAAAAGCCCCTCCTTGTAGTGGCCACAAAATGGCCTATGCTACCAGTGGGGGATGGTGCTCTAAAGTGCTAGTGAAATAGCAGCAACCTAGTTACTGTTGGTGATCCAGAAATATTACCTACAAGTGTAAATAATTCAGTAAAAAATAGATTGTGCTACCAATTCCTCCAATTGTATACCACCGTAATGATACGTTACATGCAATACCTGTGTGATAACAAAATAGTAGAAAAATAAAAAATAAAATATAAAATACTTCAAAACATATATCAGTATATATGTGTGCCTGTGTATAAATTCCTCCTTCTATAGTGCAAAAACATATACATAGATGCAAGATAGTGATTTCAATTTCCAGAGTGATTAGTATTCTGTGTCGACAAATCTTCCAAAAACTTCATAGGTGCTCCCCCACAAGGGTCCCCACTCACCAGCTCCTCGCACCCCCACAGGGGTAGACAGCATGTAAGACACGATCCAGGTGAGGTCTGTGTTGATTCACATGATTTCCCAGCCAGGTTGCTACCAAGATAAAGTATGAGACTGCAGCACGTTTCCAGTTTCCAATATCCACAGCTCCTTCACTTTCCAAGGAGGTTTAAATGGCAGGCAGCAGGTTATCCAGAAACCTCAAAAAATGATAAGCTCCCATAGTGCGGTAAAAAATGGGTGATTTACATCTGGGTACCTGAAGCTGGAACGCAGCCGAGGCGCAAGCCGCGATCACGGCATACGGTTACCGCGGTGCTGTGTCCCTTGTACTAGTATTGTATAAGGCTTATATGCCTTTGGAGGCCCAGGATTTATTGTTTTATTCTATTATTTTTAAATAAGTCACCCATTTTTTACCGTACTATGGGAGCTTATCATTTTTTGAGGATTCTGGATAACCTGCTGCCTGCCATTTAAACCTCCTTTTAAAGTGAAGACCCTTGCATCTTTCATCCAGTGCTGCACTGACGTTTCTGGATTCTGAGTCACGGGGAAAGCAAAAGAATTGTCAAAGGATCTGTGGTAAAAGGTAGTTGAACTGTAAAAAACAGGAAAGGGATATAAAAAAATATCCAAGGAATTGAGAATGCCAAGCAGCAGTGTTCAAACTCTAATCAAGAAGTGGAAAATGATGAGTTCTGTTGAAACCAAACCACGGTCAGGTAGACCAACAAAAATTTCAGCCACAACTGCCAGAAAAAATGGTTCGGGATGCAAAGAAAAACCCACAGATAACTTCGGGTGAAATACAGGACTCCCTGAAAACATGTGGTGTGGCTGTTTCAAGATGCACAATAAGGAGGCATTTGAAGAAAGATAGGCTGCATGGTCGAGTCGCCAGAAGAAAGCCTTTACTATGCAAATGCCTCAAAGTATCCCACTTACAATACGCCAAACAGCACAGAGACAAGCCTCAAATCTTCTGCCACAAAGTCATTTGGAGTGATGAGACCAAAATGTATCTTTTTGGCCACAACCATAAATGCTTGATTTGGAGAGAAGTCAACGAGGCCTATGATGAAAGGTACGGAGGTGGATCGCTGATGTTTTGGGGATTTGTGAGCTACAAAAAAAAACTGGAAATTTGGTCAAAATTGTTGGCAAGATGAATGCAGTATGTTATCAAAAAATACTGGAGGAACATTTGCATTTATCAGCCAGGAAGCTGTGCATGGGACGTACTTGTACATTCCAACATGACAATGATCAAAAAGACAAGGCCAAGTCGACCTGTCATTGGCTACAGCAGAATAAAGTGAAGGTTCTGGCATGGCCATCTCAGTCTCCTGACATCAATATCATTGAGCCACTCTGGGGTGATCTAAAACGTGCAGTTCATGCAAGACAGCCCAAGAATTTACAGGAACTGGAGGCTTTTTGCCAAGAGGAATGGGCAGCTTTACCATCTGAGAAGATAAAGAGCCTCATCCACAAATACCACAAAAGACTTCAAGCTGTCATTGATGTTAAAGGAGGCAATACACGTTATTAAGAACTGGGGTATGTTAACTTTTGATCAGGGTCATTTGGGTAGTTTCTATTGTCATTATGAATTAAAAATAGTAAACATAGTTGATTGTTAATAAATGGCTTCAGCCAAACTCTAATCATGAGTGAAAAAAGTTTTTGTGTTATTCATATTCTCTGAAAAATTGCCAAGAAATCATAAATTTTACCGGTGTGTATATATATATATTGTGAGGGGGTTAACTCGGTAGCGGGTGTGTGTGACCCCCTGGTTGGGCTCCCCACACAAAAACAGGGCCAGCAGACGGAGGTTGTGGTTTTCAAAATCAAAAGGTGCGGTTTATTTCTCTATGTACAGTGACAAAAACACAGCAAAGCCAAAAAGAAACATAAACAAAATAAATCCTGGTCAGTTTGACCTCTGACTAAACATGCAGGTTTCCTAAACTAACAACTGGGATCAGCCTGGTGCTGTCCTAGTCCCTAAGTCCCTGGTTTAGTAAAAGTCCAAACAAATAGCCACACAGGCTTTGCCTCACCGCACAGGGGTTCACTCTCCCTAGACAGTCCACACAGGTCTTGTTCCAGGCATGAGCTAACACCTAATGAATCTGGGAGTTTTTATAGAGGCCTTAAACGAACTGACAGGCTTCAGCTGGTCTCATCAACTCCCTGCCTGCACGACGCCCAGCCCTCTCCCTAGAGGTATGAGTCATCCATGAGCCTACTAGCCTCAGCTGGGCTTATACAACTCTCCACCCTAGTTGTATAAGTCAGCATAAAGCCTGAATCTGGGAGAAATATATCTACCCCCCTGGATGCAACCAGGTGACTTTACCTTCCTGCTGTCACATACCCCCCCCTCTTGTTTTAACCTTGGGGTTGGAACACCAGCAATCAGGCATTCATGTACTCGAGACAAAGCATCCACATTCCCCATTTGAACGCCAGGGCGATGCTTTACTGTGAAGTTGAATTCCTGTAGGGCCAGGAACCACCTATTCACTCTTCTATTTGTCTCCTTGTTTTGAGCCATCCACTTTAACGGAGCGTGATCCGTAACCATGTCAAAGTGCCTACCTAGCAGATAGTACCGAAGGGAATCTAGAGCCCACTTCACCGCTAAACACTCCTTTTCAACCGTGGCGTAATTTACCTCATGGGACTTCAACTTCCTGCTGAGGTAAATGACTGGGTGCTCTTCCCCGTTCCAGACCTGGGACAATACTGCTCCTAACCCCACATCTGACGCATCACTTTGTACGACAAAGTCTTTAGAGAAGTCGGGTGAGTACAACACTGGCTGGCTACATAAGGCTTGTTTCAAGAATTGGAATGCTGCCTCAGCCTCGGGGGTCCATTTAATCATGACCGACCCTTTCCCTTTCGTCAGGTTGGTTAGGGGCACAGCCTTAGAAGCAAAGTGGGGAATGAAGCGCCGATAATAACCCGCGATTCCCAGAAAGGCCCGTACCTGCTTCTTGCTGTTGGGACGTGGCCAACTCTGGATGGCCTCGACTTTGTTGAGTTGGGGTTTTATCACTCCCCTGCCAATGGTGTACCCAAGATATTTGGCCTCCTCCTGCCCAATGGTACACTTCTTGGGGTTAGCCGTAAACCCCGCTTCCCGGATAGAGTCTAGGACTGCTTGCACTTTTGGCAGATGTGAGGCCCAATCTGTGCTATGGACAATTACGTCATCCAGGTAAGCCGCAGCATACTTCCGATGGGGCCTCAGTATCTGGTCCATTTTCCGCTGGAATGTGGCCGGCGCATTCTGTAACCCGAACGGCATTCTCTTATATTGGAACGCCCCGTCTGGGGTTACAAATGCGGTTTTCTCTTTGGCCGACTTGGCCAGGGGAATTTGCCAATACCCTTTTGTGAGGTCAAGAGTCGTCATGTATCGGGCTGTTCCCAGCCGGTCGATCAACTCATCTATACGTGGCATGGGGTAGGTGTCAAATTTTGTAACTTTGTTCAACTGACGAAAATCGTTACAAAATCGCCAGCTCCCATCCGGTTTAGGCACCAACACAATGGGACTAGACCAATCACTTTGGGACTCCTCTATCACCCCTAAGTTCAGCATTTTCTGTACTTCCTCCCGTATTGCCTCCCGTCGGGCCTCTGGGATCCGATAGGGTTTTAACTTCACCCTTTCACCGGGCGGGGTAATAATATCATGCTCTATCCCAGATGTTTGTCCCGGCAGCTCAGAGAACACCTCCTTGTTGCGAAGCACAAACTCCTTAACCTCCTGTTGTTGGGGTTGTGACAAGGTGGCTGCTATTCCAACCTCCGGAATCACGCAACCAGTTTGAGCTGGTGACCAAGTTTCTGCGACTAGGGACTCTCTATCCCTCCAGGCTTTCAACAGATTAACGTGATATATCTGTTCGGGCTTTCGCCTTCCTGGTTGTCTGACCTTGTAATTCACTTCGCTCAATTTTTCCATTATCTCGTAGGGGCCTTGCCATTTGGCAAGGAATTTACTTTCAACCGTAGGGACAAGTACCAATATCCTATCCCCCGGGGAAAAGGTACGGGTCTTTGCTCCACGGTTGTACACTCTCTGCTGTGCCAACTGCGCTTGGGCCAAATGTTCCTTCACGATGGGCATTACCTGTGCAATTCGATCTTGCATCAGGGCGACATGCTCAATCACACTCCTGTGGGGAGAACTCTCACTTTCCCAAGTTTCCTTGGCAATATCCAACAGCCCTCTTGGGTGTCTCCCATACAGTAACTCAAAGGGGGAGAATCCCGTAGAGGATTGGGGCACCTCCCTAATAGCAAACATCAAATAAGGAAGTAGACAGTCCCAATCCTTTCCATCTCTATCCACCACTTTCTTCAACATTTGTTTTAGGGTTTTGTTGAATCTTTCAACCAGCCCATCGGTTTGGGGGTGATACACAGATGTACGCAATTGCGTCACTTTGAACAATTTACACAGCTCTTTCATAACCCGGGACATAAAGGGTGTACCTTGGTCCGTAAGCAGTTCTTTACAAATACCCACCCGGCTAAAAACAAGAGATAGCTCTTTGGCTATGGTTTTGGCCGAGGTATTTCTGAGAGGGATCGCTTCTGGATAACGGGTGGCATAGTCCATTATAACCAATATGTACTGGTGCCCCCTAGCGGACTTGATTATGGGACCTACCAAATCCATTGCGATTCTCTCAAACGGGACCTCAATGATGGGTAGAGGGACCAGCGGGCTACGGAAATGTGGCATCGGGGCCGACCTCTGACACACAGGGCAGGAGGAACAATAATTTTCTATGTCCTTCATCACCCCAGGCCAATAGAATCTCTGTAATACCCTCTCTCGGGTTTTCTCTGTCCCCAGATGACCTCCAAGAATGTGCCCATGGGCCAACTCCAACACCAACTTCCTGTAAGGTTTGGGCACCACAAGCTGCTCAACGGTTTCTTCTGCCCTTTTTGCCACCCGATACAGTAGGTCCTTCTCTACGCTGAAGTATGGGTAAGTGCAGGTATTATCTGGGTTCACTAACTCGCCATCTATTTCCACTACGTTTTCCCGTGCCTTTATTAGGGCGGGGTCTTTTAACTGTTCTGTGGCAAAATTTTCCCTGTGAACCTCCAGATCAGAAAACTCCACAGACGGTAGGTTTTCGTCTGAGGAGGTGGGCTCCTCTCCAGTTTCTTGAGTCTCCCCTGCCAATACTGACAAGGGAAATTCTGGAGAGTCCTCACCACTCTCAGAGGAGTTCTGGCTATCACATTCCTGGTACATAGGGGCACCAGTGGGGGGCTCAGGATCATCCCACAGTTCCCAGAACTTCGGAAAATCTCTTCCCACAATGGCATCATGCGGTAATTGAGATACTAACCCCACTGGATGAGAGAGGGTACCTTTGGGGGTCTCGAAACACACTGTAGTCACTGGATACTCTCGGGTGTCCCCATGCACACAAATAACAGCTACCTTGCTATTCCCAGAGACCTCTGTTTTAACTAATTCAGCCTTTATCAGGGTCACAAGGCTACCTGAATCCAGTAATACCACAACATTTCTACCATTAATACACATTTTGCATAAATGTTTCTCAGTTCCCCGAATGGCAGTGCATGCGACTGTCGCACACAGCGACTGACGTCTGTCCGTCAGAAAGTCACATTGCATGGGTTCCTCCACAACCGGGCAATTTGCTGCAATATGTCCCGCTTGCCGGCAGCGGTAGCAAACAATCCTTTTGGCTGCCTCTTGAGCCCCTGACTTCCCAGGCTGTTCTCGCCAAACTTTGGGTAGAGCTCCCACCCTCTCACTCTCTCCACCCTCACCCCTTGGAATCCTCTTATCCGCCCCTGGGGATGGTCTGGTCTTAGGGTGGAAAGTCCGAGAGTCTCTGGAAGAGGCCGTCAGGTTCTCTGTAGCCAAGTATTTCTCTACACGATCCACAAGACCACTGGCCGTCTCTGGGTCTCCATGGCTTACCCACTTTTGGATGGCAGTAGGAAGAGCTCTCAAAAACCGATCCATTACAACACGTTCCACAATCTCTGGTGCGGACAAAGTCTCTGGCTGTAGCCACTTCCTGCTCAGGTGAATGAGATCATACATTTGAGACCTGGGGGGTTTTCCAAGCTGGAAAGTCCAGTTATGCACACGCTGAGCCCGGACAGCCAGGGTGACACCCAGCCTTGCCAATATTTCAGCTTTTAGCATCACATAGTCTTTTGCTTGGTCAGGCTCTAGGTCATAGTAAGCCTTCTGCGATTCACCAGTTAACAGAGGAGCCACCAGTCCAGCCCACTGCTCCTCAGGCCACTTTTCTCTTTCAGCAGTCCTTTCAAATGTGGTCAAAAATACCTCTGGATCATCCTCTCCAGTCATTTTTGTCAATAAACGACTCACCCCAAAGGACGCGGTATTAGTGGGACGGCTTTCCTCACTGGTCTGCGGACGTTGCTGCATTACTGCTTCCATTTGTTGTAGTCTCTGCTCTTGCTTCTGTAACAGGTCTATGAAGCGGGCCTCAGATTGCTGCTGGGCTTGTTGATGAGCTTGCTGCTGGGCTGCAAGGCTCCTTTGCAAACCTGCATTTGTCTGCTGTTGATTGGCATTTGCTAGAGCCAGCTGTTTCAGTATCTCCTCCATGCTGGCTTAAAAAAAACTGCCCGCATTCTCCACCAACTGTGAGGGGGTTAACTCGGTAGCGGGTGTGTGTGACCCCCTGGTTGGGCTCCCCACACAAAAACAGGGCCAGCAGATGGAGGTTGTGGTTTTCAAAATCAAAAGGTGCGGTTTATTTCTCTATGTACAGTGACAAAAACACAGCAAAGCCAAAAAGAAACATAAACAAAATAAATCCTGGTCAGTTTGACCTCTGACTAAACATGCAGGTTTCCTAAACTAACAACTGGGATCAGCCTGGTGCTGTCCTAGTCCCTAAGTCCCTGGTTTAGTAAAAGTCCAAACAAATAGCCACACAGGCTTTGCCTCACCGCACAGGGGTTCACTCTCCCTAGACAGTCCACACAGGTCTTGTTCCAGGCATGAGCTAACACCTAATGAATCTGGGAGTTTTTATAGAGGCCTTAAACGAACTGACAGGCTTCAGCTGGTCTCATCAACTCCCTGCCTGCACGACGCCCAGCCCTCTCCCTAGAGGTATGAGTCATCCATGAGCCTACTAGCCTCAGCTGGGCTTATACAACTCTCCACCCTAGTTGTATAAGTCAGCATAAAGCCTGAATCTGGGAGAAATATATCTACCCCCCTGGATGCAACCAGGTGACTTTACCTTCCTGCTGTCACAATATATATATATATATATATATATATATATATATAAAACCGAAAAAGTCAAATGCTTTAAAGATGAAACAATTTTTCTATTTACCAACCACATTTCTGATTTAACCACTTCCCTACCCAGCCATAGACAAATGACGTCCACAGATGGGATCTCCCATCCTGGGTGGACGTCATATGACGTCCTCGGCTTTGTAGGGGGATATCTGAATGATACCTGCAGCTAGAGAGGCATCATTCAGATATTCTTTTGAAGTGCCGGCGATTCTGTGCACCATAAGAACGATCATAGCGGCGGTTCCGCCGCTTGATCGTTCTTATAGGCGGCGGGAGGGGACACCCCCCCTCCCGCCGCCATCCGGTGCTTCTCCGGGCTCCCCCGTGCGATCGGGGACCCGGAGCGAATCTTTCGGCATCGTTGGTGGAGTCACGTGATGAGCATAGAGATGACTGGTGACCAGATGGTCACCAGTCATCTCTATGATCGTCGGAGGCCCGGGCGCGATGTGATGACGTCACGCCCGGGTCTCAAATGTAAACAAAGCCGCCATTGCGGCTGTAAGTATGAAATCAGTGAAAAAAATTTCACTGATCTCATGCTTTCCAGCCTGGAGGAGAGATGTGGGGTCTTATTGACCCCGCATCTCTCAATAAAGAGAACCTGTCACACACATTCCTATTACAAGGGATGTTTACATTCCTTGTAATAGGAATAAAAGTGATAAAAAAAAAAAAAGTAAAATCATTGTAAAAAAATAAATAAATAAGTAAAATAAATAAATAAATAATAATAAAAAAAAATTAAAACGCCCCTGTCCCCGGTAGCTCGCGATCAGAAGCGAATGCACACGTAAGTCGCCCACATATGTAAACGCCGTTCAAACCACACATGTGAGGTATCGCCGCGTGCGTTAGAGCGCGTGCAACAATTCTAGCACTAGACCTCCTCTGTAATTCTAACCTGGTAACCTGTAAAAAAAATTAAAGCGTCGCCTATGGAGATTTTTAAGTACCGAAGTTTGGCGCCATTCCATGAGTGTGCGCAATTTTAAAGCGTGACATGTTAGGTATCTATTTACTCGGCGTAACATTAGCTTTCATATGTTCCCAAAAAATTGGGCTAACTTCACTGTTTTGTTATTTTTTAATTCATGAAACCATTTTTTTTTTTTTAAAAAGGCGTTTGAAAAATTATTGCGCAAATATTGTGCAAGAAAAAATGTTGCAATGACCGTCATTTTATTCCCTAGGGTGTCTGCTAAAAAAACACATATAATGTTTGGGGGTTCTGAGTAATTTTCTAGCAAAAGAATGATGATTTGTACATGTAGGAGAGAAGTGCCAAAATAGGCCCGGTATTGAATAGGTACAAAAAGCCCTGTATTGAAGTGGTTAAATGACCCAAGATAATAACCTTCTATACCTCACAAAAATGTTTTGCAGACATATTTGATGAGATTAATGCTTAAATCTGTATAATCCTAACACTTTTGTTAATATTAGCAGAGTATTGTTTTCTGCACATGTCTATTGACCTCCTTGGTGTGAAGTGGAAGCACAGAATTTCATACTGCTGTGCAGCTTATTAGCAAGATCTGAAGAGTTTGCTGAATACCTTTCTAAAAGGAAGTTTTTGCTATTTACATTTGCCATAACTGGTACAGTGGCTTTATCTACCTTCTCACATAATCTCATAGTTTATATTGTACAACATCACATAAGCGTTCCATTGTATGATCACCTTCATTAAAGGAAGACAAGGGTGAAAATTATGCTATACCTGTTAAAACAATGATTTCTACCCTGCCCATCTATTATTTTCCCTTCTGTATGCTTACTACCTTTTTAAAGGGCAACTAAACATAAATTACAAGTTGAATTGATTAAAGTTTTTTTAATGGTATTTGTGAGCATTTAAGCAATAAAGACTGGTATAGGCAAGTATAGGTGCATCTCAAAAAATTTGAATATCATCAAAAAGTTAATTTATTTCAGTAAATCAATTCAAAAAGTGAAGCTCATATATTATATAGATTCATTACACAGAGAGCGATATATTTCAAGCACTTCTTCCTTTTAATCTTGATGATTATGGCTTACAGCTAGTAAAAACCCGAAATTCAGTATCTCAGAAAATTAGAATATTACATAAGACCAATAAAAAAAAGAAGATTTTTAATACAATAATGTTGGCTTACTGAAAAGTATGTCCATGTACAGTATAGTATGCACTCAATACTTGGTCTGGGATCCTTTTGTGTGAATTGGTGCATTATGGAAGCCCAGGTTACTTTGATAGCAGCTTTCAGCTCATCTTGATTGTTGAGTGTGGTGTCTCTCATCTTCCTCTTGACTATACCCCACAGATTCTCTATGGGGTTTAGGTCAGGCAAGATGCTGGCCAATCAAGCACAGTGATACCATGATCATTAAACCAGGTATTGGCATTTTTGACAGTATGGGCAGGTGCCAGGTCATGCTGGAAAATGAAATCAGCATCTCTATAAAACTGGTCAGCAAAGGGAAGCATGAAGTGCTGCGCTGACTTTGAACTTAATAAAACACACTGGATCAACACTAGCAGATGACATGGCTCCTCAAATCATTGCCGACTGTGAAATCTTCACACTAGACTGGATTTGGCCTGGATTCTGTGCCGCTCCACTCTTTCTCCAGACTCTGGGACCTTGATTTCAAAATGAAATGCAAAATTTACTTTCATTCGAAAAGAGGACTTCAGACCACTGAACAACAGTCCAGTGCTTTTTCTCCTTAGCCCAGGTAAGACAGTTCTGAAGTTGTCTCTGGTTCAGGAGTGGCGTGATCCAAGGAATGCGACAGTTGTAGCCCATGTCCTGGATACGTTTGTGTGTGGTGCCTCTTGAAGCACTGACATCAGCCATAGTCTACTCCTTGTGAATGTTCACCAAATTCTTGAATGACCTTTGCTTCACAATCCTCTCAAGGCTGTGGTTAACCCTGTTGCTTGTGCACCTTTTTTTTACCACACTTTTTCCTTCCACTCAATATGCTTATATACAGCACTTCCCCATGATTGTGCAACCTACTGAACCAGACTAAGAGACCATTTAAAGCAGGGGTGTCAAACTCAAATTCATCAGGGGCCGCATCAGCAATATGGTTGCCCTCAAAGGGCCGATTGTATCTGTAGGACTATGTGTCCACTATTTATTATAAATAATTGTCACTGCATTTGTTTATTACTGGTTTTACGGAGTGCAGGGTTCAGGAGTGCAGGGTTCAGGAATTTGCTGCATATGGACTGCAGGGTTCAGGAGCACAGTGTTCAGGAGCTTAGGGTTCAGGAGTTTGCTGCATATGGAGTGCAGGGTTCAGGAGTTTGCTGCATACAGAGTGCAGGAGTGCGGAATTCAGGAGTTTGCTGCATATGGAGTGCAGGGTTCAGGAGTTTGCTGCGTACGGAATGCAGGGTACAGGAGTATGCTATGCACCGTGTGCAATATCTGACCTCTTCACCCTCCACTCTCCTTCCATCCTCCCAGGGATGGGGTGGGGTAGGATGGTATGGGATGGGGTGGGGTGGGGTAGGATGGGATGGGGTGGTGTAGGATGGGATGGGGTGGGATGGGGTAGGATGGGATGGGATGAGATGGGAGCACACAGTAAGTATCCATGCCCCAACCCCTGTGTGTGTTGAAACTTGCACAGACCTGCTCGGTGCCACTGCTACAAGATGACTGCTTCCTCCACCGGCTCTCTGCTGCTAGAGATCATAACCTCCCCCACCTCCTGTGCACTGCACCGCCGCTGCCTCTTTCTAAGCTGTGATGTACGAGGGGGCGCTTGTACCTGCAAGAGCCTGTACGAGTGTACAATGTCACCTGGGCAAATCCTGTGCCCCTCACCCGCTACACTGCTGTCTTCACTCTGCAGGAACTTATCCTCTGACAGTCACATTGCATGGTGCTCGGAGATGGAAAGGACACTTCACCAGGGGTAAACTCATACCCCGCAGCCCGTACACATATCTTCTGGTATTCCATGCTCAGCAGCTTCCCCTCAAACCCAGAAATTAATGCAGTGACAATGACAGAAAGTGAGACCAGGGAGGTGAGGTGACAGGGGCAGGTTCTGTGCCAGCTGGTATAAACACTCTCCCGAAAGCCTGCATAGAGGAAGTCACCATCCGGTTTGAATGTGTCCGGGTTTCGAGCGTGCTGAAAACCGGACACATGACTCAAAAACCGGACAAGGTGGCAACCCTAGTGATGGAGGATGTTTACTCTTGTTGCCTGGGAGACAAAAGAGGTGGCGGCCTGCCGGCCATTGTGCGGGCCACTTGGCAAGGCCTGGCGGGCCGGATTCGGCCCGCGGGCCTTGTGTTTGCCATCTGTGATTTAAAGGCTCAGGAAACCTTTACGTGTGTTTTGATTTGATAAGCTGATTAGTGTGTCCAATGGAGGGACCAATGGTTGTTCTGTTGATCTTAATGGTAAAGACATTAGGAGGGGATAGAGGAGGAGGAAATATTACAAGCTCAGTTTTAGAAAGATTGAGTTTGAGAAAGTGGCGTGACATCTATACTGATGTGTCATTCAGTAAGTTTGTGATCCATGCGGAGTTGAGGAGTGGAGAGATAGATCTGGGTGTTGTCAGCATATTATTAGGAAGGTTTACTTTTTTTGGAGGGTTTACTGACATTTTAAAACACATCGGAAATCATAGTTCAGCCAGATTTTATTATTTTGCATCTAGTGTTACATTAGATTTCCGTAGTTATTAGCAAACATTGCATATTGCGCATTGGCGAGATCTCACTCTAAAACCTTAAAACACTGGCTCCTGAGATGTGTGCTGCAGACCTCCCAGGAGGCAGCAGGTGCCTAATCTTTGTTATCTTTGCCTTGAAAAAAAATAAGGAAGTACAAATATTTTTAACATTTCTATATAAAACTCATATTTAAAATGTCTATTCTGCATGTCATTAAATATTCTTACTATTCTAAGGCAGCATTATTATTTTTCATGGGTTAAGTTGTGATTTAAGATGTCTATTCTGCATGTCAGTAAATGTTTCACAACTATTAATAGTGGTATAATCCTACTAAAAATTCTAAGAACTTTCTTATATGGTTAGTCTTCAGCTTTGATCTTCTATAATGGGATTATTACATTTGAATCCCATACAACTATTATGATATGACATACACTTTTAACTGTCAACATTCAGCCCAAGCATCAACTTAGCAAATATATAGAGCACATTCACGCTTATCTGTTTTTCTGCAGTCAAAATGTTATTCCACTGTATAAAATCCTGAAGTAGAAATCCTGTGTTTTATACTGTGTCTAATTGACATCTATAGTATGCACTGCAGCTCAAAGAATTACAAAATGTAGAACATATGCCATATGTGTTAGCATTGTGAAATAGGTACTTTAAAATGAGTGGTAAATGCACCCATGCATCATGCATTTTGCACATTTTTAACATATCTGCGCCACTGATTTCTCTTGTTGAAAGTTTTTCCTTAACATGCATAAGATGTAAGAAAAATAAATGTTTACCACACAAATATGTGTAACACCCTCTAGTGTGCTAGATTAGGTAGTGATAGGTTTTTTGTTAAGGCAGGTAAAATGCCTCCTACCAAGTTCCTGACAGTATCAACCAGCCATGTCAGAGGCCGACGGAGGTGTCTCCCCGCTGGAAGTGGCCAGCCTACAGATCATGGCCCTCACCCAGGCCATCCAAGAACTCCAGAAAGAGTACCGCCAATTAGAGGGCCGACTGCAGCACCTGCCTGCGACACCTTCTCCCGCAGGTCAAGGGTCATCTTTAACTAGTTCCTTGGCAACCACTCCTGCTGTGGTGATGCCCCCTCCGGGAACCACGAGTGCCAACACATGAACGCTTCTCCGGTGATCAGAAGAAAATCAGATCCTTTAAAAACTCCTGTTACCTGTTCTTGGCTCTGCAACCACTGACTTTTTCCTCTGAAACAGTGAAATTGGGATTCATTATTTCCTTGCTGACTGACGAACCCCAAGTATGGGCTCATGGATTACTGGAGCAGGAGAGTCCCCTCATCAATTCTGTGGACCACTTCTTTGAAATCATGGCGCAGTTATATGACGATCTACTGCGGGCGGCCACTGCTGAAGCTGCTCTACATGCCCTACGGCAGGGTCAGCGCCCTGCGGAAGATTATACAGTGGAATTCCATACCTGGTCCTCAGACTCAGGATGGAGCGAGGCAGCGTTACGTTATCAGTATCGGCTGGGACTGTCTGAATCCCTCATGGATGAACTGTCTAGAGTCAAGACCCCTTCAACTCTAGAGGGTCTCATCCTACTGACTATTCAACTCGACAGACGCTTACGAGAGCGCCGAACTGAACGTATCCAAACCCCCCAACTGCTCGAAGCTCCGCTCACATCTAGTTCTATGCAGCTTTGCCTGGCCCATCCAGCATTAACCTCATGGGAGAGACTTTGTCGCCGACAGGCGAACCTTTGCTTCTACTGCGGGGGAACCGGTCATTAGGGGTGCAACGGATCAAAAAACTCACGGATCGGATCGATCCTCGGATCAGAGCCACGGAGCGGATCATTTTCGGATCGGCAAAAAAAAAAAAAAAATTACTAATATCCACGTCATCCCCCCCCCACTGTAATATCCACAATCTCCCCACCACAATCTCCCCCAGTAATATCCACAATCTCCCCCCAGTAATATCCACAATCTTCCCCCAGTAATATCCACAATCTTCCCCCAGTAATATCCACAATCTTCCCCCAGTAATATCCACAATCTTCCCCCAGTAATATCCACAATCTCCCCCAGTAATATCCACAATCTTCCCCTGTACGTAATATCCACAATCTCCCCCAGTAATATCCACAATCTCCCCCAGTAATATCCACAATCTTCCCCTGTATGTAATATCCACAATCTCCCCCTGTATGTAATATCCACAATCTCCCCCTGTATGTAATATCCACAATCTCCCCCCGTATGTAATATCCACAATCTCCCCCAGTAATGGGCATCTCCCCCACTTACTTTAGTCTCTCCCGCCGGCCAGTTCAAATCCACGAGCAGCGAGGGGTGATGACGTCACAAGGCGGCCGCCGCCCCCGGGTGTACCAAGATGGCCGCGGCTCCGGAGCTAGGCCGAAGCCGCGGCCTTTCCTAAGGCCGAGGCCGCGGATCGCGGTGTGTGCCGATCCGAACGGGGTGACCCGTTCGGATCACGGATCGTCACCGATCCGTTGCACCACTACCGGTCATTATATAACCTTTTGCCCCATAAGACCCAGGAAATCGGTCCTCCGCACCCCAGTCAACTGTCAGGTGTCCAGGTCCTCTTCAACTCACATCACTCTTCCTGTCACATTACTGATAGTAGGACAAGAAGTTCACCTCCAAGCAATACTGGATTCCGGGGCATGTAATTGCTTTTTGGATCTGACACTGGCAAGGAGACTTGCTATTCCCCTCCACCACAAGAGCCAAAGACTGACTGTCCACCTGGCCACCTGGCCGACGGCTCAATGCCCAGTTCCGTGCATGTCACCCAGGAAACGGCACCTATCCTTACCTCCATCAATTCTGGCCACCGGGAATTTCTACGATGTCCTGAGCTCTCCTATATTCCCTGTCATCTTGGGAACCCCATGGATACAGGCGCACAACCCTCAGATTGACTGGTCCAAAAGGGAAGTTTTCTTCACCTCTTCCTACTGCCATTGTCTTGTTCCTGAAACCAAGGACTCTTCCAGTTGCATGTCTGTTCTACCCACACCCAGTATACCAGCAGCCTATCAGGAGTTCCAGGATGTCTTCAACAAGAAGAAAGCAGATACTCTACCCCTGCATCGTCCCTACGATTGCCCCATTGAGTTGTTACTGGGGGCTGAGATTCCTTTTGGCCGTATTTTTTCCCTCTCTGAGACTGAACTTGAGACTTTGAGACAGTATATTGATGAAAACCTTGAAAAGGGATTTATCCGCCCTTCCTCCTGTCCTGTCGGTGCCGGCATTTTCTTAGTTGAGAAGAAGGATGAAACTTTGAGGCCATGTGTGGATTACAGAGAATTAAATAGAGTTACTCTTAAAAATAGCTACCTGCTCCCCCTCATCCCAGAACTCTTCCAGAGGTTTCGTACAGCTCATGTCTTTACTAAACTAGACCTACGTGGAGCTTACAATCTTGTCCGCATCCGGGAGGGGGACGAGTGGAAAACAGCGTTCAGAACGAGGTTCGAACATTTTGAATACTTAGTAATGCCATTTGGCTTATGCAACGCCCCAGCCACATTCCAACATTTCAGAAACAATATCTTCAATATCGTCTACCTCGACGATATCCTCATATTCTCAGCTACTCTGGAGCTTCACAGAATACATGTAAAAAAGGTACTGGGCATCCTCAGATTACACGAATTGTATGTAAAAGCCGAAAAATGCGACTTTGAGAAGACGACAATCCAGTTCCTCTGACTCATTATCACCACCAATGGGATAGCCATGGATCCTCAGAAGGTGAAAGCCATCCTTGAGTGGCTGGCCCCTTCTGATAAGAGGGGTGTTCAGAGGTTCATTGGCTTCGCTAATTTTTACCGAAGATTTATAAGAGACTTTTCGTCCATTGTAGCATCAATTACCCAGATAACACGTCAGCATACTAGATTACAGTGGTCCGAAGCAGCACAAACGGCCTTTGATCAACTAAAGGTCCTCGTTACCTCTGCACATGTCTTACAGCATCCCGATCCTGCCTTGCCCTATGTTCTGGAAGTCAAAGCCCTACTTCATCCCGTGGCCTTCTCTTCACGGAAGATGACCCAGCCTGAGAAGAACTACGACGTAGGGGATCAAGAGCTCTTGGCAATAAAGACCACCCTGGAGGAATGGCGATATCTCCTGGAGGGCGCCGTCCACCCTATTTTGATATTTACAGATCATAAGAACTTGGAGTATCTCCACACGGCCTAGCTACTGAGAGCCCGGCAGGCTCGATGGGCTTTATTCTTTTCTCGATTCAATTTCCAGATCACCTTCCGCCCAGGGTCTAAAAATGGAAAAGCCGATTGCCTTGTCCAGAATGTTTCCTGATACCCCTGAAGAGATCACACCCAGTCCAATTCTGTCCCCTCAAAACTTCCTTTTGATCCAGCCTGATTTAAGAGCTTCAATTGAACAAGTATCCACTCAGTGCACGGAAACAGAAATCTCCTCCCTCAGAAGCTCGGAGGGACTCTTTTGGTATCAAGACAGGATTTTTGTCCCACAGCAAGCCAGGCTTCAGGTCCTAAAAACTTTCCACGATCACCAGCTGGCTGGCCACTTTGGGGTCTGAAAAACGACCGAACTCGTCCAACGGTCTTTATGGTGGCTGTCAGACTTGCACGTACCTGATCGACGAGCCCAATGGAGCAGAGGAAGGTCCCCGTAAGGATCCGACTCGCGGCCCCTGGTAGTGCAGACAGGAGGCACAGGAGTGCGGAAGGGTAAGAGAGCCTGGTGAGTAGTTGCTGGAAGACGGCTCAGGATCTGGATGCAGAAGGGAAGATGAACCACACAAGCTGCAGGCAGGTAGGCAGGTATACTGGAGAGTGAAGCTGAGCAGGTGCAGGGAAGAATGGTCAAATAACAAGCAAGCTTGGCAAAGGTCAGACAACGTGGTACAGAGGAGCAGGCAGGTTCAGGGTCAAAGACAAGCCGGGGTCAGATGCAGGCGGAAGGCAGGAGAAGTCCAAGTAACAAGCCGGGTGTTCAGAAGGTCAAGGTTCAGGCAAATAGCAGTGGCAGGGTACACAGGGAGCTGCAGATCAGACAGCACCGGTCTGAAGTATTCCAGGGGTTTAAATGGACTGTTTGGTGCACGCGCGCACGTGCCACGCACGCACATGCACCCGCGCGCACAGGCACACCGTCGCACATGGGCGCACGCGCCCGTAGTCCGGGACGTGAACCAGCGCGCACAGATGCATGCACAACAGTGCACACCGGAATGCACACATCAGCGTGCATCGGCACACACGGGCGCGCACCAAGGCGACAAACAATACGTCCGGCAAGGTGAGTTCTCTGACAGTGGGCCACTCTGAGAGCCAATTGTAAGGACCATGTCAACTCCTGCACAATATGCCAAAGGAATAAGGGGTCCAACACGAAATCCTGGGGCCTGTTAAGACCACTGCCAGTTCAAGAACAACCTTGGAAAAATATTTCTTTAGACTTTATTGTGGATTTACCCCCTTCAGAAGAGTTTACAACCATTCTAGTAGTAGTAGACCGGCTATCCAAGATGGCGCATTTCTTACCAATGATGGGCACACCTTCTGCCATGGACATTTTCATTAAAGAAGTAGTCAGACTGCACGGAGTACCAGATAACATTGTGTCAGAGGTGTACAATTCACCTCTAGGTTCTGGAGGAACCTTTGTAAATCACTATCAATTTAGATATGTTTTTCCACAGCTTACCATCCCCAGAGTAGCGGCCAAACAGAAAGGACTAACCAGACCTTAGAGCAATACCTGCGTTGTTTTTGTTCCTTTTCTCAGGACTATTGGATCTCATTATTGACCTGTGCGGAATTCGCATATAACAACTCTGTGCACACTACTACCAACCAGTCACCCTTTTGGGTGAACTATGGCTACCACCCTTCATTTTTTACCCAATGTCATTCCCGAATCCTCAGTCCCGGCAGTCCAGGACAGAATATATTCCATCCAAACCAATTATCAGATTCTCCAGGACACAATGCGGAAAGCCCAAGAAGGATATAAGAGACAGTATGACAAGAAGAAGAGAGGAAACCCTGCCTTTAAGGTGGGGGACAAGGTGTGGCTCTTATATGCAAACCTCAAACGGGATTTTTAAATAAAACGGGAAATAAATCAAGTAGCCTTTGAACTTGCCTTGCCTGAATCGTATAAAATCCACCCTGTATTTCATGTTGCACTTCTCAAACATGTAATTTCCAGTCCTTTTTCAGGGAGAGAAGAAATACCCCCCACCTCCGGTCCTGGTTGGAGACGAGACTGAATTAGAAGTGGAGTCCATCCTTGACTGTCGTCGGAGAGGTAGGACAATTCAGTTTTTAATTAAGTGGAAAGGATACCCTGCAGAAGAGAGCTCTTGGGAACCTGCGAGTCATGTACACGCCCCTAGGCTTATACAAAGATTTCGCAACAGTCATCCCACAAAATAGGCGCAAGTGGGCATCCGGAGGATGCCCGTTGGGGGCGGGCACTGTCAGGGAAATAGGTGAATCCCTGTGCGTAATGGTGCAGGGTTGGCAAACCTGCATAGGCAAAGGCACTGTCAGGGAACCAACAGCAGGAGAAGGACTTTAGGACCCAGCATCTCTGGCAGGAGAAGGACTTTAGGACCCAGTATCTCTACCAGCAGGTCACATGGGCCTATATAAGGAAGTCTGCTAGTGTCTGCATTTGCTGGTTGATCTTCAGCTCCCCCTGTGTTCCTGTATCCTGAATCACCTGTTGATCTGATCTCCTGTGTACCGACCCGGCTTGTTCTGACCCGCTCTTCCTGATCCTCTGGCTTGACCCTTGGCTTGCACCTGACCTCCTTCTGCCTGCTCCCTGCATCTGACCCCGGCTTGTCTATTGAACTCTGCATATCCTGCTCCCAGTACTAAGACTCGGCTCACCCCTGGTCATTCTGATTATGGACTGTCTTCCTGTGAATGATCCTTGGCTTGGCTCCCGGCTCAGCTTCCAGTTGCTCCACTGGTCTCTGTCTCCTGGACCTCCCAAGCACGTCTGTCTTCAGCAACCAGGCACCCATGCTTCTGTGGGCACCACACCTGCTGTGTCATCTTCAGTGGTGTGCTGCACTCGGCCGCAAGGGGAGCCTTCCCAGCATCTCGGCCTCCTACCAAGTTCCTGACATTAGGAGGAGCTACCTGGAGTATTTATGAGGGCCCCGACCAATCCACAAAAGATGGGTTGGCAGTGGGCAGACCACCGCATAAATACTCAGGGTCAGCCCAGCAGGGGCAGGAGAGTTTGGGTAGAAGTTGGAGATGGAGTGCTAGGAGGCTGTCGGAGGGTAACCCCCTAGTCTGGGTGTGGGACTTCCGGCCTGGGCACTCGGTTGCAGGCGGGATCCTCTGACAAACCATGGAGGAATCCAGTCCAGTGGCACGGGAGCAGGTGTGAGGACAGCAGGAGCAAGTGAGCACATCTGGGAGATCTCCAGGGAGAAGACACCCAGGAGGGTCAGCTTTTTTATGCTCCAATACTATTACTGAAAAATCTTTTCTCAGTTGACTGCCACAGTAAAGTCATGCAGCTATTGTTGATTCCCACTAGTGTTTACATGTTAAAGTTTCATTTTAAAAAATTGTGGAAAGTTGAAATACCCATTGATGCAAACCTTAGAACAGCTGTACTCAGCCAGATTATGCAATCAGTCAGAGCCTTACTTGCATCAACATGGCCCTACCCTGGGGTTAGGCAACTGTTGAGCCTAGTGGGGATGAAAAATGTTTGTAATACTTTGCCATTGCCTGACAGCCCCTGCCCCAGTGCCTCCTTATACACTTTAGGTCCCCACACTTGTCTCCCCTCAACCTTCAAGACACTCATCATACCTCACAACTTTAGAACTTAATAAAGAAGAACACAGAGGGGAGAGTAGGAAGCATCCGGCTTAAATTCTCTTCAACTGTGCACTCCAAAGGAGCAATCTGAAGAAGTATTGGAAGTCCAGGAGCAGAACCAGAATCCAGTAGCCTGCAAATTGTGGGACAGACTTTATTCCAGGTAAGTATTGTAACTATAGCTGTAGAAAACAAATGTTTTGAGATAAGCTTCTGCTTTAACGTTATTTATCATTTAAAATGGCATCTCAACACACTGTGAGGGGGTTAACTCGGTAGCGGGTGTGTGTGACCCCCTGGTTGGGCTCCCCACACAAAAACAGGGCCAGCAGACGGAGGTTGTGGTTTTCAAAATCAAAAGGTGCGGTTTATTTCTCTATGTACAGTGACAAAAACACAGCAAAGCCAAAAAGAAACAAACAAAATAAATCCTGGTCAGTTTGACCTCTGACTAAACATGCAGGTTTCCTAAACTAACAACTGGGATCAGCCTGGTGCTGTCCTAGTCCCTAAGTCCCTGGTTTAGTAAAAGTCCAAACAAATAGCCACACAGGCTTTGTCTCACCGCACAGGGGTTCACTCTCCCTAGACAGTCCACACAGGTCTGGGTCCAGGCATGAGCTAACATCTAATGAATCTGGGAGTTTTTATAGAGGCCTTAAACGAACTGACAGGCTTCAGCTGGTCTCATCAACTCCCTGCCTCACGACGCCCAGCACTCTCCCTAGAGGTATGAGTCATTCATGAGCCCACTAGCCTCAGCTGGGCTTCATCAACTCCCTAGTTGTATAAGTCGGCATAAAGCCTGAATCTGGGAGAAATATATCTACCCCCCTGGATGCAACCAGGTGACTTTACCTTCCTGCTGTCACATACCCCCCCCTCTTGTTTTAACCTTGGGGTTGGAACACCAGCAATCAGGCATTCATGTACTCGAGACAAAGCATCCACATTCCCCATTTGAACGCCAGGGCGATGCTTTACTGTGAAGTTGAATTCCTGTAGGGCCAGGAACCACCTATTCACTCTTCTATTTGTCTCCTTGTTTTGAGCCATCCACTTTAACGGAGCGTGATCCGTAACCATGTCAAAGTGCCTACCTAGCAGATAGTACCGAAGGGAATCTAGAGCCCACTTCACCGCTAAACATTCCTTTTCAACCGTGGCGTAATTTACCTCATGGGACTTCAACTTCCTGCTGAGGTAAATGACTGGGTGCTCTTCCCCGTTCCAGACCTGGGACAATACTGCTCCTAACCCCACATCTGACGCATCACTTTGTACGACAAAGTCTTTAGAGAAGTCGGGTGAGTACAACACTGGCTGGCTACATAAGGCTTGTTTCAAGAATTGGAATGCTGCCTCAGCCTCGGGGGTCCATTTAATCATGACCGACCCTTTCCCTTTCGTCAGGTTGGTTAGGGGCACAGCCTTAGAAGCAAAGTGGGGAATGAAGCGCCGATAATAACCCGCGATTCCCAGAAAGGCTCGTACCTGCTTCTTGCTGTTGGGACGTGGCCAACTCTGGATGGCCTCGACTTTGTTGAGTTGGGGTTTTATTACTCCCCTGCCAATGGTGTACCCAAGATATTTGGCCTCCTCCTGCCCAATGGTACACTTCTTGGGGTTAGCCGTAAACCCCGCTTCCCGAACAGAGTCCAGGACTGCTTGCACTTTTGGCAGATGTGAGGCCCAATCTGTGCTATGGACAATTACGTCATCCAGGTAAGCCGCAGCATACTTCCGATGGGGCCTCAGCATCTGGTCCATTTTCCGCTGGAATGTGGCCGGCGCATTCTGTAACCCGAACGGCATTCTCTTATATTGGAACGCCCCGTCTGGGGTTACAAATGCGGTTTTCTCTTTGGCCGACTTGGCCAGGGGAATTTGCCAATACCCTTTTGTGAGGTCAAGAGTCGTCATGTATCGGGCTGTTCCCAGCCGGTCGATCAACTCATCTATACGTGGCATGGGGTAGGTGTCAAATTTTGTAACTTTGTTCAACTGACGAAAATCGTTACAAAATCGCCAGCTCCCATCCGGTTTAGGCACCAACACAATGGGACTAGACCAATCACTTTGGGACTCCTCTATCACCCCTAAGTTCAGCATTTTCTGTACTTCCTCCCGTATTGCCTCCCGTCGGGCCTCTGGGATCCGATAGGGTTTTAACTTCACCCTTTCACCGGGCGGGGTAATAATATCATGCTCTACCCCAGATGTTTGTCCCGGCAGCTCAGAGAACACCTCCTTGTTGCGAAGCACAAACTCCTTAACCTCCTGTTGTTGGGGTTGTGACAAGGTGGCTGCTATTCCAACCTCCGGAATCACGCAACCAGTTTGAGCTGGTGACCAAGTTTCTGCGACTAGGGACTCTCTATCCCTCCAGGCTTTCAACAGATTAACGTGATATATCTGTTCGGGCTTTCGCCTTCCTGGTTGTCTGACCTTGTAATTCACTTCGCTCACTTTTTCCATTATCTCGTAGGGGCCTTGCCATTTGGCAAGGAATTTACTTTCACCCGTAGGGACAAGTACCAATATCCTATCCCCCGGGGAAAAGGTACGGGTCTTTGCTCCACGGTTGTACACTCTCTGCTGTGCCAACTGCGCTTGGGCCAAATGTTCCTTCACGATGGGCATTACCTGTGCAATTCGATCTTGCATCAGGGCGACATGCTCAATCACACTCCTGTGGGGAGAACTCTCACTTTCCCAAGTTTCCTTGGCAATATCCAACAGCCCTCTTGGGTGTCTCCCATACAGTAACTCAAAGGGGGAGAATCCCGTAGAGGATTGGGGCACCTCCCTAATAGCAAACATCAAATAAGGAAGTAGACAGTCCCAATCCTTTCCATCTCTATCCACCACTTTCTTCAACATTTGTTTTAGGGTTTTGTTGAATCTTTCAACCAGCCCATCGGTTTGGGGGTGATACACAGATGTACGCAATTGCGTCACTTTGAACAATTTACACAGCTCTTTCATAACCCGGGACATAAAGGGTGTACCTTGGTCCGTAAGCAGTTCTTTACAAATACCCACCCGGCTAAAAACAAGAGATAGCTCTTTGGCTATGGTTTTGGCCGAGGTATTTCTGAGAGGGATCGCTTCTGGATAACGGGTGGCATAGTCCATTATAACCAATATGTACTGGTGCCCCCTAGCGGACTTGATTATAGGACCTACCAAATCCATTGCGATTCTCTCAAACGGGACCTCAATGATGGGTAGAGGGACCAGCGGGCTACGGAAATGTGGCATCGGGGCCGACCTCTGACACACAGGGCAGGAGGAACAATAATTTTCTATGTCCTTCATCACCCCAGGCCAATAGAATCTCTGTAATACCCTCTCTCGGGTTTTCTCTGTCCCCAGATGACCTCCAAGAATGTGCCCATGGGCCAACTCCAACACCAACTTCCTGTAAGGTTTGGGCACCACCAGCTGCTCAACGGTTTCTTCTGCCCTTTTTGCCACCCGATACAGTAGGTCCTTCTCTACGCTGAAGTATGGGTAAGTGCAGGTATTATCTGGGTTCACTAACTCGCCATCTATTTCCACTACGTTTTCCCGTGCCTTTATTAGGGCGGGGTCTTTTAACTGTTCTGTGGCAAAATTTTCCCTGTGAACCTCCAGATCAGAAAACTCCACAGACGGTAGGTTTTCGTCTGAGGAGGTGGGCTCCTCTCCAGTTTCTTGAGTCTCCCCTGCCAATACTGACAAGGGAAATTCTGGAGAGTCCTCACCACTCTCAGAGGAGTTCTGGCTATCACATTCCTGGTACATAGGGGCACCAGTGGGGGGCTCAGGATCATCCCACAGTTCCCAGAACTTCGGAAAATCCCTTCCCACAATGGCGTCATGCGGTAACTGAGATACTAAGCCCACTGGATGAGAGAGGGTACCTTTGGGGGTCTCGAAACACACTGTAGTCACTGGATACTCTCGGGTGTCCCCATGCACACAAATAACAGCTACCTTGCTATTCCCAGAGACCTCTGTTTTAACTAACTCAGCCTTTATCAGGGTCACAAGGCTACCTGAATCCAACAATACCACAACATTTCTACCATTAACACACATTTTGCATAAATGTTTCTCAGTTCCTCGAATGGCAGTGCATGCGACTGTCGCACACAGCGACTGACGTCTGCCCGTCAGAAAGTCACACTGCATGGGTTCCTCCACAACCGGGCAATTGGCTGCAATATGTCCCGCTTGCCGGCAGCGGTAGCAAACGATCCTTCTTGCGGCCTCTTGAGCCGCTGATTTCCCAGGCTGTTCTCGCCAAACTTGGGGTAGAGCTCCCACCCTCTCACTCTCTCCACCCTCACCCCTTGGAATCCTCTTATCCGCCCCTGGGGATGGTCTGGTCTTAGGGTGGAAAGTCCGAGAGTCTCTGGAAGAGGCCGTCAGGTTCTCTGTAGCCAAGTATCTCTCTACACGATCCACAAGTTTACCGGCCGTTTCTGGGTCTCCGTGGCTTACCCACTTTTGAATGGCGGTAGGAAGAGCTCTCAAGAAACGATCCATCACAACACGTTCCACAATCTCCGGTGCGGACAAAGTCTCTGGCTGTAGCCACTTCCTGCTCAGGTGAATGAGATCATACATTTGAGACCTGGGGGGTTTTCCAAGCTGGAAAGTCCAGTTATGCACACGCTGAGCCCGGACAGCCAGGGTGACACCCAGCCTTGCCAATATTTCAGCTTTTAGCATCACATAGTCTTTTGCTTGGTCAGGCTCTAGGTCATAGTAAGCCTTCTGCGATTCACCAGTTAACAGAGGAGCCACCAGTCCAGCCCACTGCTCCTCAGGCCACTTTTCTCTTTCAGCAGTCCTTTCAAATGTGGTCAAAAATACCTCTGGATCATCCTCTCCAGTCATTTTTGTCAATAAACGACTCACCCCAAAGGACGCGGTATTAGTGGGACGGCTTTCCTCACTGGTCTGCGGACGTTGCTGCATTACTGCTTCCATTTGTTGTAGTCTCTGCTCTTGCTTCTGTAACAGGTCTATGAAGCGGGCCTCAGATTGCTGCTGGGCTTGTTGATGAGCTTGCTGCTGGGCTGCAAGGCTCCTTTGCAAACCTGCATTTGTCTGCTGTTGATTGGCATTTGCTAGAGCCAGCTGTTTCAGTATCTCCTCCATGCTGGCTTAAAAAAAACTGCCACTGGTTCTCCACCAACTGTGAGGGGGTTAACTCGGTAGCGGGTGTGTGTGACCCCCTGGTTGGGCTCCCCACACAAAAACAGGGCCAGCAGACGGAGGTTGTGGTTTTCAAAATCAAAAGGTGCGGTTTATTTCTCTATGTACAGTGACAAAAACACAGCAAAGCCAAAAAGAAACAAACAAAATAAATCCTGGTCAGTTTGACCTCTGACTAAACATGCAGGTTTCCTAAACTAACAACTGGGATCAGCCTGGTGCTGTCCTAGTCCCTAAGTCCCTGGTTTAGTAAAAGTCCAAACAAATAGCCACACAGGCTTTGTCTCACCGCACAGGGGTTCACTCTCCCTAGACAGTCCACACAGGTCTGGGTCCAGGCATGAGCTAACATCTAATGAATCTGGGAGTTTTTATAGAGGCCTTAAACGAACTGACAGGCTTCAGCTGGTCTCATCAACTCCCTGCCTCACGACGCCCAGCACTCTCCCTAGAGGTATGAGTCATTCATGAGCCCACTAGCCTCAGCTGGGCTTCATCAACTCCCTAGTTGTATAAGTCGGCATAAAGCCTGAATCTGGGAGAAATATATCTACCCCCCTGGATGCAACCAGGTGACTTTACCTTCCTGCTGTCACAACACATAGATTTACAGCAGATGTCAATGAATCTGACCACATGCAGAATTTTCATGAATTCTGGTTCCCAATGTTGCTAAAAAATACTGCAGGCACATCGACAACCCATTCAAAATGCACCTTAATGCACATAAAAGTTTGTCATATAAATGTATAAAGGGATCTCAAAATGTTTTTGCACATTTCAGTGAGTAGGTGATTCAAATTATGTTGTTAGAATTGGTTTTCTGATGTACTGAATTGTAATTTTAGTTTGGACAATATTATTCCGTATGAAAAGCGTGACCCTTTTTCATGCTGTGTGACAATAAGGATTAGATCATCTAACGCAACCTGCTTTAAATATAATTCAATGTAGAAATAGAGGTGTTAGTTCCAGTACTTAAAGCGGAGGTTCAGGCAAAATAACATCCATATACAAGCACACTCCTTAAAGAACGAACATGTACAGTACAGGCATACCCCGCTTTAAGTACACTCACTTTACATACACTCGCGAGTAAAGACATACCCGCGAGTGTATGTAAAGTGCCTCACAAGTACTGTACAGACATTTTGCAGTGCAGTATAAGAAGCTGAAGCTCTGAGAGCATAGCCTGCCCTGTTCCAGTGTGCCCCTGACACCCCCACTACACCTCCTGAGACCTCAACTACAGCTCCTGACACCCCCACTACAGCCCCTGACACCCCCACTACACCCTAGAAGTGAAAAAGGGTATTGTTTCACTTTAAGTACATTTTCGTTTTACATACATGCTCTGGTCCCATTGTGTACTTAAAAGTGGGGTATGCCTGTAGCCACTTTTTTTTTATTTTTATGTAGTACATATCGTACTAATGTCATTTCCAATTTCGTCTTCCGGGTACTCACTCCCGCGGGAGTAGGCGTTTCTATTCACCCGCAATGTAATCTGGGAGTTCGCCCAGATGTGACATGTCCTGCAGAAAAAGTTCCCCGGCGGATAAGGTTCCCCCCCCTGTACTGCGCATGCGCGGCACGAACCTCAACGGAGTTTCCGAAAGTAGCCGAACATGAAGAGCTGCGAGTCGGCTCTACACAGCGCCTGCGCAGTCAGCTCTACATGACTCCTAGTCATTGCGCAGGCGCCGTGTAGAGCTAACTCGCAGCTCTACATGTTCGGCTACTTTCGGAAACTCCGTTGAGGTGCGTGCCGTGCATGCGCAGTACAGGGGGGGGGAACCTTATCCGCCGGGGAACTTTTTCTGCATTACACCGTCCACCACCAGGAAGTCAGTGCTTGTGGGCTTCAAAATGCCCACAAGCAAAATGGAAAATTCAGACGGCTGATTTTAAAAGTGCATCTTTTGCCAGAAAAAAGACAGGGGAGGTTTAAAGTCACCAAACACGTGAGTACAAATTGGTGATCTAAAAATACTTTGCATGCAAGCGGGAAAAAAAAAAATGCCGCGGAACCTCCGCTTTAATTAATGACGGCCTTTCAGTTTCTAACTGGTAGAAGTAAGTGACAACTGCCATATGCTTGACAAAAAAAGGTTATGCTTTATATTGGCTTTTATATATGTAAAATACTTAGGCCCCTTTCACACCGATGTGGTTTGACCCGCATATATACAGGTTTGGTGCAGGTTTGCTGTACTTTTCCATTGACTTCTATATTGTCCTGTGGTTTTGGTGCACTTTTTGCATGCAGGAGTTTTGATGTGCTTCCAGAAAGCACACAAAACCGAGGGACATAATAGAAGTCAATGGGAAAGCGCAGCAAACCTGCACCAAACCCACGGGTACACTTCACTGCACCTGTAGTGTGATCAAACCACAACACATCAGTGTGAAAGTGGCTTTAGGGCCAATTCACACCACAACTTTAGCATTCTGCATGCGTTTCTGCATGTACGGTTTTGATGTGTTTCAGTACGTTTTTGATGTGTGTTTTTGATGATTTTTTTCCCCTCTTTTCTTCTTCATCTCAGTTCAGAACATGTACGTTCCGATTCGCTTTTGATGCGTTCAGCAGGTTGGTTCCACTTGTTCAGCATGTTCCACTTTGTTGACTGCACTGGAACGCACTGGTGTGAACTAGGGCTATAGGAATACATGAAAAACGCTATGTATGTGCTTTTGATGCAGATTAAAAACACACTGCACTGCATCTGATGTGAACCAGCCCATAAAGGTATTTCTCTATGAAACAATAAATAAAATAAAAAATTTCAAAAAGGAAAGGTTTAAAAGACCTTTCTTCCCCATCATAATTTTTCTTCAAAATGGTAAAGTTCGGCTGACAAATATAAAGTGCTTGGACATCCCTTTGGATCTTTTCACTTTTTGTAGTACTACAATCTTAAATAAAATAGATTTAATAAAGCAGATATGTTGATTGCATTAGTATTCATCCCATTGAGCAAAAATTTGGTAGATCAACATTTGGCTGAATTTACAGCTGCAACAATGTACCAGTACTGTACATTTGGACCCTGATACAGGGGCGTTGCTAGGTGGCAAAAAAACCAGAAGACCAGGGGCTTCGGCCCAAAGCCGCACTGGGGGGGGGGGGTACCTACATACATACACTGACCTACATGTCAGTGTGTGTGTATGTATGTCAGTGTGTGTATGTATGTCAGTGTGTGTGTTTGTCAGTGTGTGTATGTATGTCAGTGTGTATGTCAGTGTGTGTATGTATGCCAGTATGTGTGTGGGTATGTCAGTGTGTGTGTGTGTCAGTGTGTGTGTGTGTGTGTGTGTGTATGTCAGTGTGTGTGTGTATGTCAGTATGTGTATGTATGTCAGTACACACATACACTGACATACACACACACACTGACATACATACACACATACTGACATACATACACACACACACACACACACACTGACATGTCTTGAGTTCTATGGTACAGGCCAATCTAAGGTTCCATGGTCCCAGTCAACCTTAAGGTCTATGGTGCCAGCCACTCTTAGTTTTTTTTATACAAGCTGGCTTCTTATTCTATGGTGTCAGCTGGTCTTAGAAACAGTTTGTTCTTCCCTTGGGTGGCACGGTACTTGTAATATCCTGATGATCTCTGTTTTGCCAGGTGTAGACCAAGGCTAGTCACATACAGTACACATTGCATTGTCTAAGTACCCATAATCTTGCAGGAGAAGGGAAGCCTTTGATAGAAGCTGCCGTTTCAGCAACCCACAACTTAACTGCTACAAATCCTAGATCCGTGGTTGGCCTTCCCTCCATCCCGTGGCCAAGGCTCCCCTTCTCTCCTCGTGGCACCCATAGGCACTCACCTTCCTGGCAGGGTCCTGTGTGTTTCACCTTCAGCTCTGTCCTCAGCCTGGCCCTGGCAGCCTCCTGAAAGCGGCAGATGTTTTTGTAGGTTCTGCGCTAGGTGCCGCACACGCTCTCCTGGCTGGGGCAGACGCACTGGGGTTCCTCCCTTTGCCCAACTTTTACTTGGCATCTCCGTTCCTCTTCACAGGTCCCAAAATGATGCTTCATCCAGGGCAGGTTACACATCTGGCCCTCCACGTTGGCCCACTGCCAGCAGCAGCCACAGCGGACCTTCACGCCCCCTGAGGATCTCATACTGATGTGGCGTGGCGCCGGCATTGTAATTCCCGGCTTCTGGAGCTCTGCAGAGCCTATTATGGACGTCGCACATGCCACGGTCCCGGCATTGGACCAGTGGGACATCCATCATAGGCGTTGCGCAGGCTCCAGAAGGCGGGACCTGCTGCTATGGCACTCGGCTGCACTCGGCCACATTCGGTGGCGCTCGGGATCAGATCGGTCCCGGCGCTCACCGCTCGCTTGGGGCCAACAATGGAGACCTGCAGTCATGAGACTCTGTGCTTTTCGGGGTCACATTTGGGGCTTCAGCCCCCCCTAGCCACCCCCTCCCGACGCCCCTGCCCTGATATATTTTGTTCACTGTTATTAGCAAAATTGCTTTAGTTCTGTGAGGCTGGATGTGAACCATTGTTGAACAGTCTTGCTGTTGTGATCACACATTCTTTATTGGTTTTGTAAAATGCGTTCTGTTTGGGGTGCCTTGATAATAATAAACTGGATTAAAAAACAGGGGTTGGGTTTATTTTGAATAAGGGATATACGTAAATTCTAATTACAAGGGACATTAAGGAGGGGTGTAACATGGTAGTGTAGGGAGATGGATATGGAAGAGGGGTATTCTCTTCAAATTAACACAGTCATTCTCACCAAAAACCATACATTCTCAGGGTTCTGTTCTGTTTGAACCTCAGCCATTTGCCAGTCTGCAGCAAATCACAACCTTTATTCATCATTTAGAAAATCTTGCACATGGGGTCATAAATGTTCTGTCTCAAGCTCTGAGTAAAGTTTTTGTCCAGATGATTACTCAGGATCACTGTGCTTCTACTCCCACAAAGCAGGCTGCAATTCTTGAACAGGTGTAGGCGCATATATTTGCAAAGGTGTGCAAACAAAACCCTCTGTTTTTAACGTCTGATTAGATTTTGTAAAACCTCTTCTGTAGCAACAGGGTAAAAGGAGGAAAGTTATAAATCTAAAATACTTTTTTTTTTTATATAAGGATAAAGTATGCATGCAATATACTCCCTTAGTGAAAATTAAACATGCATGTGTAGAATTTATATTGTACATTCTGAGACAGGTCTTTGTGATATACAATTTGCAGTATCTTATTCAAACTTCTAAGACCCGAATTCATCAAAGCAAAGTCTGAAAATCACAGGCTTTACCTGTCAATGAGGTCAGTGATGATTGCCAAGTAATCCCACTGCAACAGAAGGCATTTGTTTTTGATGAAAGATATCCAAAGTATGAGAAGAGATGTTAAAATTAATTTCAGCTGATCTTTTGACAAAGCTTTACTCCTTTTTCATAATGTGAAAAAGGACATTGTCACCTAAAAGAGAAAATGTTTTTTGTCTTGCCTGCCTTACCTGTTAGGAAAAAATAAAAGTTTATTTTGTTTTTATTAATAATAAACATAATAAATTACATAAAAAGAATAGTATAAAAACATAAAACAGTGATAAACTGTGTCAGTGATATACTAAAACAGCGCTAATGTTGGTATAAATCAGATGGCCAACACCACCTAGAAAGTGAAAAACAATTTCAGGCAGATGATTTTAAAGTGCAGAGTGTCTGATAATGTCCATAGATGATCTTGGAAGTAAACAGCATGCACCTTCACCGAAAACTCCAGGTCCACCCAGTGAAAACACACTCCCCCTCAGGGGTTTAAACTCACCAGAGCAAGCTCAAATATAAGCCTTGATAGAGGCTCAGGTGGATAAAGCAGAACCTGCATAAACCTCGGCACTCAACATCAGCCTAGGAGATGACAGATCTGTGGGGGCTCCCACGAGTGGTAAAAACAAACAGAAGGGGGCATATAGCGTAACTCCGTTTATTAATAACAGTCCCCACACATCAAAACCCCTTTATACATTAAACGTACAAGAATCAGTCAATCAATAAGCATAAAATGCACTTCACCGTCACGCCCTAGGCGTGACCTACACGACGCAACAGGAAGTGATCTATGCGCTCCACGGCAGCCGGACCCGGAAGTAAGGAGAGTTCCTGTTTACATGCTCGGCCATCGAGCTGCTTCCTTCTCTGGCGGTGACGGTGAAGTGCATTTTATGCTTATTGATTGACTGATTCTTGTACGTTTAATGTATAAAGGGGTTTTGATGTGTGGGGACTGTTATTAATAAACGGAGTTACGCTATATGCCCCCTTCTGTTTGTTTTTACCACTCGTGGGAGCCCCCACAGATCTGTCATCTCCTAGGCTGATGTTGAGTGCCGAGGTTTATGCAGGTTCTGCTTTATCCACCTCTATCAAGGCTTATATTTAAGCTTGCTCTGGTGAGTTTAAACCCCTGAGGGGGAGTGTGTTTTCACTGGGTGGACCTGGAGTTTTCGGTGAAGGTGCATGCTGTTTACTTCCAAGATCATCTATGGACATTATCAGACACTCTGCACTTTAAAATCATCTGCCTGAAATTGTTTTTCACTTTCTAGGTGGTGTTGGCCATCTGATTTATACCAACATTAGCACTGTTTTAGTATATCACTGACACAGTTTATCACTGTTTTATGTTTTTATACTATTCTTTTTATATCAATTTATTTTTAAACAGCTGCTCATTTTGGAGTTCTCAGTGTTTGTCATTAGAGAATTCTCTTATAGTGCTAGTACCTTGATTTTATTGATCTTTGTACCGTTCATATTATATGATAGCACGTCCACTGTCAGTATAGTTGTAGCTTCTTGGTCCTAGGCGCTGAGTGGTGTATTGAAGGCCGTATATATACATCCTTGTTTTGATAATAAATTACATATAAAGTTTTTAATTTGCCCTGTTATGGTGTATAGATATATTAATAGTTAATTACGTTTGAATGGACTTTCTGTAATGCTGAAAGGTGGCTTGACTACCCTTGTCGCTTTAAGGATATATTCACACCAGATGCGGTACGACTGCGTTGGGTGGCTATTCCAGCACAGTCCCATTGCATGACAAGGCCAAAATGGCTGAAAATGCCTTGTCGCCTGTGTGCCTGGTTCACACCACTGCATTGCAGTTATGTAAGGGGGTTTGCAGTACATTTTTTCAGCACAACACAGTGTGAGGCAATGCACTGGTTAGCACCACGTGGCGGCCAATTGACCTTTATGAAATGTCTGTGTGACATTTCAATAACCATTGTTTAAAAAGTGAACAGTGTGATGTGCTGAGATCGGCACATCTACACTGCGCTGATCCAACTGAACTGCACAGCACAGCAGCCGTTGCATTGCAACCATTGGAAGATTGAAAGGTTTGGGGAGCACAATAGCCACCCCTACCTATGGGACCCAGGATCGACTCTGTTTGACAGTTAAACAGTTTTTTATTTTGATTTTTTACTTACCTGTCAGGTGACTTCACACGCTTCTGAAAAGTTTTGTAGGAAGTCAGGTGACCCAAGGAGCCTATAAGTGCAAACAAAAAAATAAGGACAGATGTCAGAATAATAGCTGCAGATGAAGAGGAAACATCTCCCGCGTGGCCTCTGTGCTTACCATGGATTTTCTGCTGTGTCAGATGATTGAGCGGGCCCCTGCGCCGGACAGGGAAGCCTGTATGCTGTCCTGCCTCTTCTATTCTCCTTCCAATTCTCAGCCTTCTCCCCTCTGGGTTCCTCCCCATCTACCTTTACTTCCTTCTGTCCCTCTGCTTTTGTTTTCCTCCTTCCTCCCGCTGCTGCTCCTCCTCTGGTCCGGAAGCCTGAATCTTCCCTTTCTCCAGCCTCGGCAAGCCAGTCTGCTGCTCTTCCTTCGGTGACAGCAGTGCCTCCTCCTCCTGTCTCCATCAGCGGCCCGGAACCAGAGAGTGGTGCCAAAGCATGCGCAGTGAAGCCGAGCTGTCAGAGATCACAGCTGAAGCGGTTCCGCCAGTTAGAATCCCGGGAGCTGCTTCAACCTAAAAAGAAGAAAAATAGAACTGCTCAGTGAATTTCTTTCCTGCGCTGTATTTCTGCACTGTCAAATGCTAAAGAGGCAGTGGAAACAGTGATAAACACTTCAGCTCAGTGTATACGTTACTTACATTTTCCTCTTCTTCTCTGTAGCACCCTGAAGTTTAGGCAGGGTTGCTATCAAATTTAGTTTCCAGGCGATAGTTGCCTTGGCTAATTGCTAGGAGATCAATTAATTTCCCCCAAATTCTGGAATTGCTGCACTTCTCTCTTCTGTCACTAGGTGGCCTGGTGGCTGGTGACATTAGATAAGACAAGGGCATAGCAAGGACATATTATGACTGAATGGGGTATCTCAGCCAATTGACAGGGGTTTCTTTAAGTCCCTTTGCCTGCTGGGAGAGCCTATTTATTTGATGGAATCAGGTGATCGGGGTTCTGTGTCATCCGGGCGGCTGTCTGGGTGGATGTGTTTTGCTGCCCCGGGCTGCTAGGCCGAAAGCCTGAGGCCTATCCCAGGGACACCTGGCTACTAGGCTGTCTGAGGGTCTATCCAGAAGCAGGAGAGCAGCGTAGGGTTGGGACTACTGGCTTGTAGTCCAACCAAAAGTAGCGGTTCAGACGAACGGGGAACCAGCTGTGGTCAGAGGTAGGAGGGGAAGCTGTCGCCACTAAGGGACCATCCACCTTGTTACCGGAGACCACTGTGAGTAAGCTGAAGCCAGTACCTGAGCAGTCTTCTCACCAACTGGGGACGGTGAAGAAGTGGGAAAACTTCAGTGAGTGCCAAGCCAGGGACCCAGCGGTACAGCAGAGGTGAAGCTTGTGGAGCATCGGTGGTTGCCAAGCCAGGGACCTAGCGGGTCAGCAGGGGTGATGCTTGAAGAGTATCTGTGAGTGCCAAGCCAGGGACCCAGCAGGGAAGCGGGGGTGACGCTTGCGGAAGATACTGAGTGCTAAAAGTGTAAGAGCTTAGGGGATCCAGTGGCGATTGGATCCAAAGTCTAGTGAAAGACTGGGAGTTCATCGAGTGAAGATCCACAATGAGTGATTGTGGAGTAAGCGGAGAACTGTTTGTGTTGCCAATAGTTGAATACTAGTTAGTAACTTTTGCAAGATTGTTGGTATAAGAGACAGCGGTCCTACCTATACAGAAGTTGTGTCTGTCTGGAAGCCTTTACCTGTATAGCTGTCTACTTATAGAATTCTCGGAGTCTGCCAATTATCATTGCATCAACCTAAGGGTATCCTGGCCCTAACCCTCTCTCCCCCAGTTCTGTTCAAGAGACAATAAATCTCTTTGCATTCAAAAAATGTCTGGCGCCCACCATTTCATCTTGTATTACACCCAACTTGCCTTGTAATCAGCTCTACACAGAAGGATGTCAGCTTTGCCTAACTCTGGAGGTCACCATTAGGCCTCAGGGGCCTGGGACTTTGCTACATCTCTGGTACCTGTCTTTCTGAAAATGTTGACATTTTACAATTTACCCCTTTGGTTTCTTCAGCTTTTTATTCTAATTTGGATACTATTAGTAATCCCTCTAGCTCTGCTACCCCTTCTTTATCTGGCATTAATGTATCTATTTTTGATCCTGTAGATAATTTAAATGATGCTGTGCCTCTATCAGTACCCGAGACTGAGGGAATGTGCAGGTCAATGTTGCCGCTTGAGTCGTCAACGACTGCGCCACATTGTACGACTGGTGGGGAGTCTGATCATTTGCGTGCGCTGTCGCAGTGGGTTGATTTAATTGCATCTTTACCTGATAATTTAAAACATTCCCTTTCTGCTGGTAATTCTGACAAATTGGATCCCTTATTGCAGGCTTGGTCTCATATTTTGACCAGTTTGGTTCTCCCTGTTTGTGAAGTTAGTACATTATTGCCTGTTGCCAATTGTCCCCAACCTCCAATGTTTGCTTCTTTATCATCTGTTCCAGAGAGCTGCCTTAAGGAGGCTCTGGTTGTGAGATTTCCCCACTGGGGTTCCATTTATCTACGTCTAATAATAATAATTTATGCTAGCGTGATGGGCGAGAGACGCCTTGAATTGTGCTGCGGTATCCGGTATGCGGTTTCAACATTTCAAAATAATTCTTGAAGCATATAAAAACTTTTCAAGACTTGTTTGGTTTTATTTTGACTAATCATTTTGTCAAAAACTATCAGTACACAAAAATCTGCACTGGGGATCCAAGGATGTGGGCCTATGGTTAAACCTACTAATTCTGGGAAAACAGTTCTCGCTGGTGCAATCCCCTCAGTCTGGACCATTTAGGAATGGGTTATGTTTTAGCTCTAATGAGGGGCAGTGTAAGTGGCCCAATTCTGACTACTTGTTGTGTCAAGAAACTTGACTTCATCTTATAGTAAACATATTTTTTACGGTGGCTGCAACTCCAGTCAGGTTAATCAAAATTTTGCTAATCCTTCTACTCTGGCCAAATTGTCTGAAAGCGGAGCTGCTATTTTATATCTAGTTTCCCTGTTTTTTCCAGCACCGGCTGTCATCATTTCTGGGAATAGTGGCGGAAAAATTTGCTAAAGAAGTGCATGAAGGCAGAGTTCCGACCCCTTTTTTGTCTCCGCTATTTGTAAATTTCAGAATTTTACCACTAGGTTTGATACCCAAAAAGAAACCAAATAGTTATTGTTTAATCCAATCACTTGTCTTTTCCAGCTGGTTCCTTCTGAGTAATGACATTGATCCGGTTTTGAGCTCAGTCTTGGTAGATTTGCTTTATTAGCAAAAATATATTAAAGCAGAGTTCCACCAACAAATTGAACTTCTGCTTTAAGTGTTCGTGACCTCCTGACATGAGACATTTGGCATGTAATTTTTTTGGGGGGGGAGTGGGTACCCCGTCTTTACAGGTACCCAGCTCCAGAGGCATCTCTTTAATTAGGCAAATTAGGCGATGGCCTTAGGCCTCGCCCACAGAAAAGGCCTCGCCATTGCCTAATTTGCCTTCAGGTGTTGTTGTCATTGGGTCACAAGCGGCGGGGAGAGCAGGCGGCGGGCGCGCTGCACATAGCCACAGCGGCAGACACTGAGTTAGCTGAGCTGAGCTGAGCCACCACCGCGGTCCGCGGCGGGCGGACGAGGCGGGACAACAAATTACATACATGGTCATGGTGGATGGTGGGCAGGCTCTGGCAACCTGCGTCCAATAGCAAGCTCCACTGCCACGGCGCCGTCCTCCTAGAGTCCTAGCCTTTCCCCTAAAGTCGGCCCCAGCGCATGGCGGGAGTTGTAGTTCTCCCACAGAGCACAGGCACACAGAATTCAACTTGGCCGTCTGGTGCCTGTGCTCTGCAGAGACTACAACTCCCAGATTGCACTGCAGGGCAGAGAGAGAGACAACGTCACGTGTTGCTTCAGTTCTCCGAGTCCTGCAGTGCTTAGTAGTGGAGGGGAGGAGGACCAAGTCACTGAGGCGAGGAGCAGGAGCAGGTAGAGTGTCACTATTCTATATGAAAAACGACAACAATGCATGCACCCCCAAGTCAAAGACCATTTTATCTCTGCAATCTTCATGGGCTTTAGGTAATTGATGGGCACAGTGGCTGCGTTTGAGGGCACAGTGGCTGCTTTTGATGGCACAGTGGCAGCATTTGATGGCTGGCATGCTGCACAGTGGCTGCGTTTGATGGCACAGTGGCTGCGTTTGATGGGCACAGTGGCTGCCTTTTATGGCTGGCAAGCCGCACAGTGGCTGCAATTGATGGGCACAGTGGCTGCTTTTGATGGGCACAGTGGCTGCGTTTGATGGGCACAGTGGCTGCGTTTTATGACACAGTGGCAGCGTTTGATGGCTGGCATGCCGCACAGTGGCTGCAATTGATGGGCACAGTGGCTGCGTTTGATGGCACAGTGGCTGCAATTGATGGGTACAGTGGCTGCCATTGATGGGCACAGTGGCTGCGTTTGATGGCACAGTGGCAGCGTTTGATGGCTGGCACGCCGCACAGTGGCTGCGTTTGATGGCACAGTGGCTGCGTTTGATGGCACAGTGGCTGCAATTGATGGGTACAGTGGCTGCAATTGATGGGTACAGTGGCAGCATTTGATGGCTGGCATGCCGCACAGTGGCTGCAATTGATGGGCACAGTGGCTGCGTTTGATGGCACAGTGGCTGCAATTGATGGGTACAGTGGCTGCAATTGATGGGCACAGTGGCTGCGTTTGATGGCACAATGGCAGCGTTTGATGGCTGGCACGCCGCACAGTGGCTGCGTTTGATGGCACAGTGGCTGCGTTTGATGGGTACAGTGGCTGCAATTGATGGGTACAGTGGCTGCGTTTGATGGCTGGCACGCCGCACAGTGGCTGCGTTTGATGGCACAGTGGCTGCGTTTGATGGGTACAGTGGCTGCAATTGATGGGTACAGTGGCTGCGTTTGATGGCTGGCACGCCGCACAGTGGCTGCAATTGATGGGCACAGTGGCTGCGTTTGATGGGCACAGTGGCTGCGTTTGATGGGCACAGTGGCTGCGTTTGATGGGCACAGTGGCTGCGATTGATGGGCACAGTGGCTGCGTTTGATGGGCACAGTGGCTGCATTTGATGGGCACAGTGGCTGCAATATATATATAATACCTACCCACCCACCCTATGTTTTTAATGATATTTGATTAAAGAATAATTGGTTAGAGAAATTTATAGAAACTGTGAATTCATAGTTCATAGGATTTAAGTTAATATATGCATTTATACAGTTATTTTTAATCCTTTTTATAATTTTTTTCCCATATGGGCGTGAGTGGGGCCTCATGTCTAAGTTTTGCCTAAGGCCTCACAAAGTCTAGAGCCGCCTCTGCCCAGCTCCCACTTCCTCCCCTGGCGCAGGAAGGAAGATCACCTCTCCCCACTCCCTCTCTGCAATCTTCTGGGGCATGTCATAGGTCCCAGAAGATTGCCCGGCCAATCACAGCGCACAGCGTGGCTCGCGCATGCGCAGCGTGCACCCGGCTGTAAAGCCACAGCCAGGCGCCCTTAGTTAGAATGCCGGCGCGCGGAGAAGAGGGAAAGAGGAGGGGGAGAGGAGCGGGGCTTCGTGCACCTGCATCGCTGGACCAATGGACAGGTGACTGTCTGATTATTAAAAGTCAGCAGCTACACTTTTTGTAGCTGCTGACTTTTAAATGGGTGAAACTCCACTTTAGGTCAGCATTTCGTTTGTTGCCAATACATTCTTCCACATTCATCTCTTTAGGGTTCTATTTGGACAGGGCTTATTACTTAGACAAATGCCTGCCTATGAGCTGTTCCTTACCCTGTAGGTATTTTGAGGCCTTCTCCTCCTTTTTTGGACTGGACTGTGTCTTTTCAAACTGAACCCAATAATGTCTTACATTATCTGAATGACTTTTGGTTTGTTGGTCATGCTAATTCACAGGAGTGCCTCTATTTGTTCCCCAAATTTCACTTGACTTGTAGACGTTTTGGTGTCCCATTGGCTGAAGAAAAATCAGTTCTGACTATGACATGCCTTGAATTCCTAGGTATCACTATTGATACAAATAGGATGAAATTCCATTTGCCTTTGGCCAAGGTTCACTGTTTATGCACTTTGTTTGCATTTACTCTTTCTAGACCTTTATGCCGCGTACACACGGACGTTTTTCCCGTCGAAAAAAACGACATTTTTCCCATTCGACGAGAAAAACGATAGTCTGTGGGCTTTCTGTCATTTTTTTCGATGAGAAAAACGGCATTAAAAACGACGAGAAAAATTAGAACATGTTCTAATTTTTCTCGTCGTTTTTTTCGACATGTTTTCCGCGGCAGTGTTTCCCATAGGGAAACACTGCCGCAGAGCCCACACACGGTCGTTTTTTTCGACCAAGAAAAAAATGACATTTAAAACGGCCGTGTGTGAGGGGAACAAGCTGTTCCTCGTTTTTAACGTCGATTTTTTCAATGGTGTTTTCACCGTCGAAAAAATCGATCGTGTGTACGCGGCATTATAGTCATTGCTAGGTTTGCTAGCTTCTGCTAATTGAATATATCCCATAGGTCAGATCTTCTCTATACGTTTTTGTAAGGCACTTTCCAGATTTAAATCGCCTTATCATTTTGTGAGAATCGCTTCTGACTTGGTAGTAGAGTTGGCCTTGCGGTTCGCCCCGCGGTCGGTTCGCGGCGAATTTTGCGCATTCGCGGTTCGCAAAACCGGCGGACATATGGCGCTATTCGCGGCCGGTTTGCAGCCACCATATTCTTTTAAATTGTGGAACTTTGACCTATGACACATCCATCATGTGGTACAGGACAGCCAATGAGACATTTCAGCAGATGGACATACCCCCTACCTTATAAATAGGACTGATCTGGCTGCCATTTTACATTCTGATATTTGTCAGCGTAGGGACAGGTTGCTGTGTGGAGCAGGGACAGACTGTACTCCTAGCTATTAGGTCCACAAAAGTCCTTTTAAGGACTGGTATAGGTGTACAATTGTTTTGTGTGCAGTATATAGGGGTGTAATACACTTTTAGTTCATTTCAATTGTGCAGCATTGGGACTGCAGTGCTGAGCGGTTCTGCAGCTGTCTTTAGTCAGTGTAGGAAGGTTGCTGTGTGTGTACTAGCAGGGACAGACTCTACTAAAACAAAAGTCCTTCTAAGGACTGGTATAGGTGTACAGTCCACAAAAGTCCTTTTACGGACTGGTATAGGTGTACTATTTTGTGTGCAGTAAATAGGAGTGTACTACACGCATAAAATACTCTAGGAAGAATAGTATAGTGCATTTCTACTGTGCAGCTTCTGAGCGGTTCTGCTGCAGCTCTTTTCTCGGTTTAGGTAGAAGTTGCCGCTGTGTGTCGCAGGCACAGACTAGCGACTAAAATCGCTAACCAATAAAGCTCCACAAAAGTTCATTTTAAGGACTGGTATAGGTGTACTATTTGGTGTGCAGTATATAGGGGTCTAATACACGCATAAAAAACTTTCAAACATACTATATAATATATATTATATACTATACTATATAATATATAGTGCATTTCAACTGTGCAGCATTTCTACTGTGCAGCTTCTGAGCGGTTCTGCTGCAGCTCTTTTCTTGGTTTAGGTAGAAGTTGCCGCTGTGTGTCGCAGGCACAGACTAGCGACTAAAATCGCTTACCAATAAAGCTCCACAAAAGTTCATTTTAAGGACTGGTATAGGTGTACTATTTGGTGTGCAGTATATAGGGGTCTAATACACGCATAAAAAACTTTCAAACATACTATATAATATATACTATACTATATAATATATAGTGCATTTCAACTGTGCAGCATTTCTACTGTGCAGCTTCTGAGCGGTTCTGCTGCAGCTCTTTTCTCGGTTTAGGTAGAAGTTGCCGCTGTGTGTCGCAGGCACATACTAGCGACTAAAATCGCTAACCAATAAAGCTCCACAAAAGTTCATTTTAAGGACTGGTATAGGTGTACTATTTGGTGTACAGTATATAGGGGTCTAATACACGCATACATTTTTTTCAAACATACTATATAATATATACTATACTATATAATATATAGTGCATTTCAACTGTGCAGCATTTCTACTGTGCAGCTTCTGAGCGGTTCTGCTGCAGCTCTTTTTTCGGTTTAGGTAGAAGTTGCCACTGTGTGTCGCAGGCACAGACTAGCGACCAAAATCGCTAACCAATAAAGCTCCACAAAAGTTCATTTTAAGGACTGGTATAGGTGTACTATTTGGTGTGCAGTATATAGGGGTCTAATACACGCATAAAAAACTTTCACATATAGGAAGAATAGTATAGTGCATTTCTACTGTGCAGCATTGTGACTGCTGAGAGGTTCTGCAGCGATACTACAAAGAGTGACAAACGCAATTAGAAAAAAGTATTATAACTGCTGTGATAGACCAGTGGCCCCCGAAAACGACAGTTTGAAGCGGGGTGTTATATACCTTCTTCCACATATACTGCCCTTCTCTACAGCCTTTTGTCACAGGGTCATTTAAAAAGATGACAGGCAGAGGAAGAGGCAGGCCCTTCCGCAGGGGTGGTAGGGGTAGGGCAGGAGCACCAGGCCGGAGCCAAAGTGGGAAGTTGCAGAAGGTGCGTTCAATTACGTCAAAGGACGCACCAGACTTGGTTGAGTGGCTCACTCAGCCTTACTCTTCTGCACCCTCCTCATCCTCTCTATCTGCACCCTCTTCACTCTCTGCTGTGTGCACCCCCAAAGACACTACCACCAACACCACCGCCACCATATACCCTCCGCTTGAGTCACAGGAATTATTTTCCGATCCATCACAAGACTTCTCTGCGCAGGCATTCTTGACATTGGATCAGGAAGAGGAGGTAGCAACAACCGCCACTCAGCAGTCTGACGACAGTACCCAGATCAGCCCAAGGATGTTGGTCCCCGCTGTTGCTGCCTACTCCGAGATCTCTAATGTTAGTGGTGGGGAAGGTGACGTAGATGATGATGTGTCTATGGACGTCACGTGGGTGCCCACAAGAGAGGACCAGGAGGGGAGTTCAGAGGGAGAGATGGACCAGCAGATAGGGAGGAGAGGCAGGCGGAACTTACATTGAACAGGAGGGACAAACAAGACTGCTAATGTATCAGGACTCAGAGCGAGCCATCAACCATGTACGGTCACATCTGGCACTCCCAGGATGCCGGCACATGGCTCTGCAGTGTGGGCTTTTTTTAACGTGTCCGCTGCTGACAATAGTGTTGCCATCTGCAGCCTTTGCAGTCAACGCATAAGTCGCGGTAAGCCCAACACTCACCTAGGGACGACCGCCTTAAGAAGGCACATGAACTCCCATCACCGAGCCCAGTGGGAGCAACGCCGTCAGAACCCACAAAGCCAAACTCCAGGCTCTCACCGTCCAGCCTCTTCTACTACTTCTCCTCTCTCTTCACAGTTGTCCTCCACTCCACCTTCCATCATCCCGTCCCCAAGTTTATCTGGAAAAAGGCAGGCTTCCGTGGGCCAAATGTTCGAGCGTAAAAGAATGATGACGCCGGATAACCCTCTTGCCCAAAGGTTGACCGCTGGCTTGTCAGAACTCCTAGCCCACCAACTACTGCCATATAAACTGGTGGACTCGGGGGCCTTTCGAAAATTTGTGGCCATTGGAACACCACAATAGAAGGTCCCAGGAAGGAAATATTTCTCCCAGAAGGGCATCCCAGAGCTATATGGCCATGTTCAGCGGCAAGTGAATGTATCTCTGGCACACAGTGTCGGTGCCAAGATACATCTGACCACAGACACGTGGTCTAGCAAACCTGGGCAGGGAAGGTATATTACTTTTACTGCCCACTGGGTGAACCTTTTGACGGCCGTCAAGCATGTAATCCGTGGCACCCGTGTAGATTTGGTTTTACCGCCATGGATTGCATGCAGGCCTGCCTCTTCTTCTCCTCCTCCTCCATCCTCCCTCTCCTCCTCGGCTGACTCCTCCTCTTCCGCTGCTACCATCTCTTCCGCTGTGCCGCCCAAGATCCCCAGAACCTATTCGACATGCCAGGTGAGACGTTGCCATGCTGTGCTGTGTCTGTTGTGCCTGGAAGCCAAGAGCCACACTGGCCCTGCACTCCTTTCAGCTTTGCGTTCACAGGCAGATCAGTGGCTAACACCGCTCAATTTGACAGTTGGTAAAGTGGTGTGCGACAACGGTGCCAATCTGCTGAGCGCGTTGAAACAGGGCAAAATTACACACGTGCCATGCATGGCACACGTCTTGAACTTGGTCGTGTAGCGATTCGTTGTCAAATACCCTGGGGTCCAGGACGTCTTGCGGCAGGCAAGGAAAATCTCGGCCCATTTCAGAAGATCTTACACGGCCATGGCTCGCCTTGCTGACATTCAGCGGCAACACAATCTGCCGGTCCAGCGTCTTATTTGTGACTGCCCGACGCGATGGAACGCAACCTTGTATATGCTTGATAGGCTGCTCCAGCAGAAACGTGCAGTTAACGACTACCTGTACGAACTCTGCGCCAGAACAGGTTCTGGGGATCTTGGTTTTTTTTCACCGCGTCAGTGGCTGCTCATGCGCGATGCATGCAGACTTTTGCGGCCATTTGATGAGATCACCAAACTGGTCAGTCGCAGCCATGGTGCCATCAGTGACATCGTACCTTATGCCTTCTTTATGGAGCGTGCATTGCGTCGTGTCATTGATCAAGCCGTCGAGGAGCAGGAGCAGGAAGATGAGGAAGTCACAATGCTGGATGAATTCCCAGGGGGGGGCTACTCTATCTGAGACAAGTCAACAACAGGAGTCTGAAGAGGAGTCAGAGGAGGATGGTGCCGGGGCGGATGAGGAGGAGCAAGAAGAGCATGCTTTAAACCTTTCTGGGATCCCTGCTGTTGTTGTTCGTGGATAGGGGGAGGAGATCGAGGACGACATTATCCTGGATGATGACGAGCAGGAGCCAGACCACCACACTGCTTCCAGTTTAGTGCAAATGGGGGCCTTCATGCTCCAGTGTTTTAAGAGGGACCCCCGTATAAAAAGCATAAAGGGCAAGGACCATTACTGGGTGGCAACGTACTTGGACCCCGGTACAAACAAACAATGGCAGAAATGTTACCACCATCACAGAGGGCTGTCAGAATGGAGCACTTCCAGGCCTTGCTTCTAGAAATGCTGCATTCTTCTTTTGCGTGCGCTGGCAGAGGAATTTCCACTCCCAGAGGAACAGTTGTGGATACCAATCCAACAGCGCCTGCAAGAAGAGGGCGGTTTGAAGATGTCTTGGTCACTTCTGATATGAGATCATTCTTTCAGCCGACCCATCGACAGGTCTCATCCGGATCCAGCATCAGGGAACGCCTAGACCGACAGGTGTCCGACTACATCGGATTAACGGCCGATGTGGACGCTCTGAGAAGTGATGAACCCCTGGACTACTGGGTGGGCAGGCTTGACCTCTGGCCAGAGCTTGCACAATTTGCAATGGAACTGTTGGCTTGCCCCTCGTCCAGTGTCCTGTCCGAAAGGACGTTCAACGCAGCAGGGGGGATCGTGACCGATAAGCGCACTCGCCTAGCTCACGACAGTGTTGACGACCTCACATTTATAAAAATGAATAGACATGTGCATTCGTTTTCGTCCGAATGCATTTTCGTCCGAATTTCAGCTATTTTCGTTATCGTTTTAACAAACGAAAACGAAAGCACAGAATCCGAAAACCGAAAGATCCGACATAAACAAATGCTTTATTTTCGTTTTCGTTGCTACAACAGTTCGATATAGATAGGAGATTCGACGTGACGCTGACAATAACAATCTGTGTCTATCGAACCTGTGGTCGAATGTGCCTAACCTTAACTCTATTAGTCCAAGATTATTCTACATAGGAGAGAAAAGATTCAACATTATAGAGAGAAAAGATTCGACATAGGAGAGAAAGATTCGACATAGGAGAGAAAAGATTCGACATAGGAGAGAAAAGATTCGACATAGGAGAGAAAAGATTCGACATAGGAGAGAAAAGATTCGACATTATAGAGAGAAAAGATTCGACATAGGAGAGAAAAGATTCGACATAGGAGAGAAAAGATTTGTTATTATAGAGAGAAAAGATTCGACATAGAGAGAAAAGATCACTGCTGGAATTGGGTGGGGGAAGTAAAATAAAAATAAAGTTGATGATGAATGTTATTGGCTGATTGTAACCAAAGAGGAGGAGCAGTAAAATAGCTAGAATGACGAAGATTCGACAAAGCATTGAAAGTTAGAAGATTCGACGGTGCAGCAAAATTGTACGACGCTGCAATCGTACATTTCCGGTCAAATGCATCCGCCCATAGGCTATAGAAGAATTCTAATGTTGGTTGACTAGTAATAGTAATGAATAAATATAATTATTACTAGTCATACAACATTAGAATTCTTCTATAGCTTGTGGGCGGAACATTCGACCGGAAATGTATGATTGCAGCGTCGTACAGTTTCACTGCTCCGTCGAATCTTCTTTGAACATTCGACAGACACCATAAGCCTTCAATGACAGATTCGACCTTAATTAATTCAGATTTTCGGACGAATGCAATTTCTAACGAAAAACGAAATAAATAAAAACGAATTTCGGGAGTAACTAAATAAATTTATTTTTCGGACGAAAACGAAATACCGAAACGAAATATTTCAGTGTGCACATGTCTAAAAATGAATGAGGCATGGATCTCTGAGGAATTCAACACATGTGACCAGTAGATCATGTTTCATTCAAATTCCTCATGACAGGCCACAAATATCCACCACCACCTATAACAATTATTCATGGTCCCTGTCTTCTTGGGTAAATACAGCGGCATAAAAGGCCTTTTATGTCCGTTGAATGCCTAATTTTTGGGGCCTGTAGTGCCCGAAACTTATTTATCCTGTGAATGCCTAATGTACCTCCAGCCACAGAATACAAAGTTCTTTGCTGTCAGATGAATGCCTGTTGGCTAATTTTTGGGGCCTGTACTGGCCGACACTTACTTCTTTATCCAGGCTGTGAATGCCTAATTTTTCAGACTGGAATTGAAAATCAATTCCGCTAAATTGTGGAACGGATGCGGACCCATTTTACAGACGTGTGAATGGACCCTATATGTATTTGACATGTATTTACGGGCTGCTGTCAGTTCTGGCTGATTTAGGCCGAGCTATTCCTAATAAAACCGAGCAATATTACAAAAAAACGAAATAAACGTTATAACTGTATAAAAGATTTATATAACTTATAAAAAAAAAAAAAACATTTATGGCAACTTTTCCAATAGCAGGATCATCTCCTGCACCCCCTTCATAGCCTGGCCTTGCGTCTCTTCCATGGCCTTCATGCGCTCCTGAATTGACAAAAAATTTCAGATAAAAAAAGAATGCTTGTCGTTGTCGATCTCAAATTTGCTTAATACTTCTGTTATGTCATTGTCCATGTTGTGGGACTATGTGTGCACAGCTAGTAATTATTTTGTGGCTGCAAATATGACCTGGAGGTTTTTAATGTTCGCCTCCCATTGAAATGAATGGGGCCCGCCGCGAATCCGCGGTTCGCGAACATTTACCAGCGTTCGCGCGATCGCGTTCGCGAACCGTATAGGGAGATGTTCGTCCATCCCTACTTGGTAGTGGATTTGCTGGTTTGGGATGAATTTTTATCTTCATACAATGGATGTTAGTTTTGACAGACTTCATTGTTCATTGTTTACGGTCTTATAGGTTCAGTGTCTTATGGCAAGGCCATTGGTCAGCGTCCTCTAGGCCTAAAACATGGTTTGATAGTGGTTTGACCTGGAATATAGTTTTACGTGAAATATTTCCCATTTTAGTTTTCCTTGAACTATGGGGAGAGCAGTTTCATCATTCCCACCTATTATTCCATTCTGATAATAACGGGATGGCATACACAATAAGCTTTATGTCTTCTAAGTCTATGCCGCTTTTGGTTGTTTTATGCTGCTTAGTTTTTAAATGTCTTGCTCTTAATGCATGGATTAAAGTTAACAATTTCCCTGTTAATACTAACGTCAGTACTGATTTTTTGTCATGATTCCAGATGGAAAGTTTTTGCGGATTGTTGCCGGATGCAACAATCCCCTTGGTTCCCCTTGCCTGGAGCATCTGTGGTCATTGTCTGTCATCAGTAAATGCTGCTATTGGGAATTCTTTGGCCCCTTCCACGTGGGAGAATTACTGTATAACGCTGTGTGGTCCTTGTGGTGCTAATTTTTATGTTCTGTTGGTCAATCACCTCAGTTATTTTCAGAACATTTGGTCGCTTCCTTTCTTGAGTTTTTAATGCTGCGTTTGTATTCTTACTCACTCACAGTTGGTTAACATTTTTCAGATGTTTATTTTTTGTTAAATTGCATGGTTTTCCCCCTTGCTTGCAATTTTTCTTTGTGAGGCACAAGGGTACCTATCACTTCGGCTATTTTACACAACTTGTTGCTTTCCACTACTTTGCTTTGTTTTTCTAGTTCAGAGGCTGTTCTCTTTCAGGTTTCGTTCAGCCTCTGTTTTTTCGGAGGCTTCTGTATTTCGGATTTGCTACCTAAATCTTTTTCAGCTGCAGGTGGCTTGTTATAGTCTGATGTTTTCATGGGGTCTAACTTTGTTAAAATTCTTCTGCGTTATTGCAAAGCTGATCACCTAGGGTAGAGTTGTTGGATTGCAGTGGCGGCTGGTGCTCAAATTTTTTGGGGGGGCGCAAACAAACTGAAAAAAAAAAAAATCATCAATTGCCGCCACTGTGCCCATTAAACGCAGCCACTGTGCCCAAACACCACTAGTTTGTCCCCAAATGCAGCCAGTTTCCCCCCCATATGCAGCCAGTTTCTCCCCCATATGCAGCCAGTTTCTCCCCCATAATACAGCCAGTTTCTCCCCCATATGCAGCCAGTTTCTCCCCCATAATGCAGCCAGTTTCTCCCCCATAATGCAGCCAGTTTCTCCCCCATATGCAGCCAGTTTCTCCCCCATATGCAGCCAGTTTCTCCCCCATATGCAGCCAGTTTCTCCCCCATATGCAGCCAGTTTCTCCCCCATAATGCAGCCAGTTTCTCCCCCATAATGCAGCCAGTTTCTCCCCCATATGCAGTCAGTTTCTCCCCCATATGCAGCCAGTTTCTCCCCCATAATGCAGCCAGTTTCTCCCCCATAATGCAGCCAGTTTCTCCCCCATAATGCAGACAGTTTCTCCCCCATAATGCAGACAGTTTCTCCCCCATAATGCAGACAGTTTCTCCCCCATAATGCAGACAGTTTCTCCCCCATAATGCAGCCAGTTTCTCCCCCATATGCAGCCAGTTTCTCCCCCATAATGCAGCCAGTTTCTCCCCCATAATACAGCCAGTTTCTCCCCCATATGCAGCCAGTTTCTCCCCCATAATGCAGCCAGTTTCTCCCCCATATGCAGCCAGTTTCTCCCCCATAATGCAGCCAGTTTCTCCCCCATAATACAGCCAGTTTCTCCCCCATATACAGCCAGTTTCTCCCCCATAATGCAGCCAGTTTCTCCCCCATATGCAGCCAGTTTCTCCCCCATAATACAGCCAGTTTCTCCCCCATATACAGCCAGTTTCTCCCCCATATACAGCCAGTTTCTCCCCCATAATGCAGCCAGTTTCTCCCCCAAATGCAGCCAGTTTGTCCCCTATATGCAGCCAGTTTCTCCCCCAAATGCAGCCAGTTTGTCCCCAATATGCAGCCAGTTTCTCTCCCATATGCAGCCAGTTTCTCCCCCATATGCAGTTTGTCCTCATAATACAGCCAGTTTGTCCCCCCCAGCCCTGCACTTACCTTCCTCGAGTCAGCGCCATCCTTCTTCCGTCCTCCATGTCTTCTCCCGCCCTCGATGACACTTCAGCCAATCAGGTTACCGGTAACCAGACCTGCTGAACCTGATTGGCCAGGGAACGCACCCCTGTGCGTCCTCTCATTAGATATTTAGAAGCCGATTACAGCCCTCAGGCTGTAGTCGGGAAGCCTATCAGAGCCTGCTGGCTCTGATAGGCACTTCTAAAGGCCAATCAGACGCTGTGATTCAGATGGCCGGCGCTCAAGGGGCCGGCCATCTGAATAGTGGGCAGCAGCAATACATAGGTTCATGCAATGCATGAACCTATGTATTGTTGTGGTGAGTGACGGCCGGGCGCAGAAGCGAGCGGTAGCGGCGCTTCTGCGCCCACTATGGTCGCGCCGCCATGTGTGAAAAAAATACATTAAAAAAAAAACTCTTAAAGGGCCAGTTTTTTTTTTTTTTTTGGTAACCACAGGAGGGGGGGCGGCGCCCGGGCGCCCCCTATGGACAGGCCGCCACTGTTGGATTGTTATTCATCATATTCCTGGATCCTGCTGTCTGTGTAATTTCCCACTATTTACTTTCAATTCTGCAATCGGCGTCACACATTTTGGTGAATAACCCTGGTCTCCCACTTACTCAATGTCAGTTTATGTCTGTTCTAAAGAAATATCTTTGTCATCTTGGATTAGAACATTTACATATTGGCGCCGCGACAGAAGCTGCTCGGTTTGGTATGGTGGTGTCTGCTATAAAAAGCTTGGGTGGTTGGCAATTGTTTTCAGACTTATATTAGACCTAATCTCTGTTTTTCAGATTTTTAGGTTCCCAATACAACATTTGGATTATCGGACATTTATTGGGCCTAGCTTCGGACTTCCCTTTGAATTTATGGAGTTAATTAAGGTTTTCACTGTAATTTTTTTCATGTTTGTTGGTACGGTAGATGGGGTATGTCTTGGTTTGACCTTTATTCTGCCTTGTACTCATTGTATTCTTCTTGGCAATGATTTAGGCTTTCATAGGACAAACTAAGATTGATCTTTCTCAGATTAATTTAATTTTGCCTTTGATTTTTTCAGAGAATGTTTCGGGTTGGAAATAGTTGGTTCAACCATAACTCAAACAGCTGGACAAAATTTGTAAACAAGTCAACAGAGCTGTAGCTAAAATTATGCCTTCTATCAATGGACTATCGATGGGTTATCCTTTGGGCATATTGATTTGGAAGGGGGCCTACCTGATATCTATTTCTCTGACCTTGTACATCTTTCTGATGTTGCATTTTATATTTTGAACCTTGATTTCCAGAATTGTGTTGTTGGTCGTGGCTCGGTTGGGGTGCCAGCCTCAAGTTTATGGGTCTGAGCTTTAATGGCTGAACCAGTGGTATATTTATACATGTAATTCATTTGGTGGTCTAGTTAGTGTAACTATATGTATTGGTATAAATAAATAAATAAAATATGGGGGGAGCACAATAGCGCCCCCTACCTATGGGACGTGGGACTGACTCTGTTTGACAGTTAAACAATTTTTGATTTTGATTCCTTACTTACCTGTCCTGTGACTTCACACTCTTCTGGAAAGTTCTGTTGGACATCAGGTGACCCAAGGAAGTTATAAGAACAAAGAAAAAATGAGGACAGACGTCAGATCAATGGCTGCAGCTGAAGAGAAAACATCCCTTTCTCCCACCCCACTTGTTGCAGTGCTCTTTTTTTGTGGTCCTTGTTCCTTCTTCTGAAGGGAACAGTTGGTTTTATTTATTCATAAGTTTTATGGTTCGAGTTTAATGGCTGAACCAGTGGTATATTTAAACATGTAATTCATTTGGTGGTCTAGTTAGTGTAACTATAGGTATTGGTATAAACAAATAAATAATTATTATTGGTAAATTGTATTTAATACACCAATAATAAGGGGCCGCAGCCATTCATACCACAATACCTGGTTAAGTAGTCTTATTTGTATAGAAATGTTTTTTGAGTTCGGTCTCCAGTCTCATTACCATTACCCTTTGTTTTGGTGACAACTAAAAATTGTCTGATTTCCCTTCACTTTTTGTTCTAGTTACAATGGTCACGCAGGGGTTGATTTTCTAAAACTGGAGAGTGCAAAATTTAGTGCAGCTGTGCATAGAAACCAATCAACTTCCAGGTTTTAGCCCAGGTTCACACTGGGCTGCGGGAGTGAAGCCGTGCGAGTCCAGCTGAACTCGCACGATTTCACTCTCGCTGGCAGTCCCGATTTCAGCCGCGATTACAAAGACATCTGACACAGATGTCAATGTAAATCGCGGCCGAAATCGCAAAAAGTAGTACAGAAACTACTTTTTGAAATCGGTACAGCGCCGCATATGCGGCGTCGCACCGATTAGGACGGTGCCATTGCCCGCAATTAGCGGCAAATATCGCCGATTTGACATGTCAAATCGCACCAGTGTGAACCAGGGCTTATTGTCAAAGCTTGATTGAACAAGCTGAAGTTAGAAGCTGATTGGCTACCATGCACAGCTACACCAGATTGTGCACTCTCCAGTTTTAGTAAATCAACCCCACAAGGAGAAACAGAAAGGTGAATTTCCCCGACAAGAATACAAAAGCTATAAAAAACCTAACAGGGGTTCCAATTCTTTCCTACTGTATCCAAAATGAAATAATGTATTGGCTTTACATAAACATACACTTTAATGATACAGATCATCAACTAATAGAGGAAAGATCGTTGTATTTCTTCTGAACTATAGTCCTCAACACCTCCCTTTCATCAACAAACTTCCAGAGGTGGCTGGGTGGTAGAAATCACTATTTGAAAAGGTTGAGATTAATTGCTACCCAAGGCACTGGTCTGCAACTGACATTATGGTAAATACAGCCCTGACTCAAAAAATGTACTCTCTACTGTAAAAAATAAAATAACATTAGAGGTCACACATTGGGTGCCATGACTATATAACAGCACAGGTGTTATAAAGTCATGTGTGTGTCATGGAACTAAAGGGTGAATGTAGGGGCAACAATTTCTTACCATATGCACAATAAATCTGGTCACATTGTAGCATTATTTCTACACTCCACCATGACTGAAGACATAACAATTTGGGCTAAATTCTGGGAAAAGCAAATATTGTCTAAATATAAGAGGTATGTGTATTCTTAGATAAATCTTGGTGGGCGTTGTGCATTTCTTCCAGGTATTTGCAGTAGTCCAGTGTGAAACTTTCCTCCTTAAAGGAGCTTCTTGCAATAAAGACCGGTCCCTGCTGCTTTCTCTCCTTGTGCAGCATGATTGGTCTTGTATCAGCCCACTCTTCTATTTTTTTGCAGGTAACTTGTAGTCTGAAGAACTGCTCTGCTATTTGAATAGCTCACGTACAGCACAGTGATTGTGTTACTGCTACTTTTACAAGGTAATATCCCATTTGTAATTTGGTATTTTGCCTGTGAATCCTACTGCAATTTCAGTGCTGCGGTATTGGCTTCTTCTGAAGCTAAGCTATTATTTTACAATCCAGACATAACTGCTCCGCACATTTTTGCTAAAATTATAGGGGAATGGCATCATAATTTTACAGCTCCAAAGTGAAGCACAACATCCAAATCAAATTTAAGCAATAGAGTTAAATTTCAAAGTTATTGCGCAGATAACCCCAAATTAGAAAGCCACTGGCAAAAACAACACGGATAAGATTGTAAACAGCATATACAAACAGAAAAATGGAGAACTAAAATGACAAAGAAATAAAGTCCAATTAGAAGTTATATACTCCATTCATGAAAGAAGTAGATCACTCCAAGGAAAACGTAAGGGATTAAGTGTTCAACATATATGAAAAAAACACCTTAATAGTGAATATAGTATAAAAAGGTGAACAGAGGCATAACTAGAAACTTCAGGGCCCGGTGCAAGAAATCATGAAGGGCCCCCCCCCCCACCCCCGAAAAGCATGATTTTGATACTTTATTTTTTTTTACACTGTACAACAAAGTAAAACATTTATCGATCATTGGAGGAGAGCACACGGAGTTACCAGCCTAAATAGAGTACTGACCATGCTGTGCGCTCCTGCCTAGTGTGGTAAGTTTTTATTGGAAAGCAGAGGGACTGGCCATATCACCAGGGATTTCACATAAATGAAGCAATACATTGGTTGCTGATCCTATGAAGCAATCATAGGATTAATTAAATCTGACCTGGGGAATGGGATCAGTAACAGTGCTGGTGGGGAGGAGGGATGGGATCAGTGGAGTGCTGGTGTTGAGGGGGGGGTGGCAGCGGTTGTTCTTGAGGGGGGGGGGTGGCTGCGGTGGCAGTGGTGGTGCCATCCTCTCCCACCACCACCTGTGCCTCTTTCTGATCCCATCCCCCACCACTGATCTCATCCCTATCCCCCCCCATCACCTCTGTTGTAGAAGTAATGGGGGGGATAGGGATGAGATTTGTGGTGGGGGGGATAGGGATCAGTAAGGAGGCACAAGTGGTGGTGGGAGAGGATGGCACCACCACTGCCACCACCCTCAAGTACCACCACAGCCACCCCCCTCAAGTACCACTGCTGCCACCCCCCCTCAAGTATCACCGCTACCACCCCCCTCAAGTACCAGCAGTGGTACTTGAGGGAGGTGGCAGCGGTGGTGTCATCCTCTCCCACCACCACCTGTGCCTCTTAGTGATCCCATCCCTATCCAACCCCATCACCTCCGTTGTAGAAGTAATGGGGGGGATAGGGATGAGATCAGTGGTGGGGGGATGGGATCAGTAAGAGGCACAGTGGTGGAGGTTGGCATTGATTGCTCAGCTCTGTCACTTGATTGACTTACCGTCAATCAGTGGCGTCACTAGGGTTGGTGTCACCTGGTGCGGAAAAAATTGGTGTCACCCCCCCTCCACCAACTATAGTCCCCCCTCAGTACAGACCCCCCCTCAGTACAGACCCCTCTCCAATAACTACAGACCCCCCTCCCGCAGTATAGATCCCCCTAAGAACAGACCCCCCCCTCAGTACAGACACCCCCATCAGTGTAGAATCCCCCCTCTTAGTGCAGACACCCCCCTTTATTGCAGACCCCCATCAGTATAGAATCCCCCTTAGTGCAGACCCCCGCAGTATAGACACATTCCTTAGTGCAGACCCCTATCAGTAAAGACACCCCCTTTTAGTACAGACCCCCCCATCAGTAAAGACACCCCCCTTTAGTACAGACTCCCCATCAGTATAGACACCCCCTTAGTGCAAACCCCCGCAGTATAGACACCCCCACAGTGCAGACCCCCCCATCAGTATAGACACCCCCTTAGTGCAAACCCCCGCAGTATAGACACCCCCTTAGTGCAGACCCCCACATCAGCATAGAATCCCCCTTAGTACAGACCCCCACAGTATACACCCCCCTTAGTACAGACCCCTGCAGTATACACACCCCTGCAGTATACACACACCCCCTTAGTACAGACTCTCACAGTATACACTCACCCCCTTAGTACAGATCCCTGCTGTATACACCCCCCTTAATACAGACCCCTGCAGTATACTCACACCCCCTTAGTACAGACCCCCGCAGTATACACACCCCCCCTTAGTACAGACCCCCACAATGAACAGACCCCTGCAGTATACACACACCCCCTTAGTACAGACCCACGCAGTATAGACACCCCCTGAGTGCAGACCCACAGTGTATTACACAGCCCCCCTTAGTACAGACCCCTGCAGTATACACAGCCCCCTTAGTACAGACCCCCGCAGTATAGACACCCCACTTGGTGCAAACCCCCGCAGTATAGACACCCCAATTGGTGCAGACCCCCGCAGTATAGACACCCCCTTAGTGCAGACCCACGGTGTATTACACAGCCCCCCTTAGTACAGACCCCCGCAGTATAGACACCCCACTTGGTGCACACCCCCCATCAGCATAGGCACCCCCACCCCATATATCCATCTACTTAAAATAAAATGTACAGTACAGACCTCGGAACAACGCTGCCACGGACGTGTACACACAGCGGTGTGTGTCCCTCTGGCTCCTCCTACTCCTCACTGGATGTAAACAGAGAGGAGGAGGCGTCGGCAGCTTCAGTCCCCACTGACAAGAGCGAGGCGCAGATTAGTGTAGGGAAGGTGTCACCCGCGTGCAGCTCTCACCCCCCCCGCCCCCACCCAACATCAGAACAACGACTGCAGCAGAAGAGGTATCCCTCCCTCCCCTTGTCGCAGTCCTTCCTTTTCAGTTTTTTCTCCCTTCTACAGAAAGAGATAGTGGTGTAAGGTTGGTTTGAGCTTTAACCACTTAAGCCCCGAACCACTGTGCCAGGCCTTCTCCCGCCAGGATGCCTTGCCTCATGCCTGGGTAGACGCCGGGTAGGTACTCCATGCAGAGGGGAAAGCTCCTCCCCCTTCTCTCATTTGGTGAAACTGGTCTGCTGACTTAATTTTTCAGACTCCGCCCCGCCTCCCTACATCGCTGTGTCTCTGGATAGGCAGGGGTGGTCCACAGTCTCAGTCAGTGAGTGTTGCCTCTGTGCCTCAGCCTACTCTGCATTTCGTCTTCCCTCAGCGGCGAAAGCACAGCACGCAGTGTGCACCGCACACCGCACCAGTGACAATCAGGTGGGCCATTCACACGGGCGGCGGTCGGGCTCCTCTCACGGACAGGTGGCGGGCCCCCCAGACTTGGTGGAATTACAGGGCCCAGTCGCAACTGCGACTGTTGTGACCCTGAAAATTCCGCCACTGAAGGTGAAACGCCCAGGTGCGCCTCCACCATATAATGTAAGATAGCCGTTTACCTCTTTCCTTTGAAGCAAAACAAGAGACCTCTACGGCTTTTCTTTGGTGTCCAATGAAAACACTCACATAGGGAATAATCAATGATTCCCCGCCAAATCATGCATGTAAGATGAATCAAAGAAACTCCTATACTGTAGTGTGAACCGATGCCCCCGAAGACGTGATCTTTCACTGTTTCTATATGCGGTTTACAAATCTAAGCAATGCACTTGTAGGGTTGTAGTAATTATTATTATTTTTTGCATTTTTGTAATCTTATAGGAGTTCTGATCAGCTTAGCATGTGCTGGCCATAGCATTGCTAACACACTCTAAGCATGGAGTATATTAGCTCAGTCACCAGCTGTGTTGACCTTGCTCCAGCAGGGTGTGCTAGTGATAAAGTTCTGTGTTAAAACAGAACTATACTTGCATCCACTCCAGCGATACAGTATACAGGAGCTCCTTGCCGGCCACTAACATCTTTGGCTGGTCTTCTTCTGGTTTTCGATCTTCAGCCATTTTGATTGGTAGGGCTGAAATTCCATCACTCCCATGCATTTGCAGGAGTTCATTTATCTTGTCAGATGCCAAAATTGTACACTGAGCTGCATGTGTGTGCTCAGTGTACAGTGCAAGAAGGAAGGTAAGAATTATTTAACGTAGAAGAGACATAGCAAGTTCTACTTTAAGGATGTTTCATACCTGGCCAACCAGCAGGCTTGGGGGCCTGCTGGTGCATGCTGGGAGTGTTGTTAAGTATCTGAGTTACTTGCTGGCACATGGTCTTACTTCCTGGGCTTTTTCCCTGAAAGGATGCATCTGTAACATCAGTCATGTCCTTGGGTCCTGGAGCCTTAAAGTGGATGTAAACCCATTCATGAAATCTGACCTGGGCACATATGTTTATAGTGACTTATTTTTCTCTAAAAAGCCCTGTGTCTTTCTGCTGCTCTGTTCCTCTGTTATCAGCATGATAACTTTTGACAAGTTCTCAGATACAGGAGATAAAAGCAGCTGAAAATTTGTCAGGGAAAAAACTTAAAGATAGGCAGAGAGCTTGTCTATTCACAGAACAGCTCTGCAAGTTTCTTCGTTCCTCTGCCTATGTGGACGGGGAGGGTGTGCCTTTCCTTCAATCAGCTCACACACAGTGTATACCCAGACTCCCCTCCCACTGCTGAAACAAGAAGAAAAATTTGTAACACGATGTGCACTTTCTAAAATGTATAGACAGCTGAAGACAGCAGATATACATGTAAAACTTATGTAGGGAGATTTGTTTCATCTCTGTGTATCATCTGAGGCGGTTCACTTACCTGGGTATATGTGAGGGTTTACATCCACTTTAAGCCCGATACACATTTGCAGGTTAAAAAAAAAAAAACGTTTGACAATCTGTGTATTTTTTCTTTTACCTTCTTCCTTTAATCTGTGTATGTTGGTCTGTCCGGCTGGCTACTGTCGGACGTGCATGCTGGAAAACCAATAGCCGACCAACTCCCGATCAGTGCTCTTAGCCAATGGTAAAGAACGCTGATTGGAGTGTTCTGGCAGGGGAGATCGCTGAACTAACCTCACATGATTAGTGCAGCGGCTCCAACCAGAGCTGACAGTGTTTTTTTTCGTGTAACCCAAAAACAAAACTAATAGTGTGTACCTGGCTTAAGGGTTGTGTGAAGTTGTGGGAAGAAAGATCTTCCCTCTTCAGAGACCTCCTTGAAGATATTGGCTGCTATGTAGTGACACATGGTTGTGGCGAGTGCCCAACTGTGCTGAAAAACCACACAGGTACATTTCCTTTCCTGCCCTGTCTTGAACTTTAGGGCTAAGATACCACTTGAACCTCAGTTGTCGAGGAGCCACTTTGAAGTTTAAAAGCCCAGCCAAAATAGCCCTGTGAGAGAGGGACCCAGAAAGTCAGAAAGACATGCAGAAGACCAAGGACTGTTGTGCTGTAGAATCTCCCTGTCAGGGACGTACTGGGCTTGAACCTGGGACCTCTTCTGTGTCTGGCGTTGGCTCTTCCCACTGAGCTATCTGGGATGCTGGACAGTTCCCTGCCTGATCTGCTGGATAACCTATCTGATCCATTAGACTACTCTGCTTGGTGTCTTGATTGCTGGTGAATCCTGAACCCCTTGCTCCTCCCATGTACTTCCTATAAAAGACATTTGTCATGGATATGCAGTAGTGTTTGTCTGTCAGCTTACCTTCCTTCCCATGTGTTCATCTTAGAGGCCTGAACCCTTTCACCTGGCTTCCTTTATAATCTCCTCCCAGCCTGACTCCACCCCAGGCCCTATCACAGAACACTATATTAACCTGTGCACTGCAAGCCTGCTTTGCTGATCAACGTGTTTGTTAGGCATTGTGTGTTTGGGTTCCTGCCTGCCGTGTGCTACGTCTGGCTCTCTGTTACATTATTGGTTTGTCCCCGACTATCCCTGTCTGCTCGTGACCCTTGACCTTCGGCTTGTCTTTCGTTATCCTTGTCTGCTTGTGACCCTTGACTTTCAGCTTGTTATTCGTTACTCTTATATCTCGGGCTGCTGCTTCCCCTCTTGTCCCCTTATCCTACGGGGCGTGAGCTAGGAGACTCTAGGGGCCGCGACCTGGACCCAGCCTGCAGCATAACATCCTCACCACTAGAGGCTCTGGAGAAGACCTGCTGGGTCTTAGACTCCGCGCCCTGGGGAATCTTGGCTCTAGCTTCCCATAGGATCCTGGTTGTGCTCCTCTGGTCCCGCTTTCCACAACCACCCAGTTTCCTATCCGCAGCAGTCAGCCATAGGGTTCACTACCTTGCGGTGCACTCCTGTCCCCCTACGGTGTGCATCTGTCACCTGGCCACAGGTGACCTGACAGTTTGATCAGCCATGAACCCGGCTGACATCCCGCTCCCCGCGGATGATCCATTGCAGGGCATAGTTTGCAGACTTGAAACTCAGGAATCGAATCAGACTCAGGTGATGCGATTCCTCCAGGATCTGGCTTCTCGCTTCGAGCAGCTTCAGGCCTCCTTGGGAACCCTGAATCCGCAACCTCAAATACAACCAGCGGCTGCACCTATTGCACCAGTCGCAGCCACACACTCACTACAACTGCCAGCTCCGTCCCGTTTCTCTGGGGACTCCAAGGCTTGCAGGGGGTTCCTTAGCCAATGCACGATTCATTTTGAGCTCCAGCCCCAAAACTTCCTGTCTGATCGGGCTAAGGTAGCCTATATAATTTCCCTCCTCTCTGGTGAAGCTTTAGCCTGGGCAGCCCCTCTGTGGGAACTGAATGATCCAGTGGTTTCTAGCCTGTCTGGCTTCTTGAAACTTTTTTTGAATATCTTCGAAGAACCGGCTCGTGTCTCTTCAGCGGCCAGCGCCCTTTTACGTGTCCGCCAAGAGTCTGCTTCTGTGGGACAGTATGCCCTTCATTTCCGCATACTGTCGGCTGAGTTGAGCTGGAACAATGAGGCCTTAGTCGCAACCTTTTTGCATGGCCTGTCTGATAGAGTGAAGGATGAATTAGCAGGAAGAACCATCCCCACTGATCTGGCCGGCGTTATCTCCTTGTGTAACCAGATCGATATTTGCTTTCAGGAGAGGACCTTAGAAAAGCAACGCCAGCACTCCTTGGTTCTTAGTCAGCCTGAGCTCCCCTCTCTTCGACCCGTAGAGCATCTCCTACCAGCTGAGGAACCCATGCAGCTGGGTCGGACCAGGCTATCCCCCGAGGAACGTACTAGGCGCAGAACTCTTGGTCTGTGTCTTTACTGTGGGGGCAAAGGTCATTTTCGTGACACTTGCTCTCTTTGTCCAGAAAAACGTTCGGGTCCACTTCATCTGGAAAGTGGAGTATTGGACCCAGAAATATCACCTTCCCCTTCTCGTCTTTTGCTTTCTGTGTTCCTTCATGTTGGTGCTTCTTCTCATTCGGTCTCAGCATATCTGGATTCCGGAGCCGCTGGTAATTTCATGGACTGGGAAATCGCATCGTCCATGAGACTTACTCTTTTGCCCCTCACCACGCCATTGGTGGTCTTGGCTATTGATGGTACTGTTCTCCCAGGGGGACCTATCCGCTTCCAGACCCTCCCTGTTAAGATGTCGGTAGGGACACTCCACCAGGAGTGGATATCCTTCCTTATCTTACCCAAGGCCTCAACGCCTATAATTTTGGGTCTCCCATGGTTACAGCTCCATTCTCCTCATGTGGACTGGACTACTGGACAGATCCTGGCTTGGAGTTCCTCCTGTTCCTCGTCCTGCCTACCCAAGGTTGCCCCCTGTGAACCTGAGCCGGTCATTCATTCCAGGTTGCATAACCATTTACATTTCTCTGTCCCTAACCACCCTTGGACGCACAGCCAGGCTAGCTTGTCTACAAGTCCTGCAGTCGCTACGTCTTGCGATGCGATTCAGGTAGTCGCTACACCTGACTCAGCTATTCACTCTGCCTCTGTACTAGTTATGCCAGTCCAGCCCATGCCCAGTGAGCCTCCTACTTTTTCTTGTTCAGGACATTCTGCTTGTCCTTCAGCTATTCAGCTTGACTCCGGCGACATGTCACCTTCTAACCAACCTGACTTCAGGGTTCCACTGACATCTGCCCAGTCTGATGGTCCTGTGCAAGATGACCAGTTCCCCTTTAAGGGTCTAGGGGACCCTCCTCAGATTCCTGTTGATCCTCTCATGCCCTTGCTTATTCCTAGAGAGCCTTTGGTCCTCAATAGATCTTCTTGTCATCTCCCTACTTCGTTTTTGGTCTCTGAGGATAATCTTAAGTACGAGGTTAGACAAGTTCTGGATTCTCGGCTCTGCAGAGGCATTCTTCAGTTCCTTGTGCATTGGAGAGGTTTTGGTCCTGAGGAGGCGTCTTGGATCGCTGCATCTGATGTCGCTGCACCTCATCTGTTGAGGAGGTTTCATCAGAGATTTCCCTTTAAGCCTGGGCCCATAAGAGGGAGGGTACTGTCATGGATATGCAGTAGTGTTTGTCTGTCAGCTTACCTTCCTTCCCATGTGTTCATCTTAGAGGCCAGAACCCTTTCACCTGGCTTCCTTTATAATCTCCTCCCAGCCTGACTCCACCCCAGGTCCTATCACAGAACACTATATTAACCTGTGCACTGCAAGCCTGCTTTGCTGATCAACGTGTTTGTTAGGCATTGTGTGTTTGGGTTCCTGCCTGCCGTGTGCTATGTCTGGCTCTCTGTTACGTTATTGGCTTGTCCCCGACTATCCCTGTCTGCTCGTGACCCTTGACCTTCGGCTTGTCTTTCGTTATCCTTGTCTGCTTGTGGCCCTTGACTTTCAGCTTGTTATTCGTTACTCTTATATCTCGTGCTGCTGCTTCCCCTCTTGTCCCCTTATCCTACGGGGCGTGAGCTAGGAGACTCTAGGGGCCGCGACCTGGACCCAGCCTGCAGCATAACATCCTCACCACTAGAGGCTCTGGAGAAGACCTGCTGGGTCTTAGACTCCGCGCCCTGGGGAATCTTGGCTCTAGCTTCCTATAGGATCCCGGTTGTGCTCCTCTGGTCCCGCTTTCCACAACCACCCAGTTTCCTATCCGCAGCAGTCAGCCATAGGGTTCACTACCTTGCGGTGCACTCCTGTCCCCCTACGGTGTGCATCTGTCACCTGGCCACAGGTGACCTGACAACATTCCAGAGATGTTGCCCCTTGCGGTTTGATCTGCTTCTGTTCCCTGCATTCCTGACTCTGTGCCTGTATCGTGTTCCTGTGTTTGACCCGGCTTCCTGACCTCGCTCCTATCTCCAGTCCTGACTCTGGCTTGTTTGACCCTGCTCAGTTACCTGTCTGATTATCTGTTGCCAAGACCCAGCCTGGACTTTGACTACTCTCTGCTACCGTTTATGCTGTTTACCCTGATGTGAATGACCTGGCTTGTCTGACTCCGCTGCTCTGCATACCTACACCTGCTGACCTGCATCCGCGGTCCCGCACACCTGTACCTGCTGACCTGCATCCGCTGCTCTGCATACCTGCGCCTGCTGACCTGCATCCGCTGCTCTGCATACCTGCACCTACTGACCTGCATCCGCTGCTCCCGGCTCCAGCTGTTCCAGCTTTTGCTTGGCTTTACTACACCCAGCCAAGAGGACCAAGCAGGCACCCTTACCTCACCGCGCTCTTACCACCACTGTCCCCACTCCAGTGGTCTCCGAGCCAGGGTTGTACGGGAGGTCTCCCTCTGCACGTCAGGCTCACACCGAAGGTACGTGACACTCCCGGTATACTGAGCTCCCTTCACCATACTCCCTATTTCTCCATGCTCCATCTTTAAAAAATCATAATCAAGATGACTAGTGCCCATCATTCTAAACATTCAGGAAAAAAAAAAATCAACTTTGAGAGGAATGTGCCTGGGACATTTATTGACGAGTAAGTGGTCTGGGACATTCATAATGTAGCAATTGGGTAACTTAAGAGCCATATTCCTTCATATTATGTGTGCCTAGTTATCAATAGTGATACACACTCAACTATCAAACCCTCCCAATGTCTGCATGAAACCCCACAACTTAGCTTTGCCCCAATGTTGCCATTCCGACTCAGCATGTTGAGCTCTGAGGACAGAAAGTTTATTATTTAATTTTGTCTTTTGGTTGAACTTAATGGAGGAGTGTCTTTTTTTCAACCTATGCAATTATATAATAGATAAGGTGTAACAAAAACCCTATCCCATGATGCATTGGAGGCTTTCTGTTTCTAGAATTGTGGGCACAGACACATTTGTTGTCAGAACTGCAAATTAGCTCATTTCCATTAAAATAAGTATACTACCTAATTATATTTATTGATTTCTACAGCTTCTTATTTGTAAATAATATTCTATTCAAATTAGAAAATTGAGAATTGAGTTATGTAAAGTTCTAACAAGTTTAGTTTTAATGGTAAGAAGTAAACATGCATATTAGAAATATAGGTGGTTCTATGTAAGGAGAATGTTATGCTGTAACAGCAGGCAATAACAGTTTCTAGTAGAGCTGCTGATCTAATCACAGTGGGTATCCAGCAGTAACTAAGCATACTGTTATGCTGCTGCTCCAGAAAGAAACATTCATCAAACAAGAAAAAAGAAAAAAATATGTTTAATGTAATTCACAAGTATAGTCACCGTTTTATGCGGGTGTAAATACAAAATGTATTACTAAAAATGGGCCTAATATTTATACAGGAGAACTGGACATACTGTACTTCAGTCTACAGAACAATATAAAGATAGGTAAGACAAAGGATGTTCACAAGACAGTTCTAGCTGTTGGGGGCGCCCACCCATCGCTCCCAGCTGTCCCTGATTTCGAGGGACTGTCCCTGATTTGGAACAAGGTCTCTCTGTCCCCCTTTCCTCCTCATTTTGGTCTGATCTATATAGTTTTATATAAAATGCACTATTTATCTTTCAAAAAGTGTTTCCCAGTACTAAACATTTCATCTCATTTCTAAATGGCTGCATTTTTAAATGTCAAAAGCCAATATAAAGGAAAAGCAATGGTAAAAAAAAGCACTTGTAGGTTTCACTAATCATTTTGTTTGTAGAATTCTCTTTTTAAGGGGGCGTGACAGGGGGTGTGTCCTATGCCTACATACATTTGCTAATAGGTGTCCCTAATCCCCATCTCTAAAAGTTGGGAGGTATGCCTACCTGTTACTACAAAGAGATAGGTAAACTAACTAAACTCTATCCTTTAGAAGCCCCCATTTTGGTCCCTGTTTGATCTGTAGTTCACATCAAGCTGTACATGTAAGCAGCAATGATACCAGCCATTTGATGGTCTGACCGTTTGGCTGATAGCTAACATAAGCACACTAGTAACTGTAACAGTTATCATTCAAGGCACTCTGCTTTAATTATAAAATATGACTGACTAGTTTTTTCATGGAAATCCTCATTCCATTTTTTTTTACATGTTGGAAGTCTGTGGAATTCCTGTGAAAATTACCCTTGGTGTAAATCCATTACAGATAAAATCTTTAGTTAGTTGGGTATTTCAGGAGCCCTGAAATTTTTTCTATGTTAGTGCTCAGTTAACCACTGGCCATGACCCATTTTGCAGCGCTTTCAAAGTGCTTTTAAGGTGCTTTGGAAGTGCTGCCCATTTATTTAAATGGGCAGGGGCATTTTGGGAATGCTATTTATAGTGCTCCCAAGCCGGCCCAAAGATGCTGCTTGCAGGACTTTTTCTAACATTCCGCAAGCGCACAGCCCGATTGTGAAAGCACCCATTACAAAGAATGTGAGGCAGTTTTTAGGCGCTTTACAGGCGCTATTTCTAGTGCTAAAACGCCTGAAAACTGCCTGAGGCCTCGTACACACGGCCGAGATTCTCGTCGAAAAAAACATGTCGTTTTTTTCGACGAGATTCTTGGACAAGAAAATTGTCCCGGCCGAGTGTACACACACTCGATTCAAAGAACCCGCGGTTCTTTGAATGGAGCGTACGTGGTGACGTCATCGACTACGACGAGCATGCGCTCGTCACATTCGATGCCGTCGCCGCCATCTTGGTATACCCTATCTATGCCTAGGAAGCTACCGCGCATGCGTCGAAGTCATTTCGAGCATGCGCGGGCTTCCCGGCGAAAAGGTAAGTGTACACACACACAATTTTCTCGTCGAGAAACAGGCTGACGAGAATCTTGACGAGAAAATAGAGAGCAGGATCTCTATTTTCTCGTCGAGATTCTTGTCGCTTTTCTTGACGAGAAACCATACACACGAACAAATTTCTCGGCAAAAAATCTCTGCCAGCAAGTTTCTTGCTGGTTTTTGCCGAGAAACTCGTTCGTGTGTATGAGGCTTCAGTGTAAAAGAGGTCTTAAAGTGATGAAGCTTTACCTGTCAGAATGGCCTTGCATTCATTTTTGGAAGCTGGAGGTATGCACAAGAAACTCTCCTCTGCTTACACTTTACAATGGCAGCAGTTTTTTATTTTGTTTTTAGAGGCAGATGTTTTTTTTTTTTTTTACTAAAGTCAATTAGGCTGTTCACTTTACAAAGGAATTTTATTTAGCTTAGTGAATGTGGTGAAAATCCACTTTGCAAAGATCATCAAATTGTGTGGTAGGAAAAAAAGTATTTTTGCTTGCACATAGAAGATGGATGATGGAAGTCAGCAGAACTTCACCTCATTCACTGAGATAAGGGCCAATTCCCTTGCAAAGTGAACAACTTATTTTCTTTGGTAAATCAACCCTAATGTCTCTAGGGATTGATTCCAGGTTATTAAACTATTTTGATGAGGTAGTCTCTTAGGTTGAATCAACATAGGTTGACTAAGATCTTTGTCATAACAGCTTTATCATATTCACTAAGCTATCGGAAAATTCCCTTGCAAAGTGAACATCCTATTGCTTTATTAAATCAACCCCAGAGCCCAGAGGCATAACTAGAACCTTCAGGGCCCTGGTGCAAGAAACCATGAAGGGCCCCCCTGACCATTGGGCCTTTTTCATCGGTCCTGGGGCCCTTTCCAATGGTCCTGGGCCCTTTCCTCTGGTCTGGATTTGAGTTCCATAGACTGCAATGTTAAATCACAAAAGACGCAAGCAAGTCACAAGGAAATCTCAAGCAAGTCACAAGGTTCTACCACTGCCAAAGCCCCTTCAAAACACATGCAAAAATTATGTCAGCTGCTACTGCTGAACTGTCCGTTTGAAAATTATAGTTCTGTGGCCATCTTACTGATGTAGCATCCTCTAGTGTGTGTGCTAGGAGTTAGTGCAGGTAAATTTACTGTCTGTCACGTACCTGGCGGTAGAGCCTGATATGCAGAGGATGGCCTCTCTTACACCTCTGACTCGAGTCCCCTGGTAGAGCAGACAGGTGGCGCAGGAGTGCAGAGTCGCACGAATGCCTGGCAGGATCGCTGACAATGGAGCCGGACTGGAATCCCTGAAGAGACTGCGGAGGAACACCGGTACAGGAGAAGACCAGGAGCAGCGGTCAGCGGATAGCGGGAACTGGCTTGGTACAGGAACACCACAGGCAGAGGAGCAGATGCGACTCCAGGTGGGATGGATGCTCAGCAGGGGAGCAGGTGCAGGCAGGCAGGCCGGGTCATACACTGGCGGACAAGTCAGGAGCATAGGCTGGATTGGAGTCAGGATACAGGCCGGATCGGTATTAGGCTGGCAGTGAGGTAGCAGAAGGAGCAGGCAGATGCAGAGTCAAACAAGCCGGGTCAGGTGCAGGCAGAAAGTAGGAGCGTCAAGGACAAGCCGGGTCAAATATCAGGAACAGGTATCAGATACTAGGAAGCAGAGCACACATAATGTTGTAGAGCAGACAGCATTGAGTCTGGGTACTGACCCAGTTTAAATAGCCTGTTTGGCGCCAAGGGCACGCATGTGCGCACACGGGCACGCGCAGGCACACCAACGGCATTCTGGCAAGAGCTGAGGTTCCAGGCCATCTTATATGGCCACTATCTTGAATGCTGGCATGCCCTTCCTGACACTGTCTCATGGTAAAATTAGTCTTTTGAACCTGGGTCAGCACCACAAACCAAAAATGCTATCTAATTATTTTATAATATTTAATCTTGAGTAAGGGCAGATGATTCATGTAGCAGTTACTTCTTGGAATCCCAGGCATCTATGCAGCAGGGTGTGCTTAGCCGAGAAAGCCATTCCCCCCCCCCTCCTGAAGAGTCCTGGGATGTATGACATCATGTGCCTAGGCCTGGAAACCAGAAAGTAACTGAAGAAATGTAAAAAATAAAGTCTAAAACTAATAAATATAATATACTTTCCTACTGAATTACTAATGCTAGCAGCATAAGGATTAAAAATAGTCAATGTTGATTGAGAAAGGAAGTTAAATTTTAACCACTTGCCGACCAGGGACGTGCCTTCAGGGGAGGCAGGCCCCACCTGCCATGAACATTAAAAAACAAAAAACAAACAAATAAAAATAAAAATAAAATTAAGCTTTGAGGAAACCATTGGGGCTCTTACGACCTATGGTTCCAGAGATATGGGGCTCCTTGCACAGCCTATTAGAAGCTAAATACAGAGCGGCCACTTTAAATACAAGCTGACACACTCTGTTTGGTTAGGTTAAGCTCACAGTGCCTCTTCTTACTTCTTGTCAGAGGCACAGAGCTCAATGGACAGCTTGGAGTCTTGGACCAATGGTAAAGTACCATTGGTCCCAGCTGTCCAATAAAAATGCTGCAGTGGAGGCACGCCTCTCACTGCAGTGTCATAGAAGGGGCATGTGTCTAAAAGACAAATGCTCCCTTCCAGCCCAGCCCTCTTAACTAGAAGGAAAAAACATGGGTTTATGGGTATAAGATTTACCCACAATCCCAAGTTTTTGGCACACGGTTAAGAGGTAGAAACTAATTCTGTTGAAAAGGTACTATTATATTCAAGCTAAATCATATATTTATATGCTATATGTTATAAAATAATAATTTATTATTTATCTATTTACTGTTAAATTACTGGTTGGAAGTTATAACTTCAAACTTCATTAATTTGTCCATTAAGCCACCTGCAGTACAGATTTTGAAAATATAGTAAATTACCTTAAAAACAATATATAATAATTATTTGTATATTACCGTATAACACGCACCCCAAGTTTTGGAGGGAATTTTAAGGAAAAAAACTTTTAGGAGGGAAGTTCAAGGAAAAAAACTTGCATTTAAATGCAGCCTTGTCCATCATTGCAGCCTTGCCCAGTGTCCATCTGCAGCCTTGCCCAGTGTCCATCATTGCAGCCTTGCCCAGTGTCCATCTGCAGCCTTGCCTTGCCCAGTGCCTTTGCAGCCATGCCTTGCCCAGCGCCTTTGCAGCCATGCCTTGCCCAGTGCCTTTGCAGCCATGCCTTGCCCAGTGCCTTTTCAGCCATGCCTTGCCCAGTGCCTTTGCAGCCATGCCCAGTGCCAGTCTCTGCAATGTTTGAATTTGGCGCCGATTTCCGCTGTGGAGAGGAGCGAGCGGAGCCGAGTGTACTTCAGCTAGACTCGGCTCCTCTCGCAGTCCCGCCCATCTCCACTGATTGCGCCGCTGACATACAGAAAGCCGAGTGTACTTCAGCTAGATTCGGCTCTGCTCACAGTCAGGGGCGGGACTGCGAGAGGAGCCGAGACTAGCCGAAGTACACTCGGCTTTCTGTATGTCAGTGGAGGTGGGCGGGACTGCGAGAGGAGCCGAGTAAAGCCGAGTGTACTTCGGCTTTGTGTATCTCGGCTCCTCTCGCTCGTTTCAGCGGGGGATCGGCGGGGGATCGGCGTATAACACGCACCCACGATTTCCCCCTGATTTTAAGGGGGAAAAGTGCCTGTTATACGCCGATAAATATGGTACTTACTTATAATAATTAACCCCTTGCCACCCAGGCCATTTCAGACACGTCTCTCCTACATGTGAAAATCATATTTTTTTGGCTAGAAAATTACTCAGAACCCCCAAACATTATATATATTATTTTAGTAGACACTCTATGGAATAAAATTTTGGTCGTTGCAACTTTTTATGTCACACGGTTTTTGCGCAGCAATTTTTTTAAATGCATTTTTTTGAGGAGGAAAAAACTATTTCATGACTTTAAAAAAACATACTACCACATACATGTGACTTTATATAATAATATCATACTATTCATGAGGAAGATATCATATACCATTTACCTATATGATTTAACTCCCATTAACACCATCCCAATAAAAAATAAAAATTAATATATAAAATAAAACAAAATAGTTCTATTCATGTATGTATATCCATCTAATGGTAGCAGAACCACTAATTGCATTGCAGCTTTGATAAAGGTTACCCGGGCTTTCCATATGATCTATCATATCAATGTCTGGACTAGTGATGAGCCGAACACCCCCGGGTTCGGTTCGCACCAGAACCCGCGAACGGACCGAAAGTTCGAACGAACATTAGAACCCTATTAAATACAATGGATGCGAACGTTCGAATTCTAAAGTGCTAATTATAACAACTATTATGCATGTTATTGTCATAAATAGGGTTTGGGAACCCGGGTTGTGCACCAGGGGACATGTATCAATGCAAAAAGAAGTTTTAAAAACGGTCGTTTTTCGGGAGCAGTCATTTTAATGATGCATAAAGTGAAAAAAAAAAAGTCAAATATTCCTTTAAATATCGTACCTGGGGGGTGTCTAAAGTATGCCTGTGAAGTGCCACGTGTTTCCCGTGTTTAGAACTGTCCCTGCAGAAAATGACACTTCTAAAGGAAAAAAAAGCCATTTAAAACTGCTTGCGGCTTTAATGTAATGTCTGGTCCCGGTAATATGGATGAAATTCTTTAAGAAAAATGGCATAGCTACCCCATGACCCCCCCCCTACCCCAGCCCATTACCAGCCCCTTTGGGTCTTGTATGGATATTAAGGGGAACCCCGCACATAAAATAAAAAAGGCCCTATATACTCTGAACAGCCGTATACAGGCGGTGCATACAAGACAGGGACTGTAGGTTTGTTCTTATGTAGAATCTGTTTGTAATTTTGAACAGGTACATTGTTGAAGTGTAGCTCCAGCCCAAAAATCTATTTTTAAACTTTTTGGGAAACATAGGTAAGGGTTATCACCCCTGTAACATTTGTTTTGCTGTCTGTGCCCCTGTTCAGAACATTTCACCTCACTTTCCGTCCCAATGACAACTGTTTTTGAAATGTGGTGTTTTTCTTGAAACAAGGATTGCTGATAAAGCATCAGTACAGATGAGACCCCTTTCTCCCATATTTATTCTTACAGGAGAGAATTTTCCTTTCTAGGGGTAGATTTCCTCTCACTTCCTGTTGTCTTCTTTCGTTTGCAAGTAGGAGTCGTTTGTAAGTTGGATGTTTGAAAGTAGGGACCTGCCGTATATACTCTGCAGAAATAGGCCCCTTAGTTGTTGGTGTTGGCACAACACTGTAAGCACTCAGTTACTCTTGGTTGGTGCTGGAACGCCCTGCTGTCAACTATTATATCAGGAATTTTAATTACATATAATTGTTGAACAGTGGTAGTAAAAATTGGGGCTTTGATGGTGGTGCTGGTGCCACAACACTGTAAGCCCTGACAGTTACTCTTGGTGGGTGCAGCAATGGGCCCTGCTGTGAATTATTAGATCAAGAATTGTAATTACATGCCCCTTTTGAACAGGGGCTGAAAAATTGGGCCTTTCGTGGTGGTGGTGGTGGTGGCGTTGCCACAAGACTGTAAGCCCTCAGAGTTACTCTTGGTGGGTGCAGCAATGGACCCTGCTGTGAATTATTAGATCAAGAATTGTAATTGCATGCCCCTGTTGAACAGGGGCTGAAAAATTGGGCCTTAGGCACTGGTGGCACAACACTACAACCCCTCACAGATACTGTACTTGGAGCACAGCAATGAGCCCTGTTGCAAAGTATTGCTTCAAAAATTGTAATGACACGCCCCTGTTAAACAGGGGCTGAAAAATTGGGCCTTAGGCACTGGTGCCACAACACTCCAACCCCTCACAGATACTGTACTTGGAGCACAGCAATGAGCCCTATGGCAAATTATTGCTAAAAAAATTGTAATTACACGCCCCTGTAAAACAGGGGCTGAAAAATTGGGCCTTAGCCACTGGTGGCGGCACCCATAAACAAAAATGATCTTCCAAGCTATCATCATCAATCGTATCATTGAGGACTCGGAGGAGGAGGATAGCCAGTCAACATAACAGCACAGGCACTCAGCATCAGCATCAGTCTTGAAGGGATGTGACATGTTAAAATCAATTAGTCTGTTATATCAGCATCAGGTGTGTGGTAGCTGGTGGTGATCCAAGACTGGTTCATCTTGATGAAAGTCAGTCGATCAACCGAGTCGGTGGACAGGCGCACCCTGTGATCCGTGACAAATCCTCCAGCAGCACTGAATGTGCGTTCCGAAAGAACGCTGGATGCAGGACAGGCCAGTAGCTCAATTGCATACTGTGCAAGCTCTGGCCAGTGATCCATCCTCAAGACCCAGTAAGCCAGAGGATTTTCGGTGGGGAAGGTGTCCAAGTCTGACCTTGCCCCTAGATATTCCTGCACCATGTTTATCAGACGCTGGCGATGGTTGCTGGAACCGATCATACTTTGGGGCTGCGGACTAAAGAATTGTCTGAACGCATCGGTCAGACGGCCACCTTCCCCACCGCTCCTTCTTTGACTGGCCGAAGCCTCAGCAACTCGTTGTCCAGGACCAGGAGTTTGTAACCTCCCAGTCTCTGGGAACGCGTTGCACAGACCTTTCTGCAAGGCCTCCCGGAGTTGTCTCATCCTCTGCTCCCTCTGCGACGGTAACATAAGGTCCGCAACCTTACCCTTGTACCGTGGATCAAGGAGAGTGGCCAGCCAGTAATGGTCCCTCTCCTTGATCCGAAGAATACGAGGATCCTTCCGCAGACTTTGCAGGATCAGGGAGGCCATGCAGCGTAGGTTTGCTGAGGCATTCGCTCCGGAGTCCTCTGGGTCACTAAGGACGACATGATCCGCAGCCACCTCCTCCCAGCCACGTACAAGTCCACTGGTTTCTTGGGACTGTAAATCATCCCTAAAAGACTGCTGCTGATGATGCTGAGTGCCAGCCTCCACCTCCATGCTGACACAATCCTCCTCCTCCTCCTCCTCCTCCTCTTCCTGTGCGATGGGTGGGACAGAAGGAACACTGTCTGGGTAAAGGGGGCCTTGAGAGGCAAGGAAGTCCTCCTCTTCCTGCCTCTGTTCTGCCTCAAGTGCCCTGTCCATTATTCCACGCAGCGTGTGCTCCAACAGGTGGACAAGAGGTACAGTGTCACTGATGCATGCACTGTCACTGCTCACCATCCTCGTGGCCTCCTCAAATGGTGCCAGGACAGTGCATGCATCCCTGATCATGCCCCACTGGCGTGGAGAAAAAAAACCAAGCTCCCCTGACCCTGTCCTGGTGCCGTAGTCGCACAGGTACTCATTGATGGCCCTCTGCTGCGTGTGCAGCCGCTGCAGCATGGCCAACGTTGAGTTCCACCTGGTGGGCATGTCACATATAAGGCGGTTCTTGGGCAGGTTCAACTCCTTTTGCAGCTCAGCCAGGCGAGCACTGGCATTATAAGATCTGCGGAAATGCACACAGACTTTCCTGGCCTGCCTCAGGACATCCTGTAAGCCCGGGTACCTGCCCAAGAACCGCTGCACCACCAGGTTAAGGACGTGAGCCACACAGGGTACATGGGTCAGTTGTCCCTGTCGGAGGGCGGAGAGGAGGTTGGTGCCATTGTCGCAAACCACCATTCCTGGCTTAAGCTGGCGTGGCGTCAACCACCTCTCGGCCTGGCCCTGCAGAGCAGACAGGACCTCTGCCCCAGTGTGGCTTCTGTCCCCCAAACACACCAGCGCAAGCACGGCATGGCATCTTTTTGCCTGCGTACTTGCGTAGCCCCGTGAACGGCTACGGAGCACCGCTGGTTCATAGGACAAACCACAGGAAGAGGCCATGGAGGAAGAAGAAGAGGAGGGGGTGGAGGAGAGAGGTGTGTCACAACCAGTAGTAGCATTTTGGAGGCGTGGCGGTGGGACAACCTCCAACACTACTGCACCTTGTCCTGCATCCTTCCCAGCTGCCAAAAGAGTGACCCAATGGGCCGTGAAAGAAAGGTAACGTCCCTGTCCATGCCTGCTGGACCATGAGTCAGCGGTAATATGCACCTTACCGCTGACCGCCCTGTCCAGCGAGGCCAAGACATTGCCTTCCACATGCCGGTAGAGAGCCGGAATAGCCTTCCGTGAGAAAAAGTGGCGTTTGGGAACCTGCCACTGAGGAACCGCACATTGCACAAACTCACGGAAGGGGGCCGAGTCTACCAACTGAAAAGGCAGCAGTTGAAGCGCTAGCAATTTAGCCAAGCTAGCATTCAACCGCTGGGCATGTGGATGGCTGGGAGTGAACTTCTTTCGACGGTCCAGCAGCTGGGGCAGGGAAATTTGCCTGCTAGAATCGGACGTCGGTGTACTGCTAGCAGAGTGGCCGCAAGTACTTGGCTGTGACACACCTAATTCTACACCTTCATTCCTCTCAGTGCATGTTTCAGAGAGGACTGAAGTTATAGTGGGGTTGGAGATCCCAGCTGATGCGGTGCAAGGAGAGGTCCGCTTTGTTCTTTGGTGTGGGTCTTTGAGGTAGGCTTGCCAACGAGCTGCATGGCAGGTCAACATATGTCTGGTCAGGCATGTGGTACCCAAGCGGCTGATGTTTTGGCCACGCGATATACGCTTGAGACATATGTTGCAAACAGCAGCTGTGCGATCTGATGCACTAGCCTCAAAAAAGGCCCACACCAAAGAACTTTTTGAATGACGGGCAGAGGCAGCGCCCTGCACAGGCGGAGCTCTGCGGTGTGATTCCGTCGGTGTACTGCCCTTACGCTGGCCACCAAAGGGCATCCTGCCTCGTTGGAGATGTGCCTCCTCCTCATCCTCCTCCTCCTCCTCTCTCCTATTAGGCACCCACGTGGAGTCAGTGACCTCATCATCACCTCCCTCCTCATCACTGGAGGCAATCTGGCAGTATGCTGCAGCTGCTGGAACATGACTGCCAGATTGGTGTCCTTCTTGAGCATCCCCTCTGTCTGCTCTCACGCTACTGCCTTCCTCTAGCTGGGTTTCATCATCAGACCCTTCGAAACGCTGGGCATCCTCCTGGAGCATGTACCCAACACTGTGCTGAAACAGTTCGGGGGACTCCTCAGGAGGAGGACATGGTGGGTCTAGGGAAGGAGTGACTGATGATGAGTCTGACATTGATACCAGGGAAGAGGACGCTTTGGCAGCTGCTTTTCCAGTACCCTGAGCCTGGGTGAGAGAGGATGAGGAGGAGGAGGAGGGCTTGGTCATCCACTCTACCAAGTCTTCGGCATGATGTGGCTCAACATGTCCAGCTGCCGAAAAGAAGGACAAGCGTGTCCCATGGCCATGTGCTGATGACAATGCACCGCGTCCACGACCAGCACTGTTGCCCCCAGACACAGAGCCTGCTTGCCCTCTTTTATTGCCTCCTGACTGTCTGCCTCTCCTTGTTTGCCTTCCAGACATTCTAATAGATGGCCTGCAGGGAGATGGGAAAAAAGCAATAAGGGCTACCTTCAGGTGTCCTTCTCTGTCCCTTGAAACAAGGACTTTGACAGTGAAAGAAACTGACACACTCTCCCTACCTACAGTTTTCTGTCCCTAGAAAAAAAATTTTTTTAAAGCACAATTTAGCACAAGGAGAATTACCTCACTGTCCTTCCAGGTCCCTGGAAACAAGGACTTTGGCAGTGAAAGAAACTGACACACTCTCCCTACCTACAGTTTTCTGTCCCTAGAAAAAATGTTTTTTTTAAGCACAATTTAGCACAAGGAGAATTACCTCACTGTCCTTCCAGGTCCCTGGAAACAAGGACTTTGACAGTGAAAGAAACTGACACACTCTCCCTACCTACAGTTTTCTGTCCCTAGAAAAAATGTTTTTTTTAAGCACAATTTAGCACAAGGAGAATTACCTCACTGTCCTTCCAGGTCCCTGGAAACAAGGACTTTGACAGTGAAAGAAACTGACACACTCTCCCTACCTACAGTTTTCTGTCCCTAGAAAAAATGTTTTTTTTAAGCACAATATAGCACAAGGAGAATTCACTCACTGTCCTTCCAGGTCCCTGGAAACAAGGACTTTGACAGTGAAAGAAACTGACACACTCTCCCTACCTACAGTTTTCTGTCCCTAGAAAAAATGTTTTTTTTAAGCACAATTTAGCACAAGGAGAATTACCTCACTGTCCTTCCAGGTCCCTGGAAACAAGGACTTTGACAGTGAAAGAAACTGACACACTCTCCCTACCTACAGTTTTCTGTCCCTAGAAAAAATGTTTTTTTTAAGCACAATTTAGCACAAGGAGAATTACCTCACTGTCCTTCCAGGTCCCTGGAAACAAGGACTTTGACAGTGAAAGAAACTGACACACTCTCCCTACCTACAGTTTTCTGTCCCTAGAAAAAATGTTTTTTTTAAGCACAATTTAGCACAAGGAGAATTACCTCACTGTCCTTCCAGGTCCCTGGAAACAAGGACTTTGACAGTGAAAGAAACTGACACACTCTCCCTACCTACAGTTTTCTGTCCCTAGAAAAAATGTTTTTTTTAAGCACAATATAGCACAAGGAGAATTCACTCACTGTCCTTCCAGGTCCCTGGAAACAAGGACTTTGACAGTGAAAGAAACTGACACACTCTCCCTACCTACAGTTTTCTGTCCCTAGAAAAAATGTTTTTTTTAAGCACAATTTAGCACAAGGAGAATTACCTCACTGTCCTTCCAGGTCCCTGGAAACAAGGACTTTGACAGTGAAAGAAACTGACACACTCTCCCTACCTACAGTTTTCTGTCCCTAGAAAAAATGTTTTTTTTAAGCACAATTTAGCACAAGGAGAATTACCTCACTGTCCTTCCAGGTCCCTGGAAACAAGGACTTTGACAGTGAAAGAAACTGACACACTCTCCCTACCTACAGTTTTCTGTCCCTAGAAAAAATGTTTTTTTTAAGCACAATTTAGCACAAGGAGAATTACCTCACTGTCCTTCCAGGTCCCTGGAAACAAGGACTTTGACAGTGAAAGAAACTGACACACTCTCCCTACCTACAGTTTTCTGTCCCTAGAAAATTTTTTTTTTTTAAGCACAATTTAGCACAAGGAGAATTACCTCACTGTCCTTCCAGGTCCCTGGAAACAAGGACTTTGACAGTGAAAGAAACTGACACACTCTCCCTACCTACAGTTTTCTGTCCCTAGAAAAAATGTTTTTTTTAAGCACAATTTAGCACAAGGAGAATTACCTCACTGTCCTTCCAGGTCCCTGGAAACAAGGACTTTGACAGTGAAAGAAACTGACACACTCTCCCTACCTACAGTTTTCTGTCCCTAGAAAAAATGTTTTTTTTAAGCACAATATAGCACAAGGAGAATTCACTCACTGTCCTTCCAGGTCCCTGGAAACAAGGACTTTGACAGTGAAAGAAACTGACACACTCTCCCTACCTACAGTTTTCTGTCCCTAGAAAAAATGTTTTTTTTAAGCACAATTTAGCACAAGGAGAATTACCTCACTGTCCTTCCAGGTCCCTGGAAACAAGGACTTTGACTGTGAAAGAAACTGACACACTCTCCCTACCTACAGTTTTCTGTCCCTAGAAAAAATGTTTTTTTTAAGCACAATTTAGCACAAGGAGAATTACCTCACTGTCCTTCCAGGTCCCTGGAAACAAGGACTTTGACAGTGAAAGAAACTGACACACTCTCCCTACCTACAGTTTTCTGTCCCTAGAAAAAATGTTTTTTTTAAGCACAATATAGCACAAGGAGAATTACCTCACTGTCCTTCCAGGTCCCTGGAAACAAGGACTTTGACAGTGAAAGAAACTGACACACTCTCCCTACCTACAGTTTTCTGTCCCTAGAAAAAATGTTTTTTTTAAGCACAATTTAGCACAAGGAGAATTACCTCACTGTCCTTCCAGGTCCCTGGAAACAAGGACTTTGACAGTGAAAGAAACTGACACACTCTCCCTACCTACAGTTTTCTGTCCCTAGAAAAAATGTTTTTTTTAAGCACAATTTAGCACAAGGAGAATTACCTCACTGTCCTTCCAGGTCCCTGGAAACAAGGACTTTGGCAGTGAAAGAAACTGACACACTCTCCCTACCTACAGTTTTCTGTCCCTAGAAAAAATGTTTTTTTTAAGCACAATTTAGCACAAGGAGAATTACCTCACTGTCCTTCCAGGTCCCTGGAAACAAGGACTTTGACAGTGAAAGAAACTGACACACTCTCCCTACCTACAGTTTTCTGTCCCTAGAAAAAATGTTTTTTTTAAGCACAATATAGCACAAGGAGAATTCACTCACTGTCCTTCCAGGTCCCTGGAAACAAGGACTTTGACAGTGAAAGAAACTGACACACTCTCCCTACCTACAGTTTTCTGTCCCTAGAAAAAATGTTTTTTTTTAAGCACAATTTAGCACAAGGAGAATTACCTCACTGTCCTTCCAGGTCCCTGGAAACAAGGACTTTGACAGTGAAAGAAACTGACACACTCTCCCTACCTACAGTTTTCTGTCCCTAGAAAAAATGTTTTTTTTAAGCACAATTTAGCACAAGGAGAATTCACTCACTGTCCTTCCAGGTCCCTGGAAACAAGGACTTTGACAGTGAAAGAAACTGACACACTCTCCCTACCTACAGTTTTCTGTCCCTAGAAAAAATGTTTTTTTTAAGCACAATTTAGCACAAGGAGAATTACCTCACTGTCCTTCCAGGTCCCTGGAAACAAGGACTTTGACAGTGAAAGAAACTGACACACTCTCCCTACCTACAGTTTTCTGTCCCTAGAAAAAATGTTTTTTTTAAGCACAATATAGCACAAGGAGAATTCACTCACTGTCCTTCCAGGTCCCTGGAAACAAGGACTTTGACAGTGAAAGAAACGGACACACTCTCCCTACCTACAGTTTTCTGTCCCTAGAAAAAATGTTTTTTTTAAGCACAATTTAGCACAAGGAGAATTACCTCACTGTCCTTCCAGGTCCCTGGAAACAAGGACTTTGACAGTGAAAGAAACTGACACACTCTCCCTACCTACAGTTTTCTGTCCCTAGAAAAAATGTTTTTTTTAAGCACAATTTAGCACAAGGAGAATTACCTCACTGTCCTTCCAGGTCCCTGGAAACAAGGACTTTGACAGTGAAAGAAACTGACACACTCTCCCTACCTACAGTTTTCTGTCCCTAGAAAAAATGTTTTTTTTAAGCACAATTTAGCACAAGGAGAATTACCTCACTGTCCTTCCAGGTCCCTGGAAACAAGGACTTTGACAGTGAAAGAAACTGACACACTCTCCCTACCTACAGTTTTCTGTCCCTAGAAAAAATGTTTTTTTTAAGCACAATTTAGCACAAGGAGAATTACCTCACTGTCCTTCCAGGTCCCTGGAAACAAGGACTTTGACAGTGAAAGAAACTGACACACTCTCCCTACCTACAGTTTTCTGTCCCTAGAAAAAATGTTTTTTTTAAGCACAATTTAGCACAAGGAGAATTACCTCACTGTCCTTCCAGGTCCCTGGAAACAAGGACTTTGACAGTGAAAGAAACTGACACACTCTCCCTACCTACAGTTTTCTGTCCCTAGAAAAAATGTTTTTTTTAAGCACAATTTAGCACAAGGAGAATTACCTCACTGTCCTTCCAGGTCCCTGGAAACAAGGACTTTGACAGTGAAAGAAACTGACACACTCTCCCTACCTACAGTTTTCTGTCCCTAGAAAAAATGTTTTTTTTAAGCACAATTTAGCACAAGGAGAATTACCTCACTGTCCTTCCAGGTCCCTGGAAACAAGGACTTTGACAGTGAAAGAAACTGACACACTCTCCCTACCTACAGTTTTCTGTCCCTAGAAAAAATGTTTTTTTTAAGCACAATTTAGCACAAGGAGAATTACCTCACTGTCCTTCCAGGTCCCTGGAAACAAGGACTTTGACAGTGAAAGAAACTGACACACTCTCCCTACCTACAGTTTTCTGTCCCTAGAAAAAATGTTTTTTTTAAGCACAATTTAGCACAAGGAGAATTACCTCACTGTCCTTCCAGGTCCCTGGAAACAAGGACTTTGACAGTGAAAGAAACTGACACACTCTCCCTACCTACAGTTTTCTGTCCCTAGAAAAAATGTTTTTTTTAAGCACAATTTAGCACAAGGAGAATTACCTCACTGTCCTTCCAGGTCCCTGGAAACAAGGACTTTGACAGTGAAAGAAACTGACACACTCTCCCTACCTACAGTTTTCTGTCCCTAGAAAAAATGTTTTTTTTAAGCACAATTTAGCACAAGGAGAATTACCTCACTGTCCTTCCAGGTCCCTGGAAACAAGGACTTTGACAGTGAAAGAAACTGACACACTCTCCCTACCTACAGTTTTCTGTCCCTAGAAAAAATGTTTTTTTTAAGCACAATTTAGCACAAGGAGAATTACCTCACTGTCCTTCCAGGTCCCTGGAAACAAGGACTTTGACAGTGAAAGAAACTGACACACTCTCCCTACCTACAGTTTTCTGTCCCTAGAAAAAATGTTTTTTTTAAGCACAATTTAGCACAAGGAGAATTACCTCACTGTCCTTCCAGGTCCCTGGAAACAAGGACTTTGACAGTGAAAGAAACTGACACACTCTCCCTACCTACAGTTTTCTGTCCCTAGAAAAAATGTTTTTTTAAGCACAATTTAGCACAAGGAGAATTACCTCACTGTCCTTCCAGGTCCCTGGAAACAAGGACTTTGACAGTGAAAGAAACTGACACACTCTCCCTACCTACAGTTTTCTGTCCCTAGAAAAAATGTTTTTTTTAAGCACAATATAGCACAAGGAGAATTCACTCACTGTCCTTCCAGGTCCCTGGAAACAAGGACTTTGACAGTGAAAGAAACTGACACACTCTCCCTACCTACAGTTTTCTGTCCCTAGAAAAAATGTTTTTTTTAAGCACAATTTAGCACAAGGAGAATTACCTCACTGTCCTTCCAGGTCCCTGGAAACAAGGACTTTGACAGTGAAAGAAACTGACACACTCTCCCTACCTACAGTTTTCTGTCCCTAGAAAAAATGTTTTTTTTAAGCACAATTTAGCACAAGGAGAATTACCTCACTGTCCTTCCAGGTCCCTGGAAACAAGGACTTTGACAGTGAAAGAAACTGACACACTCTCCCTACCTACAGTTTTCTGTCCCTAGAAAAAATGTTTTTTTTAAGCACAATTTAGCACAAGGAGAATTACCTCACTGTCCTTCCAGGTCCCTGGAAACAAGGACTTTGACAGTGAAAGAAACTGACACACTCTCCCTACCTACAGTTTTCTGTCCCTAGAAAAAATGTTTTTTTTAAGCACAATTTAGCACAAGGAGAATTACCTCACTGTCCTTCCAGGTCCCTGGAAACAAGGACTTTGACAGTGAAAGAAACTGACACACTCTCCCTACCTACAGTTTTCTGTCCCTAGAAAAAATGTTTTTTTTAAGCACAATATAGCACAAGCACAAAACACACTGACACTCTCCCTACCTATCCTTCTCTTTCCCTAAACTAAAGGAATCCAGGTTAAGCAAGAAAGAAATAAAAGTCACTGTCCCTGCCTATGCTGCTCTATCCCTGCTCCGGAACACACTACACTAGGCCGCCGTGCTGGCGGCCTTTTATAGTGTGGGGCGTGTACTAAACCCCCTCAGCAATAATTGGCCACAGGCATCCTGCCTGTGGCCAATCATTGCTCTCCTCGCTGCCGGCGCTGTGATTGGCCAAGCATGCGGGGTCACAGTGCATGCTTGGCCAATCACAGCGCCTGGATGACACTGCGATGGCGTAGTGCATTGTGGGCCGTTCGCGTCACTCGAATTTGGCGCGAACGGCCCAAATCGTTCGATCTTCGTTGAACGATCGAACAGCCGATGTTCGAGTCGAACGTATGTTCGACTCGAACACGAAGCTCATCCCTAGTCTGGACTTGAAACGTTACAAATTATCTGAGGAGACTAAATATGTCCATGTTATGGCGGTGCTATTTGTTATTTGGAAGTTATGAAACATGTTTTATTTTCATACCTATTCCCAGCTTAAAGCTTTATGGGTACTAAGGAATTTACGACCAGGGTCTGCTGATTCTCTGAGGTGAAAAGGGTGACAGCTTTACGACAGGCCAGGAACTGTGCCAGGCCACATTAACAAACCTAGCTTCCTCCGCCGAGATAACAGCTGTTTGAAGTAGAAAGCCTAGGAATTCCTAAGGATAGGGGAGGTTCTAATGCAAACTTACACTGTTAGCTAAAACTGTCATGGCCCCCGTATGGTTTACAAACAAAATGGACACACTAGCTACGCTATTTGTGTGTCCAGTGTGTGATATCGTTACACCTCCACTTAGGTAGTTGCATGGGAGGGAACTACAATTTCCCTCCTGACGCAACCGACTCCTGCGGGCTCGGCTTGTCATGACAGCCCATCAGCATTGCCATGGGTGCTGCCTTTCTTATGCTGGATGGTGAAATCGCATTGCTGCAGAATTAAGCTCCAGTAGTTTACCATTCTCCCCAGCAACACGATTCAGCCAGCTCAAGGGATTGTGATCGGTGATCACAGTGAAATGCCGTCCATAAAGATGCGTTTGTAACTTCTGGAGAGCCCACACGATCGCAAGACACTCCTTTTCGATCGTGGCATATGCTACTTCCCTGGGAAGCAGCTTCCAGCTCAGGTAGAGGATGGGATGCTCCTCTCCGGCATCATCCACCTGGCTCAGAACTGCACTCAATCCATAGTCAGAGGCATCCGTCTGCACTAGGAAACAACGGGTGAAGTCTGGAGCCTGTAGCACAGGGGCGCTGGCCCCTGTGAAATGCCTGCTCACATTCTGGTGTCCAAGACACCACCTTGGGCAGTTTCTTTTTGGTTATGTCAGTCAGAGGTTTGGCCAGGCTGCTATAGATACATACAAACTTCCTATAGTAGCCAGCAGTCCCCAAGAAAGACATAACCTGCTGTCATGGATATGCATTAATGTCTGTCTGCCATCTTACCTTCCTCCTCATGTGTTCATCTAGAGACCAGACCTCCTTCACCTGGCTTCCTTTATAATCTCCTCCCAGCCTGACTCCACCCAAGGCCCTATCACAGAACACTATATTAACCTGTGCACTGCAAGCCTGCTTTGCTGATCAACGTGTTTGTTAGGCATTGTGTGTTTGGGTTCCTGCCTGCCGTGTGCTACGTCTGTCTCTCTGTTACGTTATTGGCTTGTCCCCGACTATCCCTGTCTGCTCGTGACCCTTGACCTTCGGCTCGTTCTTTCGTTATCCTTGTCTGCTTGTGGCCCCTGACCTTCAGCTTGTTATTCGGTTCTCTCTTATCCTGTGCTGCTGCTTCCCCTCCTTTCCCCTTATTCTACGGGGCGTGAGCTAGGAAACTCCAGGGGCCGCGACCTGGTCCCAGCCTGCAGCATAACATCCTCACCACTAGAGGCCCTGGAGAAGACCAGCTGGGTCTTAGACTCCGCGCCCTGGGGAATCTTGGCTCTAGCTTCCGTTAGGATCCCGGTTGTGCTCCTCTGGTCCCGCTTTCCACAACCACCCAGTTTCCTATCCGCAGAAGCCAGCCATAGGGTTCACTACCTCGCGGTGCACTCCTGTCCCCCTACGGTGTGCATCTGTCACCTGGCCACAGGTGACCCTGACAGTTTGATCAGCCATGAACCCGGCTGACATCCCGCTCCCCGCGGATGATCCATTGCAGGGCATAGTTCGCAGACTTGAAACCCAGGAATCAAATCAGACTCAGGTGATGCGATTCCTCCAGGATCTGGCTTCTCGATTCGAGCAGCTTCAGGTCTCCTTGGGAACCGCAACCCCAAGTACAACCAGCGGCTGTACCTATCGCACCAGTCGCAGCCTCACACTCACTAAGATTGCCAGCTCCGTCCCGTTTCTCTGGGGACTCCAAGGCCTGCAGGGGGTTTCTCAGCCAATGCACAATTCATTTTGAGCTTCAGCCTCAAAGCTTCCTGTCTGACCGGGCTAAGGTAGCCTATATCATTTCCCTCCTCTCCGGTGAAGCTTTGGCCTGGGCTGCCCCCCTGTGGGAGAGGAACGATCCGGTGGTTTCCAGTCTGTCCGATTTCTTGAAGCTCTTTCGTAATATCTTTGAAGAGCCGGCTCGGGCTTCTTCAGCGGCTAGTGCTGTCTTACGTCTTCGCCAAGAATCTAGTTCAGTGGGGCAATATGCTCTTCAGTTCCGTATCCACACAGCTGAATTGAGCTGGAATAATGAGGCCCTGGTTGCTACCTTTTTACATGGCCTCTCTGACCGAGTGAAAGACGAATTAGCGGGAAGAGCCATTCCCGTCGGTCTGGACGATGTAATTTCATTATGCAACCAGATCGACATTCGTTTTCAAGAGAGGTCCTTAGAAAAAAGACGCCAGCACTCTCTGGGTCCTAGCCAGTCTGAGCTCCCCTCCCTTCATTCCGTGGAGCATCCTCTACCTGCTGAAGAACCTATGCAGCTGGGCCAGACCAGACTAACCCCCGAAGAACGTGCTAGGCGCAGAACTCTGGGCTTGTGCCTCTATTGTGGGGGCAAGGGTCATTTTCGTGACTCCTGCTCGCTTCGTCCGGGAAACGCTCAGGTCTAATACATTTGGAAGGTGGAGTATTGGACCCAGAAACATCACCTTCTCGCCTGCTCTTGCCGGTGTTCCTTCATGTAGGCACTTCTCCTCAGTCAACCCTTGCATACATGGATTCCGGGGCTGCCGGCAATTTTATGGATTGGAGAACTGCTTCTTCTATGAAGCTTACCCTTTCACCTCTCACTACCCCATTGGTAGTCTCGGCAATTGATGGCACTGTTCTCCCAGGGGGCCCTATTCGCTTCCAGACGCTACCCATTAGGATGTCGGTAGGGATTCTCCACCAGGAGTGGATATCCTTTCTTATTCTACCCAAGGCCTCTACCCCAGTTGTATTGGGCCTCCCTTGGCTACAGCTCCACTCTCCACATGTGGACTGGGTCTCTGGGCAGATCCTGGCCTGGGGTTCCTCATGTTTCTCGTTGTGTCTTCTCAAGGTGACCCCCAAGGAGAGTCTTCCGGTTGCTGCCACTTCTGTTTCTTCTGATCTTCCTGCTGCATACAGCGATTACCGGGATGTGTTTTGTAAGAAATCAGCTGAGGTGCTTCCTCCCCACAGGTCTTTTGACTGTGCTATTGATCTTGTCCCCGGAGCAACTCTACCCAGGGGTCGTACCTACCCTCTGTCCATCCCAGAGACCCAGGCCATGTCGGAGTATGTCGCAGAGAATCTGGAGAGAGGTTTCATCCGGAAATCCTCATTGCCTGCAGGGGCAGGGTTCTTTTTTGTTGCCAAAAAGGATGGTACCTTAAGACCCTGCATCGATTATCGGGGTTTAAATGCGGTTACTATTAAAAATCGATACCCCTTACCCTTAATATCTGAGCTATTCGATAGGTTGAAGGGTGCCTCCATTTTCACCAAGTTGGATCTCAGACGCGCGTACAATCTCATTCGAATACGGGAGGGTGACGAATGGAAGACTGCATTCAACACTAGAGACGGGCATTACGAATATCTGGTGATGCCTTTTGGTCTGTGTAATGCTCCAGCCGTGTTTCAAAACTTTGTCAATGAAATCTTCAGAGATTTGCTGTACCAGTTTGTTGTCATCTATCTGGATGACATTCTGATCTTTTCTGAAAATCTGCTCGTCCACAGAAACCATGTCCGCACTGTACTTCAACGTCTTAGAAAGAACAATCTCTATGCCAAGCTGGAGAAATGTTCCTTTGAATGTTCTGAGGTCCTGTTTTTGGGGTGCTTCGTCTCATGTTCGGGTCTTCGTATGGACCCTGGGAAGGTCTTGGCTATCACCAACTGGCCTCTTCCTGCTAGCCTCAAGGCCACACAGCGCTTTCTTGGCTTCACTAATTATTATAGGCAGTTCATAAGGAATTACTCTTCCATTGCCGCGCCTATTATCGCTTTGACCAAGAAGGGTGTGAATGCCAGAGACTAGCCTCCCGAAGCTGTCTCTGCATTTCACAACCTGAAACAGGCCTTTGTTTCTGGCCCCCTCTTGAGGAGACCAAATCCTGGGAATGCATTTTTTATTGAAGTGGAGGCTTCCTCAATGGGGGTGGGAGCTGTGCTTCTTCAAATCTTTGAGAAGAGACGCCAACCATGTGCGTTCTTCTCCAAAAAAATTCTCAGGCAGAGAGGAATTATGCCATCGGTGATCGGGAACTTCTCGCAATTAAATTGGCGTTAGAGGAGTGGTGTCATCTCTTGGAGGGTTCCCCTCACTCCATAACGATCTTTACCGATCACAAGAATTTACAGTATCTACAGAATGCTAAACGTCTGAATCCTAGACAGGCCAGGTGGAGTCTCTTCTTTGCCCGTTTTAATTTCACGATTACCTACAAACCTGGTTCCTGCAACGGTCGGGCTGATGCGCTCTCTAGGTCATTTGACACTTTGGACGAGGAGTCCGCCCCTGAACCTGAGCCGATCATTCCAACCTCATGCATTGTTGCCCACTCTACCACCCTGAAGTCAAAAATTCCGCCTGGTAAGACCTTTGTCCCCACTGAGCTAAGAGCTAAGATCCTTTGTTGGGGACATGATTCCAAGGTGGCAGGGCATTCTGGATTCCTCCGATCCTTCCTACTCATCAGTCGTCACTACTGGTGGCCTAATCTCCGCTCAGACGTCAAAGACTACGTTAAAGCTTGTCATGTCTGTGCTCAGTCCAAATCCTCCACACAAGCTCCTGCTGGTCTCCTCATGCCCTTGCCCATCCCTAAGGAACCCTGGGCCCATATTGCCATGGATTTTATCACCGATCTCCCACGTCTGAGAATAATACAGTCATTTGGGTGGTAATCGATCGATTCTCCAAGATGGCTCATTTTGTTCCTCTTCCTGGTCTTCCTTCTGCCCCTGCCTTGGTTCCCATTTTCATTCGAGAAATTCTCCGCCTACATGGGGTCCCTTCTCATATTGTTTCCGACAGGGGAGTCCAATTCACGTCTCATTTTTGGAGAGCCTTTTGCAAATCCCTCAATATTGTCTTGGATTTTTCTTCTTCTTACCATCCCCAATCCAATGGACAGACTGAGAGGGTTAATCAGGAGTTAGAGGTCTTTCTTCGCACCTTTGTGTCTTCTCACCATGACGATTGGTCCTCTCTACTCCCGTGGGCAGAATTCTCCCATAACAATCATGTGAATACCAGTTCGCAGAAGACACCCTTTTTCACAGTTTATGGAAAACACCCTCAACTTCCTCTTCCCATGATCTGTTCTCCAGACATTCCAGCTTTGGCTTCGGTTCAGGAGTCTCTCAATTCCGTTTGGGGTCACGTTCATGATTCCCTCCGGGCAGCTGCTGAAAAATTCAAAGGCTTTGCCGACCGCCGCAGGCGTAAACCGCCTTCTCTTCAGCCAGGGGACAAAGTCTGGCTCTCTACCAGGAACATCAAGCTCCGAGTTCCTTCTCTGAAGTTTGCTCCACGATTCATCGGTCCATACACGGTAACTGCTAAACTGAATCCGGTTTGTTTCAAACTCCAGATTCCTAAGAGCCTTAAAATCACTAACTCCTTTCATGTTGCTCTTCTAAAGCCTTTAGTCCTCAATAAATTCTCTCGTCCTCTCCCTACCGTGGCGCCTGTCTCTGAGGATAATCAGGAGTACGAGATCAGTCAAATTCTGGATTCCCGACTCTGTAAAGGCGTTCTTCAGTACCTCGTTCATTGGAAAGGGTTTGGTCCTGAGGAGAGGTCTTGGATCACTGCATCTGAGGTCTTTGCACCTCGTCTGTTAAAGGAGTTTCATCTGAAGTTTCCCTCTAAACCTGGTCCCAGGCGGGGAAGGGGGAGGCCTCGTAAGAGGGAGGGTACTGTCATGGATATGCATTAATGTCTGTCTGCCATCTTACCTTCCTCCTCATGTGTTCATCTAGAGACCAGACCTCCTTCACCTGGCTTCCTTTATAATCTCCTCCCAGCCTGACTCCACCCAAGGCCCTATCACAGAACACTATATTAACCTGTGCACTGCAAGCCTGCTTTGCTGATCAACGTGTTTGTTAGGCATTGTGTGTTTGGGTTCCTGCCTGCCGTGTGCTACGTCTGTCTCTCTGTTACGTTATTGGCTTGTCCCCGACTATCCCTGTCTGCTCGTGACCCTTGACCTTCGGCTCGTTCTTTCGTTATCCTTGTCTGCTTGTGGCCCCTGACCTTCAGCTTGTTATTCAGTTCTCTCTTATCCTGTGCTGCTGCTTCCCCTCCTTTCCCCTTATCCTACGGGGCGTAAGCTAGGAAACTCCAGGGGCCGCGACCTGGTCCCAGCCTGCAGCATAACATCCTCACCACTAGAGGCCCTGGAGAAGACCAGCTGGGTCTTAGACTCCGCGCCCTGGGGAATCTTGGCTGTAGCTTCCGTTAGGATCCCGGTTGTGCTCCTCTGGTCCCGCTTTCCACAACCACCCAGTTTCCTATCCGCAGAAGCCAGCCATAGGGTTCACTACCTCGCGGTGCACTCCTGTCCCCCTACGGTGTGCATCTGTCACCTGGCCACAGGTGACCCTGACACCTGCTTTTTGGTTTGGGGGGTAGGCCAGGCCAGGATGGCCTCAACCTTCCCTCTCTTGGGTTTCAGGGTGCCTCCTCCTACCTGGTGTCCCAAGTAATGCACATCAGTCATGCCGATCTGACACTTACTGGGTTTGACAGTCAGATTAGCAGCTGTCAACCGGTCCAGGACCTGTGACAGGTGCACCAGGTGTTCTTCCCAGGTAGGGCTGAACACGGCGATGTCATCCAGGTAGGCTACGGCAAAGGTTTCCAGCCCCTCCAGTAAGTCATTCATGATTCTCTGGAAGGTAGCTTGGGCATTCTTCATCCCAAACGGCATGACGGTAAATTCGAACAAGCCGAATGGGGTGATGAAGGCCGACTTTTTCCAAACCTCAGGGGCCAGAGGAATTTGCCAGTACCCCCTGCTCAGATCCATGATTGTTATATAGTGGGCGGCCGCCAGCCTATCTAACAACTGATCCATCAGGGGCATGGGGTAGGCATCTGCAGTGGTGATGACATTCAGCTTCCGGTAGTCCACACAGAACCTGGTCGTCTGATCCTTTTTGGGGACCAGGACAAATGGACGCCCAGGCACTGTGGGACTTTTGAATCACCCCCAGCTGCAGCATTTCCTCCACCTTCCTTTTCATGTCGGCCAGCACCTCCAGGGAGATGCGATAGGCTGACTGTTTAATGGGAGGATGTGCCCCGGTGTCCACCTGGTGGATAGCGAGGTGCGTCCTCCCAGGTTTCCCCGTAAACCTGCTACCATGTACTGCCAGCACTCTCTTCAGCCCAGGTACCTGGGTGGGGGTTAGTTTGGAGTTTATCAGGAGTTCAGAGTCTACCTACCTGGTGTCAGCTAGCAGGTCTAAAAGTGGATCAGCCTCCTCAGGCTCCGGCCTGCTGCAGACCGGCATGACATAGGCCGTGCGCTCATGATGGGCTTTGAGCATGTTCACATGAATGGCCTTCTGCCGTCTACTCCCCTCTCCCAACCTGACCAAGTAGGTGACATCATCCAGACGCTGGGTGATGGTGTACGGGCCTTCCCATGCTGCTTGAAGTTTGTTCTTCCGCAGGGGAAGCAGAACATACACCTGCAACGTTATAGGTCCGCTCCCTAGCATTACGGTCATACCACTGTTTCTGCCTGGCCTGGGCCTCTTCCATGTTTTCCCGCACCATTCCCACCAGCGTCTCCATTCTATCTCTGAATTTTAGGACGCAATCCACAACAGAGGCTTCTGGGTCGGCAATCTTGCCCTAGGGGAATTTCATGAGCCACTTTTAGCAGCTGTCCCCTAAATTCACTGGGTACAACTAGCTGCCTGCTACCTGTGTCAGCCTCGTCCCCCTCTGCAGGCAAACGTTCTCTGTACAGTTTCCCTTTGTCCCAGTAGACCTTTTGCTTGTCATTCTCTGCAGGGGGACGCTAAGCTGAACTCCTGAGCTGTGCTAGTGTTTGGTCTGTCTGCAGTGCTGTTTCAAAGGCGGAACCACAAGTCCCAGCCAACAGTCCTGTGGCAAACAAGGACGGCGGCTGAGGCTCAACAGAGGTGGAGTCCGCTGGGTCAGAACAGGGAGAGGGCCCAGAGACCTCCTCCTGCTGTTCTGCGATCAGGGCCTGCACCTCGGCCTCCTTGGCAGCACTGCGAGTGACAACCAATACTGGCAATGCATTATCATCATCATCAACATCAGCATCATCATCATCACATTTAACATTTACCATTGCAGCGTCATTGGAACATACATCATTTAACTTCACAAGCAGGGGGGTCTCCTCTCCTGTTTCTAAATAAGGAGGACCTTGTACTTCAAATTCACCCTCCCCTCCCTCTGTTCATCCACAGGTTGCCCAGATATTACCCCAACATCTGTAAACAGTATCTTAGTAGGTCCAGAGAGTTCCGTGTTAGCATCCTGGGTGCTCTTAGCAGGGGCATAGTAAGAAACAAGGGTGCCTAAATCAGCACCCAACAACACAGCAGTGGGGATCTCTTCCGAGGCGCCCACCCCTCTCATCCCACTTCCGGCACCCCAATCGATGAAAACATAGGCACGGGGCACACAGGAACGGGTTCCCCCAACTCCCTTGAGGGTAAGAAACTTTTCTGGGATGATGTCTGTTTCTTCTATCACCTCTGGTCTGACCAAAGTAACTTCAGCTCCGGTGTCACGAAAGCCCATGACAGTCCGGTGGCCTACGATGACTGGCTGCAAGTTGGCATTGGTTCCTGGAGGTTTCCCACCGACAAACAGCACAGCAGAAGGGTGGCTGGCCGGATGGCCAGGTGATGTCAGCTTCTTCTGCTCAGGGCACTGGTTCCTGAGATGTCCGCCTTTCCCACAGGTGTAGCACTTGCGGGTGTCAGTCGGGAATACCTTGGCACCAGGTACTGCAGGGTCCGACCGAGGAACTTGATTGGTAGGCAGAGGAGGGGTTGTCATGTGCGATTTCCCTCCTTTCCAGCCATTCAGCGGAGCCTTGCGATGTTCAGATACCCGAGAGTGGATATAGGTATCTGCCAGTTCTGCTACTACTTTGGCAGAGGTTGGCTTTCGCTCCAGCACAAACTGTCTGATGTCTGTAGGACAGATGTGCAAAAGTTGATCTGCAATAATAAGATCTTCCAGGGATACAAAAGAATCGGCTTTCGAGCCTTTAGTCCATTGCCAGAATGTGGTGCGTAAGTGACTTTCCACATCCAGGTATGAGTCCCCAGGCCCTTTTTGCAAGGACCTAAAACGTTTCCGGTACACTTCTGGGGTTAGCTTAAACTTTTGGATGATTGCAGCCTTTAGGGCCTCATAATCGTTGCACTGCCCTTCTGACAGTTCAACATAAGCATCCAGGGCCTTGCCTCGTAGCCCTGGCGACAGGTACCGGGCCCATTGTGCTGGGGGCAGATGGTACTGACGACAAGTTTTTTCAAAACGACAATAGATACACGTCAATGTCACTGTCCTTTTCCATAACAGGAAATTTAGCTGCCGGGGTCACTGGCAGAGAGGCATCCCTGTGCTCTAGGGATCCGGGGTTTTGAACCTGTTGCTGCTGCTGGAGCCTAGTCATCTCCAGTTCATGCCGACGATCAGCCACCCTCTGCGCAGCCTCCCTCTCAGCCTGGCGTTCCTCTCGCTCAGCCGCAGCCCTGCGCTCCTCTCTCTCAGCCGCAGCCTGGCGTTCGAGAAACTGCAGGTACACCATAGGATCCATCTCCTTAAGGTGTTGTAGCGTTTCCTGCATTTGAGGAGAGTCCTATGCTGGTTGCAGACAATCTGGGGCTGGCCTGCTCAGGCAGTGGCTTGGAGGTGACAATCAGTTGTATTCCGGTGTCAGTCTCTGCTGGCCCCTCTGGTGAGGCCGCCTCTGAGCCACTGGGCTCTGGAGTAGTGGAAACCCTTTCTGGTCCAGTTTCCTCCAGGTTCTCGTTTGCCTGAATATCAAACTCCTGTAGGGCATGTATCAAGCCTTCACGATTTTTGCCACCAACGTCAATTCCTCTTCCTGCACACTCAGCAGTCAGTTCATTTTTGTTCATCTTTTTATATGCTGATAACCCAGACATGTTGCAAGCAGAAAAGATAGAACAGAAAGCAGAGGTAGGAAAAAGGGGTAGGAAGGAGCTGTTGCTGTATGTCTCTCTTTAACATAAAAATAAAATAAAATGCACCAGCTTGTCTCTAAGGACTGTTTCCACAAAGGTTACAATCCTTCAGTGCAGAGTTAATTCCTAACAATGCACTGAATGCTCTTAATGCAAAACAATCTCGCTACGCTGCCAGACAATATGTGTCAGATACCCGCCCTCCACGCTAACTCGCGACGAAGGACCAGCCAACCTCACACCGCGCTGTCACTTGCATAACAATGCCACTCTCAGCTGCGCCCAGCACAAAGATTTTCCAGCTTGCAGGACCACAATCTAAGTGCCAGCAGCCTGAGAGCGATTGTCACTGAGCTAATGACACAATTAACCCTTTAACTGCCACCACCCCGGTTTAGACCCGAGCCAGGGGATACTCGTGATTTTAACAATACCAATTATGATTTCAGAATAAGCGTCTGCAGCACACACTGTCACCACAGACAGGTCTGCTCAGAGGCCTTACTCTACAACAGTAGCGCTCTTCAAGAGGCAGGTTCGTTTATAGCTTGCATTAGGAGCTTTAGAGACAAGGTTAACACTTTTCAACATAAGGGTTTATTATGAAAAGGGCAAAGTTGGTGCAATAAAATGTTTACAGAAAAAGATGTTTCAAGAGGTGACAATATATACAGCCACAACGTTATAAGGTAGAATTGAAGAAGAATACTTGCAATTAATGTCCAAGGGTTGATCAGAGTTCGATCGATGAATTCGGTTCTCAAACTTGGCAGATGTTCCTGCTTGGATGATCAAAAGGAGACTCCGCTTCGGTGGTCAAGGAGAACTAACTCATGCACTTGCATCTCCCTTTTTCTGTCAGATCAAAGGGGTGTTGACAGCGACCAGTGACCAATCGTCTGGTCACCTCGTTTAGGGGTTGGTCACTGGGAGGGGTCTACATTCATGACCATGTCCCAGGTACACTTCGTGATACATATTCATATCTCTGCATCTCTAATGTTTACAGACTAACCATATCCGTATTATCGTTCAGCGTGATATTACCTTTAAGATGAGTCCATTCTGCCATTTCTAGTTGACCTAGGGGGGATAAAGGTTACCCGGGGCTTTCCATATGATCTATCATATCGACGTCTGGACTTGAAACGTTACATATTATCTGAGGAGACTAAATATGTCCATGTTATGGCGGTGCTATTTGTTATTTGTAAGTTATGAAACATGTTGAATTTTCATACCTATTCCCAGATTAAAGCTTTATGGGTACTAAGGAATTTACGACCAGGGTCTGCTGATTCTCTGAGGTGAAAAGGGCGACAGCTTTACGACAGGCCAGGAACTGTGCCAGGCCACATTAACAAACCTAGCTTCCTCCGCCGAGATAACAGCTGTTTGAAGTAGAAAGCCTAGGGATTCCTAAGGATAGGGGAGGGGGAAGCGAGTTCTAATGCAAACTTACACTGTTAGCTAAAACTGTCATGGCCCCCGTACGGTTTACAAACAAAATGGACACACTAGCTACGCTATTTGTTTGTCCAGTGTGTTATATCGTTACAGAGAAGACTTGCTAACACTATGTCCAGCACATGATGCCTCTGCAATGACTCCATTGTACTATACAGCCTGTGTACAGTACTGTGTTTACAGCCTCCATTGCCTAATAGTAGTGGCAGGTTAATTGCACAAGCTGAACACATGTGGGTGGGGTTTGTTTGAGGCTGGAATCACACTTACGTGAAATGGATGTGGGTTTCCCTGCATCTAATTGGCATGACAGAAGACTGTGACAGGCTCTCATTGGAGCCGGTTTACACAGCTCCGGGGGTGGCAGCGGCCCGCACTGGATAAGGGTCCTGTGCGTTTTTGGCTCCGCTTCAGGTCCGAATTCAGGCAAATGTTTGGACCTGATTCGCACCTAAAACGGGGAACAGGGACGCACCGGATCCCCTGCTGTGAGCTGCGGCCGCAGCTAGTGTGAACCCAGACTAAAGCTGACTCTTGATAATGATGACAAACCTGAAGCAGTCTCCATCCACTTGGCTACAGTTTTGGACTAGAGCTAATATTGGGATCAGCATCACTGGACATTGTAACCATTGCAGGCAGGCTAATAATGCATACTTTGGGGAAATTGCAGAGGCAGCAAGTAATGGTGGTGGTTTAGCAGGCCAGTCTATGTCTGAAAGATGTTTAGTTTTTTTTTTTTTTGCAAAATATAATTGTAGCACACAGACCCCCTTTTACCTGCCTGCTTCGGCTCCTTGCAGGAAGAAGGGGCACACCATGCCACAAGCCCGTACCCTCCTGTAATAAGAGGTTGAGTGGTGTTGTTGATGGGTCTTCCACAGTCAGATAACCAGAAAATGTCTCTCACCTCTGTGAACAACAGAGATAAGTCCTTGTTTCCCCCAGTAACTGAAATGTCCACACTCGCTATAACTCCAACACAGAGTTTATTTTCTCTTTTAGTAAAACAACAGTCTCTGATAGGAAAGAAGTAAAGACAGGACAGCATAAGATATGGGGTCCAGGCAAAATCTCAATCACTTCACTGTTCGGCTTCTCAAACAGCCTCAAATGGATAGTCTACTTAAGACCAGACTAGCAGCCAAATGACACTCCAACTCTACCCAAGGCCTCTGCCACAGACCCGGTGAACTCGGTCTCTGCCACAGACCTGGTGAACTCGGCCTCCGTTTAGGGAGAAGACGTCCCTCCGGAGAGTTTCCGGGACCCTTCCTTCACTGTGACTTCCGCACCAGTCCTTCGGAACGGTTCCTCCCCCGGCCTCCTCCTCCAAGATACGGGTCCCCTCGCAAGGCGGCACCCTGAGACTCCTCGATCCCCGGTGGGCTCCAGACAAAGGTGCTGGGCCCAGGCCTCTGTTGCAGCCCCATAACTAAAGGTGCCTGGGACTGATCCACCGACCACGAACTGCAGACCCGCCCCTGGGCTAAAGGTGCCCAGGGCGGACAGGAACAAGAACCCTGGGGTAGGACCCCCGACAACGAACTCTCAACAGGCAGCGTCTGCCCCTTTTATGTCCTCTCCCAGCATGCCCAGCAGGTAGACCACACCCACTGGATGGCTGCCGAGAGGGGACACACAAGGCACAGCACTGTATCAGCGGTTCAACCCTGGCCGACCATGGCAGCGGCACCTGTAGACCACAGGGAACTACACACCAATGCTACACCTGTGAACAAAAATGGCTTCAGGAATTCTAACAATTAGGGTGTTTGGGTACAACTACCACCAAACACTTCCCCTAAATTTAGCACCCCGCTACATAATGTTACTCTTTAAGGGGTTAATCTGCCTTTTTTATAAATGATTGTAATTTAACTAGTTTGATCCGTATTAAAAAACAAAACAGATGGTGTTCTATTAAGAACATTAAAAAGGTTTCCTATTGTTTTAATGCTGGTTTACATAACAGTTGTCCTGCTAAAAATAGAAAGATGACTAACCAAGCAACGCAAATCACTTGTATGTGGTTAAATTATCAACACCGCTGGCAGGCATTCTGTTAAGCAACAGTACAAAATAAAAAGCACAGACTGCGTGGGCTGAACCCATTTCCAGTACAAATCTGAATTCATAATAAGATGTCACCTGTAAGTTATAGTTTCCAGTTTAAAGCTTCTGTCAGATATTCAGTGTGACCTTTAGTGCTTCTCTGAATAAAATGCTGGATGTCAGTACATTAAAGCTGAACTCCAGGTATAGATTTTTTTTTCATAGTTACATTAGTCCATCTTGGATGCCGCACTTGGGACCACTGACTTCCAGTTCCTGTGCCACTCAACACAGGCACCATTCACAGAACGCCTTGTATGTTTTTCAGTCAATGCAAAGCATTCTTTGGAATAAGGTAGAGATGTGATGTCACCACCACCTCTCCACTTCGCCCAATCAGAAAACACCTTGCATTTAATGAGAAACATGCAAGGCATTTTGTGAATGAAGCCTGTGCCAAGAGAATCTCCTCCTGTGATTACTATGCAGCAGCATAGCTGCCCAGACCTGAGATACAACAGTGATCCCTGTAGTAGCGTTGACTACCAGAGTGATTCTTTGCTTCCAAGGCGGTACCAAAGGTATGGTATATGAATACTTACATTGATACAAGCTGGATCAATGTAATTATGCAATAAAATCCATAGCTGGAGTTCAGCTTTATTGGGGGTCTTAGAGCCCTTGCACAATGTGTTGAAGAAACTGGTCAATCTCCAGAACTACTAAATGCAGAGTTTTTTTCCCCATCTTTTCCATGTTGGTGTGACATAGGGAGACCACCCCACCACAGATATATAGCTAAAGAGCCTCTATCAGGTTGCTATGAAAGCATATAGTATGCACTACATGAATCACTAATATATTTAGAGTTGCAGGAACTTCTGGAGGGAGGGTTGAGCACCTTGGAAATATTGTGTAACACTATTACATATCCTAGTGTGGAAATTTCATCTTCACATCTACTTATTACAGAGTTCATAGCGCACCTTGTTCCCGTGGCCTACCCAAACGTGACATAATCCCAGCAATCCCTGGGACTCTGGAAGACATATGACAATTTATATAAATTATCACAAGGGCCATCTGAGAAGGCTTTAATGCAGTAGCAGCTGAACCCAAAAACTGCAGCATCGATATGTGTGTGCCACCCACTGAGAAAAACATGGTGGCATTATCTGAGATCAATGTAGTCTTGTGTGGCAGCAAACTTTAAGAGCAAGGTCTGCCATAGGGGAATGCTAGGGTGGGCTGCACCCACTCAGATTTCAGCAGCACCCCCTGGGCTACTCTGGACTCTTTGTGGGGCTAAGCACTCCCCCTCCTGACCATCCTGCTGTGATATAACCACACTGCACACAGAGCTCCTCTGACAGCTCTGCACTGTACAAAGCGCAGATTCTTCCATTAATGGCCCGTAGACACGATCAAAAAAACGCTTTCAAAGTGATCTACGATAATCGGATCGTTAGTACAGAGCTTTCGAGAGCCGATTACGACAGTTATGCGATATTATTCGATCGGACAAACAAACAAAAATTCTCGTACAATACCAGTTCGTACGATTTTCATTTAACCAGTACAGTTGTCATCCGAAAATACAATAGAAATACACTACAAGTCTACAACACATGACATCATTTACGATTTTTTATTCTGTCGTATGAGAATTTTCATCTCTTTAGTAACCTCCCTATTTTCGAGACATTGTCTGTTTTTTTTTTGCATGCTAGTCGCATAAAATTCTCAATCTGTTATCCGATTTTCAGATTGTGTGTATAGGCCGATACACTGACAGCTGTCAGAATGGCTACATCGATCCTCCCAGCACATTCACACTATGTGCAGTGACCTACGCTTTTCGTCACTGGATGAACACAAGTCACTGCTAGGGCACATGAATTACAGTTGTTTTTCATGTGCCCTGTTCACACCATGACACTGGTATGATGTGTGGTGCAGAAAAATGCAGCATGTTTGAATTGTCATGCACTGAATGGCACTGCAGAGCAGTGCATTGCACTGCACTGCTGTGCAGTAACATAAAGAAAATATCACTATGGGGTTAATTGCAAATTCTGGTGCAGCTCTGCATAGAAACCAATCAGCGTCCAGGTTTTTTTTTTTTTGTCAAAGCTTAAAGGGTAACATCATTTTTAACGGGAAAAAAAATTGTAAATAAAAAAATATATACGGTATATAGTACATACAAATGTGGCACAAGTCATATTGTAATTGAATGTTATTAACCACTTTACAACCACCTGCCGACAAATAACGTCGACAAGGTGGTTGCTTAACTCTGGGAGGACGTTATATAACGTCCTCCCAGAATCGCGCTCCCGCGCGCCCCCTGGGGCGCGCACACGGGAAACTCCGTGACCGCCGGGTCCTCTGGACCCGGCGGATCACGAATCGCGGTAAATCGCCGCTGATAGCGGCCGTTTACCACGTGATCGCTCCGTCGAATGACGGAGCAATCACTTGTAAACAGACCGGCGTCATTTGATGACGCCGGTTCCTCCCTCCCCTCTCTGTACCGATCGGTACAGTGTGAGAGGAGAGGGGAGGGAGCGGATGGCAGCAGCAGCTCTGTGGGCTGGATCTGTGACAATTGCAGTCACAGATCCAGCCATCCATCCATCCCTGCTCAGCCATCCCTGTGCAATACCCTGCCAATACTCTGCAATACACCCTGCCAATACTCTGCAATACACCCTGCCAATACTCTGCAAAATACCCTGCGCAATACTCTGCAAAATACTCTGCAATACCCTGGTGCAATACTCTGCAATACCCTGGTGCAATACTCTGCAATACCCTGGTGCAATACTCTGCAATACCCTGCAAAATACTCTGCAATACCCTGCGCAATACTCTGCAATACCCTGCGCAATACTCTGCAATACCCTGCAAAATACTCTGCAATACCCTGCGCAATACTCTGCAATACCCTGCGCAATACTCTGCAATACCCTGTGCAATACTCTGCAATACCCTGCGCAATACCCTGCACAATACTCTGCAATACTCTGCAATACCCTGCGCAATACTCTGCAATACCCTGCGCAATACTCTGCAAAATACTCTGCAATACCCTGCACAATACTCTGCAATACCCTGCGCAATACTCTGCAATACCCTGTGCAATACTCTGCAATACCCTGCGCAATACTCTGCAATACCCTGCGCAATACTCTGCAAAATACTCTGCAATACCCTGCACAATACTCTGCAATACCCTGCACAATACTCTGCAATACCCTGCAATACCCTGTGCAATACCCCCTGTGCAATACCCCGTGCAATACCCTGCCATACTCCGCAATACCCTGCCATAGTCCGCAATACTCCGCAATGCCCTGCAATACTCCGCAATGCCCGGCAATACTCTGCAATGCCCGGCAATACTCTGCAATAACCACTTCCCGCCCGCCGGCCGTCATATGACGTCCTTGACTTTGTGCGGGAATATCTGAATGATGGGAGCAGCTACAGGCATCATTCAGATATCAGCTTTTTCAGCCGGCGATTCCCTACACCATAAGAACAATCATAGCGGCTGTTCCGCTGCTTGATCATTCTTACGGGAGGCGAGAGGGGATGTCCCCCCTCCCGCTGCCCTCCGGTGCTTCTACCGACTCACCGCTACGATCAAAGCCAGGATTGTTGTTTTTTTTTTGGTTTTTTTTCAGGCTTCCCAGCCTAGAGGTGAGATGTGGGGTCTTATTGACCCCATATCTCACTGTAAAGAGGACCTGTCATGCCATATTCCTATTACAAGGGATGTTTACGTTCCTTGTAATAGGTATAAAAGTGATCAAAAACATTTTTGGGGCGGAAAAACATGTCAAACTAAAATAAATAAAGTAAAATGAACAATAAAAAAATATATATTTTTTTAAAGCGACCCTGTCCCCGTGAGCTCGCATACAGAAGCGAACGCATACGTAAGTCCCGCCCACATATGAAAACGGTTTTCAAACCACACATGTGAGGTATCTCTGCGAACGTTAGAGCGTCGCCTATGGGGATTTTTTAAGTAGCGAAGTTTGGCGCCATTCCACGAGTGTGTGCAATTTTTAAGGGTGACATGTTAGGTATCTATTTACTCGGCGTAACTTCATCTTTCACATTATGCAAAAACATTGGGCTAACTTTACTGTTTTTTTTTTTTTAAGCACAAAACATTTTTTTTCCGTAAAAAACGCGTTAAAAAAATTGCTGCGCAAATATCGTGCAAGATAAAAAGTTGCAACAACCACCATTATATTCTCTAAGGTCTTTGCTAAAAAAACATATATAATGTTTTGGGGTTCTATGTAATTTTCTAGCAAACAAATGATGATTTTTACATGTAGGAGAGAAATGTCAGAATTGGCCTGGGTGCTCCAGAACGCCTGAAGGTGCTCCCTGCATGTTGGGCCTCTCTATGTGGCCACGCTGTGTAAAAGTCTCACACATGTGGTATCGCCATACTCGGGAGTAATAGCAGAATGTGTTTTGGGGTGTAATTTGTGGAATGCATATGCTGTGTGTGAGAAATAACCTGCTAATATGACAATTTTGTGAAAAAAAAAAAAAGAAAAAAAAATCTTGATTTTGCAAAGAATTGTGGGAAAAAATGACAACTTCAAAAAACTCACAATGCCTCTTTCTGAATACCTTGGAATGTCTTCTTTCCAAAAAGGGGTCATTTGGGGGGTATTTGTACTTTTCTGGCATGTTAAGGTCTCAAGAAATGAGATCGGCCGTCAGTACTTCAGGTGTGATTAATTTTCAGATATTGGCACCATAGCTTGTGGACTCTATAACTTTCACAAAGACCAAATAATATCCACCAATTTGTACTTATTTTTACCAAAGATATGTAGCAGTATAAATTTTGGCCAAAATTTATGAAGAAAAAATAGTAATTTGCAAAATTTTATAACAGAAACGAAAAAAAAAACATTTTTTTACAAAATTTTCAGTCTTTTTCCTCTTATAGCGCAAAAAATAAAAAACCCAACAGTGATTAAATACCACCAAAAGGAAGCTCTATTTTATGTGAAAAAAAGGACAAAAAATTCATATGGGTACAGTGTTGTATGACTGAGTAATTGTCATTCAAAATGTGAGAGCACCGAAAGCTGAAAATTGGTCTGGTTATTAAGGGGGTTTAAGTGCCCAGTGGTCAAGTGGTTAAAAATTACCTTTCTTTTTAATGTGCAATATGGCTACCTGGAGGTGTTCTGTACACAAAATGTGTACAGAACGCCCCCAGAAACATCATTTCCTGCTTGTGTAATTGTTTCTTTTCCCAGAAGTCTACACTAAGATACAAGTGAGATTTTTAGCATCCCCTGCAACAAAAATTCAATTTTTGGTAATATACTTGTCATGCCTTCAGCGAAGTGTTCCTTATATGCCTTTTGTTTAACTGTTGAATATGCTAATGGTTTGTAAATACATTGTAATATCGCCATCTAGTGGCTCTTTTGCATATTTAGTATCTGTTAATATTTCACCAGAAGGTAGATAGAGATTGTTGCTTATAAGCCACCGTAGCTTCCCATAATTCCACTGGACTATACCATGAGGCTTGAGAGACACTCCCACAGTATCCATCTTCCCTTCTTCATACATGCATCTGCTCCAGAGCAATCCACACCTGTTCAGCTGCAATTCTATGTCAGCCTTATGGAAACATCGCTGGTATGATTATAATCTATTCCCCTAGCTAGACTAGCGTGTTAGGACTGTATATTTTGTATATTGTGTATACTCATTGTATGTCATTTCTTTTGCTTTTAGTTTTATTCTAACTCCCCTGCAATAAAAGTTGAAAAAGGACCTTGCGCCTGCTGAAATGAATTGTTAAGGGATTACAGCTGTCTGTCTAATTATACCTCCTCATCCACATATAGAGAGGGCAGAACAGTAAAACAGCGGCTCCAAGCAGGCTTGCACATATAAAGCCAGTAAAACAAAGGCTTCTAAACATGGCTAGCATACAGAACAGCAGTAAAACAAAGGCTTCTAAGCACGGCTAGCATACAGAACGCCAGTAAGACAGCAGTGTTATCAGCTTCCATATAGCGAGACACCATGTCACAGACAAAGTCAGAGCACTTCACGACAAGGTCAGAAGTTTACTCCACGAGCACAAGGAGGTCAGTGAAAATCGAAACAATCGCCATTGCTCGTGCAAAGGCGGAATCTGCAAACGTAAAAGCTGATTTTGCGGCAAAGGAGACCGAAGTAAAAGCTGCGTTTGCCGAAAAAGAGATGCAACTTAAATTATGAAAGTTACGCATGGAAACTGCATTAGAGAAGCTAGCTGCAGAGAAGGAGTCAGCGGCTGCTGCAGTTGAGGCAGACATCTTAGAAGAACTTGAAAAGCCCACTAGTGAGCGGCTCAGCAACGTACTTGGAAAAAATTCCATTCCTGACGACAGTACAGAGCGTACCTCAGAATATGTGCGGCGACACGCCGAACCAGACAACTGCCTGCTTACAGCACCGAGAGCAAAATCAACCTCCGCCATTCACATGCCTTACATCAAGCAAGAAAGTAAACAAGCACTCAGTCTGGATTCAGAATGTGCTGAAAACTGACTATCAAAACACTACGTCACAGTTGACCAAATCGAAAATGAAGAATGACGGGCTAAAAGACACAGCGACAGTATCTGGCACAACAGAGCGCCCCCTGGCTACTCAATAACGATCAAGGTATGTCAGATTTCTTCAAGTTCTTAGCACAACCTGAACTGTTAGCAAAGGGACGATCGCCCTGAACGTTATAGAACATGGCGTTCGTCCTTCAAAAATGCAACTAGGGATCTTGATTTAAAGGCAAGTGAGAAAGCCGATCTCTTAGTCAATTGGCTGGGGAATGAGTCATCAGAGCATGCAAGGAGAATCAGAGACATTAACATTAATTACCCAACCAAAGGGCTGAGCATGATATGGGAGAGGATTGATGAATGTTACGGTTCCCAAGAAGTTATAGAAAACTCTCTTTTTAAAAGAATATAGGACTTTCCCAAGATTCCTAACAAAGGCTACCAGGAGCTGAGAGAATTGAGTGACCTAGTGACAGAGCTCCAAATAGCCAAAGCAGAAGGAGACTTGCCAGGCCTTGCCTTTCTGGACACCGCTCGTGGCGTTAACTCTAAAGTGCAAAAGCTACCTTACAGCCTTCGAGAAACCTGGGTTACACAAGGCTCTGACTACAAGCAAAGGCACAACGTCCCCTTCCCACCATTCTCTTTTTTTGTGGACTTTATTCGCCATCAAGCAAAGGTTAAAAATGATCCTAGTTTTGACATCTCCTCATCTGACTCTGCCTTCACTAGGTCAAGTAAGTCTACTCCTACCCGCAACTTCAAAGACGCACCTGTTGCAGTACGCAAAACAAGTGTATCTCCAGCTCAGAATCCAAGCAGAGAGTGTCCTCTTCACAGGAAGCCTCATTCGTTGTTAAAGTGCAGAGGTTTTAGAGAAAAGACTCTCCAAGATCGCAGAACCTTCCTCAAAGAAAACAGAATTTGTTACAGGTGCTGCGCATCAACTTCTCACCTTGGGAGTGCTACAGCACAGGGCACAACACAGCTCTGCATCCAGGGCCAGCGCCATGGACTCTTACCCCTTTACCCCAGGTGGAAGAGCATGGCGGGGAGAAACAAGACACAGTACATCTTGTAGTTACACCCCAGTGCACCCAAGTCTGTGGAGAAGGTCTGTCTAACAAATCCTACTCTAAGATGTCTTGCTACAGTTTACCGCACAGGTAGCAGAGAAAAAGCAGTGAAGCTATATGTGATCTTGGACGATCAAAACAACAGATCACTCGCCAGCTCAGCCTTCTTTGACACCTTCAAAATCAAGGAAGCCAGCTCTTCATACTTACTCAAGACTTGTACAGGGGAAAGTGAAGAAACTGTGAGAAGAGCCATTGGTTACCAAATCGAATCCTTTGATGGTCAGACAACCCTGCCTCTGCCAACTCTAATCGAGTGCAATCAGTTCCCAACGGACAGAGAGGAGATCCCTACACCAGAGGTGGCACTTCATCACGGACATTTGAAGGGCATAGCACATCTCATCCCTAAGCTGGATCCCCAGGCAGAGATAGCACTTCTCCTTGGGAGGGACATCATCAGAGTTCACAAGGTGAGAAAATAAATCAATGGTCCCCACAACTCCCCCTATGCCCAGAAGCTAGATCTAGGATGGGTCATCCTAGGCAGCGTATGCCTAGGGAGCATTCACAAACCAACCAGTGTGAACTCTCTTTACAAAGACACTAGAAGGCGGGCGTCCATCCCTATTTCAGCCTTGCACCAACAGATTCCTCATAAGAGAAAAGCCTGCCAGTGTAATTCATTCCAACCCTTGCACCGCTAATCTTCCTTGTGATGAAGACAGAGATCATTTAGGGTGCTCAGTTTTCTAAAATACTAAAGAAGATCACAAAATTGGCCCATCTATTGAAGATCATATCTTCCTGGAGATAATGAGACAGGGATTCTACAAAACCAATGAAAACAGCTGGGTGGCACCCCTGCCTTTCAAAGCGCAGAGACCCTGTCTTGCTAATAACAGAGAACAAGCTTTGAAATGCTTTTCTTCCCTCAGATCCAATTTTCAAAAGAAACCAGAAATGAAAGGACATTTCTTCTCATTCATGAGTAAGATGTTTGAGAATGACCATGCTGAGATAGCTCCACCTCTAAAAGACGATGAAGAGTGCTGGTGCCTGCCAATCTTCAGCGTCTACCACCCCAAGAAGCCAGGTAAAATCCCGGTAGTGTTTGACTCCAGCTCTCGGCATCAAGGAGTCTCATTAAATGATGTCCTCCTAAAGGGACCAGATCTCAACAACACACTTCTTGGTGTCCTCATCAGATTCCGCAAGGAAGCAGTTGCCATAGTTGCAGACATTCAGCAAATGTTTCACAGCTTCCAAGTCAAGGAAGAACACAGGAACTTCTTGAGATTCCTATGGTTCAAAGACAATGACCCTACTAAAAACATTACAGAATACCGCATGAAAGTGCATGTTTTTGGTAACAGTCCATCTCCTGCTGTTGCCATCTATGGACTTAAGCTATCTGCCCAAGAAGGTGAGAAAGACGTTACACAGTTTATTGAAAGAGACTTTTATGTAGATGATGGTCTGAAATCACTTTCTTCATCCGAAGCTGCAATAAGTCTACTCAAGAGGACTCAAAGCACACTTGCCTCTTAAAATCTCAGACTGCATAAGATAGCATCAAACGGCAAGGTCGTCATGGAGGCCTTCCCTTCCCAAGATTATGCCAGTGACTGCAAAGATCTGGACATAGCTACAGACTCCCTTCCTATGCAACGCAGCCTAGGACTCAACTGGGACCTCAAGTCTGACACCCTTACCTTTCAGGTTGACCAAGAGCCAAAGCCCTTCACACGGCGAGGTGTCTTATCCACCATCAACAGCCTGTATGATCCACTCGGGTTTGCAGCACCGGTTACCATCCAAGGTAAGATTCTGCTTAGAGAGCTCACCGCAGACACATGTGATTGGGATTCTCCACTACCTCCTGAAAAAGAGACATTATGGGTAACATGGAGAGACTCTTTTAAGACTTTATTCAACCTACACTTACATAGACCATACACCCACTTTCCTCCTGCAAAGGTTCAGTCTAGATAGTTATGTGTATTATGTGATGCTTCAGTTAAAGCAATAGGAGCAGTAACCTACCTCAAGTCAGTAGACATCGAGGGCCAAGTTCATATTGGGTTTGTTATGGGCAAGGCCAAGCTAGCACCATGTCCTTAAACCACCATTCCAAGATTGGAACTGTGTGCTGCTGTACCAGCAGTAGAACTAGCAGAACTTATTACATCTGAGATGGATCTAGAACTCGAGAACACAGAGTTTTAGAGAGACAGCAAGGTGGTGTTGGGCTACATTTACAACAAAAGTAGGAGATTCTATGTCTATGTACACAACAAAGTCCTTAGGATCAGGAAGTCGACACAGCCCACCCAGTGGCGTTATGTCTCAACTGATCATAACCCAGCGGATCAAGCTACAAGGTCTGTGCCAGCATCCCATCTCAAAGACACTACGTGGCTCACAGGACCACCCTTCCTGTACAAGCCAGAGCTTACCACTCCAGTAAGGGAGACATATGTACTGTTAGAACCTGAATCTGACTCAGATATCCGTCCTCAGGTTTCCACACTACATACAACAATTTCTAACCACCTGTTGGGATCCAAGCGCTTCCACAAATTCTCCACTTGGAAGTCCTTACAAAAAGCTACAGCTTGCTTGGTTCACATAGCCAGATCCTTTAGAGGTACTCCAACAAGATCAAGTTGTTACGAAGGTTGGCATTACTACCATAAGCCATATACAGTAGATGAGCTCACAGAAGCAAAAAAAATTAATCATCCGCTGTGTCCAACAAGAGACTTATGCAGTCACAATAGAATGTCTTCAAAGTCACAAAAGCATTCCAAAGAACTGTCCTCTTAGGAAACTCAACCCCTTTATAGACAATGAAGGACTGTTAAGATAAATGATATAGGGAAACCTGCGCTTAGGACTAGAACAGATGGTCTGCTGCCCCCCCCCCCCCCGGTATGGCCCCTGTTCCCAGGGACTAAAAAATAATTTTGTGTATGTGGGGTGAATGGCGCTCCCAATGGAGGGTGTGTATAGATCAAGATAAAAAATCTGTGTAGACCTGGGTATTACCAAACTGTGTGGTACCCAGAATGAACAGTGCACAAAATCAGATAAATAAATAACAATGAGTGGGTCAGAAATGACCTCTCTGTGCTCCCAAGTTGGTATAAGGTAATAGACTGGTGCTAGTGTATAAGTTTCTTAAATGCTAGGTGCATATGTGTATTATTACCACCCGCTAAAAGAGTGACATTTTTTTTTTTTTAAGACAAAAAAATGAAAAGATGGGGGGTAAAAACCTCCGTAGTGGGTGTATGTTAAACCATACCACAAAAAACTGAAAAAGTGTAAATCAAATTGCAATAACAATAGTATTCCCGGTGTGGGACAATTAACCAAAACTGTCCACCGTAACTGGTATGCCGGATCCTGGTAATTAGTTCAGCATAGGATTTAATGTATAAATTTTCCCAATAATGTCCAATCAGGAACAATAAAGATGGGTGACTTGTGTGAAGTTCCTTGCATCTAATATAATCCAGGTGACACTTGTGCTCCCCCTTAAGATGTTCTACTCACCAAAAGATGGAACCCCTACAGGGGTACAGGGCGTGTGGGTGAGTGACTTGATGCCTTGGGGTGATGCCGTGGGTCTCTGCTGGTCCCGGTGTTCCTCTGCGTCCCTGGACTAGCCGCTCCAGCACACAACAATGCTCCTCAAGGGAAAAAAGAGGGCACGAGCCACCATAGCGTAATCCAGATAAATAAATCTGGATTACGCTATGGTGGCTCGTGCCCTCTTTTTTCCCTTGAGGAGCATTGTTGTGTGCTGATTACGCTATGGTGGCTCGTGCCCTCTTTTTTCCCTTGAGGAGCATTGTTGTGTGCTGGAGCGGCTAGTCCAGGGACGCAGAGGAACACCGGGACCAGCAGAGACCCACGGCATCACCCCAAGGCATCAAGTCACTCACCCACACGCCCTGTACCCCTGTAGGGGTTCCATCTTTTGGTGAGTAGAACATCTTAAGGGGGAGCACAAGTGTCACCTGGATTATATTAGATGCAAGGAACTTCACACAAGTCACCCATCTTTATTGTTCCTGATTGGACATTATTGGGAAAATGTATACATTAAATCCTATGCTGAACTAATTACCAGGATCCTGCATACCAGTTACGGTGGACAGTTTTGGTTAATTGTCCCACACCGGGAATACTATTGTTATTGCAATTTGATTTACACTTTTCAGTTTTTTGTGGTATGGTTTAACATACACCCACTACGGAGGTTTTTACCCCCCATCTTTTCATTTTTTTGTCTTAAAAAATATATTTTTTTCACTCTTTTAGCGGGTGGTAATAATACACATATGCACCTAGCATTTAAGAAACTTATACACTAGCACCAGTCTATTACCTTATACCAACTTGGGAGCACAGAGAGGTCATTTCTGACCCACTCATTGTTATTTATTTATCTGATTTTGTGCACTGTTCATTCTGGGTACCACACAGTTTGGTAATACCCAGGTCTACACAGATTTTTTATCTTGATCTATACACACCCTCCATTGGGAGCGCCATTCACCCCACATACACAAAAGGACTGTTAAGAGTTGAAGGACGTATTTCAAATGCAGGACTTGATAGTAGTGAAAGCAATCCTGTCATAATACCAAATAACCATGTTGCGTCTTTACTTGTGGAACTCTACCACACACAGACAAAACACCAAGGACGTTTGTTCACGGAAGGAGCCTTGCATGCAGCTGAACTCTGGATAGTGGGAGCCAAGAGACTTGTGAGTAAAACCATTTTCAAATGTATCACCTGTCGTAAGCTTCGTGGTATGTTTCAAACCCAGAAAATGGCCAACTTTCCTGCAGACCAACTCAGTACAGAACCCCCTTTCACAAACGTCGGTCTTGATGTGTTTGGGCCTTGGGCTGTCATCACACAACAAACCAGAGGAGGCAGTGCCAGCAGCAAACGTTGGGCTGTCATGTTTACTTGTATGTGCATCAGAGCCGTACACATAGAAGTAACTGAGTCCTTAGACACAGCCAGCTTCATCAATGCCCTGAGACGTTTCATCTCTATTAGAGGCCCTGTCAAGCACATACGCTCTGATAGAGGAACCAACTTTGTTGGAGCTTGCAAAGAATTGAATATCACTTCAAACCTTGACACAGAACATGTAGAGATACCTTTCAGAACAGGGTTGTACATGGACATTTAACCCCCCACACTCTTCTCACATGGGAGGTGCCTGGGAGCGTATGATTGGTAGAGCTTGAAGAATCCTAGATTCAATGTTTCTACAATTGGGAACTTCAAAACTCACACATGAGACGCTGACAAACTTCATGGCTGAAGTATAGCGGGGTGCTATATTTAAGGGAAGTATCTGAGTGGTAATAAGGCTCAGATACACAAATTGTTAGGGTTCATGAACCATTTCTGTCCCTGGGAGATAGTATTGATGTACAGTTCCCTGGGGCCTATAGGTGGCGCTGTTGCCATAGGCCAGGGTTGAACCACAGTACAGGGTTGTGCCTTTTCTTATCCCCTCTTGGCAGCAGTGCGGCGGGGCGGGGAACCTGCTGTGCCTATCGGGAGAGGGTATAAAAAGGGGCGGCCATCTTCCAGAAAGAGTCGCGCCCAGGCATCTTAAAGCCTGGGTGTGTGTCGCCTCCGGGTGCCCTAGGCCCGAAGGCCTGGTCGGTTGATCGTTCGCGCCCAGGCACCTTAGGCCTGGGTGTGTGTGTGTGTCGCCTCCGGGTGCCCTAGGCCTGGAGGCGGAGTTGCTGTTCCATCCCAGACACCTTCAGTCTGGGGTGAGGTACTAAATAGGAGGCCCGGGGCCCAGCGACCTTCGGCTGGGGTCCGCTAAGGATCGAGAGCTCCCAGGGTACCGCCTTGCGAGGGGACCCGTATCTTGGATCGAGGAGGCCAGGGAGGTGACCCTTTCTGAAGACCCAGCGCAGAGTCGTGGTGACAGTGAGGGCCTCTGGTAACTCTCCGGAGGGACATTTTTCTCTTTGACATGGGCCAAGTTCTCCAAGAAGGCAGTGCATGTTCTGTAGGTCATAGTGGCAGTGACTCTACGCACACCTGGTCAGTGGCAGTGACCATCCTCAACAAGTCAGTGGCAGTGACTATCATATTCACTAGGTCTGTGACAAAGATTGTACGCCAAACCTGTTCGTGCATATCAGAACAGTAAGAGAACCAAGATTAAGTTTGTGCCTGGACCTCCTTCCCACCTTATCTGACCTGTGTCTCGTCTCAACATGTCTGCTCTTAAAGGGACTATTTATTATCCATGAGAAATAAATACAGAAGTTGGACTTTCAGTTGGTGTGGACAGTTACTTTACTGGGGAGAATTAAGGACTTGTTTCTGGCCAAGGCAGAAGCGAGATCAGCTCGGGAGGATTCTAACACCAGCCGCAGGCAGGCCTGAGAAAACTAACACCGCTCAACCTCCCCATCCAGGAGGGTATGGGCTTGTAGTGCGGTGTGCCTCAGTCTTTCCTGCGGAGGAGCCAAATTAGCAGGTAAAGTCTGGGGTGGGTGCGCTATAGAAGTATCAGCTGTAATGAATGCCAGACCCATGACATCTATACCTAATGATCCTGAAGATCCTTTCTTGCCTTCACCTTCCACTTTGTTGACTCAGAAAGTTGAGGTGATCACTGCTCCTCCAGTCAATCTAGACCCAAAGGACTTATACAGATGTCAATGGAAAAGAGTACAAGTGTTAGCTGACACCTTTTGGAACAAGTGGAAGAAACAATACTTGTCTAATCTACAGACTAGGAACAAATGGCAAGACAGCAAGCCCAACTTAGAGCCTGGTGCCATCGTTCTCATGAAAGACTCTCAATCTAGGAGCAACGAGTGGCCTTTGGGTCTGATAACCCAAGTGTTTCCCAGTGAAGATGGAAACGTCAGGAAAGTTGAACTCAAAGTCATTAGGCAAGGCCAGCCTAGACTTTTCCTCAGACTTGTTTCTGAACTTATTTTGTTACTCTCCTTTGGAGTGCCATGATATGTGGTATCCGTGGGAAACCGCACGGGGAGTGTCATGCCTTCAGCAAAGTGTTCCTTATATGCCTTTTGTTTAACTGTTGAATACGCTAATGGTTTGTAAATACATTGTAATATCGCCATCTAGTGGCTCTTTTGCATATTTAGTATCTGTTAATATTTCACCAGAAGGTAGATAGAGATTGTTGTTTATAAGCCACCGTAGCTTCCCATAATTCCACTGGACTATACCATGAGGCTTGAGAGACACTCCCACAGTATCCATCTTCCCTTCTTCATACATGCATCTGCTCCAGAGCAATCCACACCTGTTCAGCTGCAATTCTATGTCAGCCTTATGGAAACATCGCTGGTATGATTATAATCTATTCCCCTAGATAGACTAGCGTGTCAGGACTGTATATTTTGTATATTGTGTATACTCATTATACGTCATTTCTTTTGCTTTTAGTTTTATTCTAACTCCCCTGCAATAAAAGTTGGAAAAAGGACCTTGTGCCTGCTGCAATGAATTGTTAAGGGATTAGGGTTAGCTGTCTGTCTAATTATACCTCCTCATCTACGTATAGTGAGGGCAGAACAATGCTCCCAATAGGATATATCGTCTAAAGAAATGCAGGCCCCAGCTTTCCTTATTAGAGCCCTGATTCTAGAGCAGCTGGTAGATAATTATGAAACCACTCCCATTAGACTCACATAGCACATGGACACAGAGGAACAAACAGGGATTTCTTCAAAATAACAAAAGGTAGGAATCTGCAACACAATTTGTCAAAATCCTTGCAATGCACATAGATCATCCAGAGGGGAATGTTTTTTTCTCAATAAAAGTGGTGTTGCGCTTTAAATAAACAATCTTAAAAGCTGATTGGCTACCATGCACAGCTGCACCATATTTTGCACTCTAGTTTTAGTAAATCAACCCCAATGTGACACTTTAAAGGTAAGAAAAATAAAAAATAAAACAAGCGAGTTACCACGTTTAGCCGCATTTAGCCGCGTTTGGCGCTTGAAATGCCTCTAAACACAGCTTCTGAACGCATTTTTTGGGTTCCAGAAAAAAGCCTTTAAACTCAACTGCCTAGAAACAACTATGAATGACCCTGTGTACATGTACTGATAAGATAACATAGAGGAGAGTTCAGGAGCAGTTGAAAAAAATTCCCAACTGCTCTTAAACATCCGTTTACCAGCAGCAGTGTACATGAGGCCTAAGGGGTGGCTGGAGAGACAAAAATAAACAGGGGCCACTCCATAGATTTATCTGCTCTATCTGTGGTTTGGTGTGCAGCGCAGCTCGTATGCTTCATTTGGCTAACAATACCTAGTTCATTGTCTTTGTCAAATTATATTGGCAGTTCATTATGTATCTTTTTTAGTTCAGAAATCAGGCCCCTTTGACTTTTTTCTGCACCCCCAGATCAGATCTGTGGGAACATTGCAGTGTATTTTAACAGGCCCTGCATTGAACTAAATCACTTCCTAATTCAACCACAGACCAGAACAATTTACAGAACAGTAGGGATGAGCTTCGTGTTCGAGTCAAACATACGTTCGACTCGAACATCGGCTGTTCGATCGTTTGACGAAGATCAAACGATTTGGGCCGTTCGCGCCAAATTCGAGTGACGCGAATGGCCCACAATGCACTACGCCATCGCAGTGTCATCCAGGCGCTGTGATTGGCCAAGCATGCACTGTGACCCCGCATGCTTGGCCAATCACAGCGCTGGCAGCGAGGAGAGCAATGATTGGCCACAGGCAGGATGCCTGTGGCCAATTATTGCTGAGGGGGTTTAGTACACGCCCCACACTATAAAAGGCCGCCAGCGCGGCGGCCTTGTGTAGTGTGTTCCGGAGCAGGGAAAGAGAAGCATAGGCAGGGACAGTGTCATTTTTTTTCCTTTACTAATCCTGGATTCCTTGTGTTTAGGGACAAATAAGGATAGGTAGGGAGAGTGTCAGTGTGTTATTCTGTGCTAAACCTTGTTTGTAGGGACAGAGAGGTACAGTGAGGGAAAGTGTCAGTGTGCTATTCTGTTCTAAACCGATCTTGCTGAACCATATTTGAAATCCTTGAGTTTAGGGACAGAGAGGTACAGTGAGGGAAAGTGTCAGTGTGCTATTCTGTGCTAAATCTTGTTTGTAGGGACAGAGTAGGACAGTGAGTGAAACTGACAGTGTGCTATTCTGTTCTAAACCAATCTTGCTGAACCATATTTGAAATCCTTGAGTTTAGGGACAGAGAGGTACAGTGAGGGAAAGTGTCAGTGTGCTATTCTGTGCTAAATCTTGTTTGTAGGGACAGAGTAGGACAGTGAGTGAAACTGACAGTGTGCTATTCTGTTCTAAACCAATCTTGCTGAACCATATTTGAAATCCTTGAGTTTAGGGACAGAGAGGTACAGTGAGGGAAAGTCTCAGTGTGCTATTCTGTGCTAAATCTTGTTTGTAGGGACAGAGTAGGACAGTGAGTGAAACTGACAGTGTGCTATTCTGTTCTAAACCAATCTTGCTGAACCATATTTGAAATCCTTGAGTTTAGGGACAGAGAGGTACAGTGAGGGAAAGTGTCAGTGTGCTATTCTGTGCTAAATCTTGTTTGTAGGGACAGAGTAGGGCAGTGAGTGAAACTGACAGTGTGCTATTCTGTTCTAAACCAATCTTGCTGAACCATATTTGAAATCCTTGAGTTTAGGGACAGAGAGGTACAGTGAGGGAAAGTGTCAGTGTGCTATTCTGTGCTAAATCTTGTTTGTAGGGACAGAGTAGGACAGTGAGTGAAACTGACAGTGTGCTATTCTGTTCTAAACCAATCTTGCTGAACCATATTTGAAATCCTTGAGTTTAGGGACAGAGAGGTACAGTGAGGGAAAGTGTCAGTGTGCTATTCTGTGCTAAATCTTGTTTGTAGGGACAGAGAGGTACAGTGAGTGAAACTGACAGTGTGCTATTCTGTTCTAAACCAATCTTGCTGAACCATATTTGAAATCCTTGAGTTTAGGGACAGAGAGGTACAGTGAGGGAAAGTGTCAGTGTGCTATTCTGTGCTAAATCTTGTTTGTAGGGACAGAGTAGGACAGTGAGTGAAACTGACAGTGTGCTATTCTGTTCTAAACCAATCTTGCTGAACCATATTTGAAATCCTTGAGTTTAGGGACAGAGAGGTACAGTGAGGGAAAGTGTCAGTATGCTATTCTGTGCTAAAAAGGGATTTTTATAACAGCTTACCTGTAAAATCCTTTTCTTGGAGTACATCACGGGACACAGAGCGACTTAGTCATTACTAATGGGTTATATAGATACCTTCAGGTGCTGGCACTGGCAACTTCCAAAACCGGAAGTACCCTCCCCTATATAAGCCCCTCCCATCCGGGAGCACCTCAGTTTTGTAGCAAAGCAATAAGTGTCCCAAAAAGAGGGGTGGGAGCTCTGTGTCCCGTGATGTACTCCAAGAAAAGGATTTTACAGGTAAGCTGTTATAAAAATCCCTTTTCCTTTTTCGTACATCACGGGACACAGAGCGACTTAGTCATTACTAATGGGACATCCCAAAGCAATGCCAAATGAGGGGAGGGATACACTATACATAAGCTGGGCGCCATCAGGCATGAGGATCTTTTGCGGCCTGCAACACACTGCGCCCAAAGGCGACATCCTCCTGACTTCTAACGTCTACCTTGTAGAATCTAGTAAACGTGTGTACTGAAGACCATGTTGCGGCCTTACAGACTTGAGCCAGGGAGGCCTGGTGATGCACTGCCCATGAAGTTCCAACTGCTCTTGTGGAGTGCGCCCTAACTTTGAACGGAGGCGGTCTCCTTCTCAAGCCATAGGCTTGTATTATGACCTGTCGAATCCACTTGGCTAAAGTAGATTTTGATGCTGCCTGACCCTTTCTGGGGCCTTCCGGCAGAACAAACAAAGTATCCGTTCTACGAATCTGAGCAGTGGCTTTTAGATAAGCTTTAACTGCTCTTACTACATCCAAAGAATGCAATAACTTTTCCTCTACCGAGGTAGGTTTGGGAAAAAAAGAAGGAAGAACCACATCTTGGTTCAAATGAAACCTCGATACCACCTTAGGAAGAAAGGCTGGATGAGGACGTAATACTACTCTGTCCTTATGGACAACCAGATATGGCTCCTTACAGGACAAGGCGGCTAATTCCGATACTCTTTTAGCCGAACAAATGGCTACTAAGAAAATCAATTTCCTGGTGAGAAGAACCAAGGAAATGTGTTGCAATGGTTCAAACGGTTGTTTCTGTAGAACCGACAGAACCAGGTTTAAGTCCCATGGACATATGGGAATACTAACCGGAGGGCTAATACGCATCACTCCTTGTATGAAAGCTTTGACTAATGAATGCAAAGCCAAGGGCCTTTGAAAAAATATTGACAAGGCCGAAATCTGACCCTTGATAGTACTCAAGGCAAGCTTCCTATCTACAGCCCACTGTAGGAAGTCCAGAATCCTACCTATTACGTACTTATGCGGATGCCATTTCCTGGCCTCACACCACGCGATGTACGCCTTCCAGATCCTATAATAGATCTGCCTGGATACCGGATTCCTGGCATTGATCATGGTAGATACCACAGGATTAGAGAGCCCTCTCTTTTTTAGAATGTGGGCTTCAATAGCCAGGCCGTCAAACCCAGGGCTGGTAAGGAAGGGTGGTATATCGGTCCCTGCGAAAGCAGGTCCGGACGATGTGGGAGGGTCCAAGGACTCCCCACAGACATTTTTACGATCTCCGCGTACCATGCTCTTCGGGGCCACGCTGGAGCCACCAGAATCACTGGTTTCTTTTCTACCCTGATTCTGCGGATTAGTCGCGGTAACAATTGTGGCGGTGGGAATGCATATATCAGTTTGAACTGATCCCAAGGGAACACTAGGGCATCCGAGCCGCAAGCTAGGGGATCCCTTGTGCGAGACACAAATCTGTCCACCTTTGCGTTGAACCTGGATGCTAGCAGATCTACATCCGGTGTTCCCCACCGCTGGCATATTGCCTGGAAAACCTCGGGGTGAAGAGACCATTCCCCCGGGCATAATTGCTGGCGACTTAGAAAGTCCGCTCTCCAATTTTCCACTCCTGGGATGAAAACCGCGGATATGGCTGGGACATATCTTTCTGCCCATTCCAGGATGCAATTCGCTTCCCTCTGGGCTGCACGACTCCTGGTGCCACCCTGGTGATTGATATATGCCACTGCTGTGGCATTGTCTGATTGAATTCTGACAGGGGACCCTTGGAGTTTGGATGTCCATGCTACTAGGGCATACCGGGCTGCTCGTATCTCTAAGAGATTGATGGGCAGGGCCTTCTCTGCTTCTGACCACTTGCCCTGGAGAGACCATTGCTCCAGTACTGCCCCCCAGCCTATGAGGCTGGCATCTGTAGTGACCACCTTCCAAGAAACTGGACTGAAGGGTTTCCCTTTTTCCAGATTCTGGGGCACCAACCACCAATGGAGGCTCTTGCGAACGGAAGGGGACAGGGACATTGGTAAGTCTAAAGCCTGAACTTTTTTGTTCCAGGCTGACAGTATGGCCCTCTGCAAGTTCCTTGAATGGAATTGACCGTAGGGTACTGCTTCGAATGAAGCCACCATTTTTCCCAGCAGCCTCATGCACAGGCGTATGGATGGTTTTCTTTTTGTACCCACTAAGTGGGTCAAATCTCTCAAAGACGACACCTTCTCTGGAGGTAAGAAAATCTTTCTCTGATTTGAATCCAGCCTTAGCCCCAAGTATTCCAGACTTTTGACTGGTCTTAAAGCTGACTTGTCTCGGTTGATAATCCAACCGTGATATTCCAGATACTTGATTGTCTCGTGAATAGCTACTTCCAGTTTTTCCACTGAGTGGTCTATTAGTAGCAGGTCGTCTAAATATGCCATTATCGTTACACCCCGTGTTCTTAGATTGGCCAATAGTGGGGCCAGAATTTTTGTGAACACTCGTGGTGCTGTGGCCAGACCGAAAGGTAAGGCTCTGAACTGAAAATGGCGCCCTTCTACTGCAAAGCGTAGAAATTTCTGGTGGGCCGGAAAGATGGGAATATGCAGATAAGCATCCTTTATGTCGATCGAGGCTAACCATTCCTGCCCTTGTAGGGCGGTGGCCACCGATCGGATCGACTCCATCCGAAAAGTCCTGATATGTAGGAATTTGTTTAGCCCTTTTAGATTTAATATGGGCCTCACGTCCCCATTTGGTTTGGGGACTGTGAAAAGGTTCGAGTAAAACCCGCTTTCTTCCAAGGGAACCTTCATGAATACACCTTGGAGCAATAGTTGTTCTAGTGCCAGAAGGAGGGATCCTCTCTTTTGGGGATCGCTTGGCACGTTTGACCTCATAAAATGGGCAGGAGGAGTGTCTTTTAACTCCAGCTTGTATCCCAGACTTACTGCGGAGATCACCCATTTGTCTCTGATGGTGTCCCGCCAGGTCTCTGTGAACAACTGAAGTCTTCCCCCCACCCGATTGAGTGGGGGCAACCCTTCATGACTTGGGGGGAGGTTTCGTACCTCTCTTGACCCAGGGTTTCTTGTTACCCTGTGATTGTCCCTGATTCCTGCCCCCTGGATTTGACCGCGGAGGCCGTCGGAACTGTTTCACAGCCGATGTGCCAGGGACTGGAGAAGTAGGCCTCTTAAAAGAAGGACTTCTACCCTTGTTCTTAACCGGTAAGAGTGTACTTTTACCGGCAGAAATTTTCTGGATATACTTGTCCAGATCTTCTCCAAATAAGCGTTCTCCATGAAATGGGAAGCTAATCAGCAATTTCTTACAGGGAGCTTCAGCAGACCAGTTTTTGAATCATAGAAGCCTACGCATATGTACTACAGACAGTGTAAAGCGGGAGGCCTGTTGGATTGTATCCTTTATGGCGTCTACCGCAAAACACAAGGCTCTAGGTAGGTCAGCTAGGGCAAGAGCCTGCTGATCTGGTAAGTCTCTTAAGACTTGTTTCAACTGATCCTTCACTGCTTGGCAGACCCCAATCGCTGCTACTGCAGGTTGTGTCACCATGCTTGCTGTAGAGAAAGCAGATTTTAGTAAAGACTCCAATTTTTCATCTATTGGGTCTTTGAACATTGGAACATTATCTACTGGACATGTCAGTGATTTATTCACACAAGAGATGGCTGCGTCCACTGTAGGGACTCTCCATTTTTTTATGAACTTATCCTCCATGGGATAGATCACCGGAAATCTCTTGGGGGTAGTAAATATTTTATCAGGATGCTCCCAATCCTGGTAAATAAGCCCTTCCAATAAAGGGTGGATTGGGAAGGAACAGACAGTCTGGGGAGCTTTCAGCAACCCCAGCGAGGAGACGGTAGTGGTTGATGGCTCCGCAAGAGGCATTTTAAATGCTGATCGGACCATGTTAGTCAGAGACTGAACCCATAATCTTTCAGCCTGAGATGCTGAGAAAGGTTCTTCCACTGTTGATTCCTCTATAACCGAATCAACCTCATCCTGATCCCCTTCAGGTAGGTCGATCTCTGTGTGGGGCTGTTCCTCCACTAACAGGCACTCAGAAGGAGGAGACGGAGATCGGACGCGCTTTCCCTGAGACAGGGAAGCAGCGATCAATGCTGTTAATCTCTCTTCCAATCCTCCCAGAGTTGAGGAAAAAACCTCCTCTGTTATATATACAGGAGCAGGTGGACTGGGGACAGCCGCAGCACCAGGTACTCCTGCGGGGTTCCTGCGGCTACTAACCTCTGAAATTTCAGGGGAGATTGGTGCAGTACAAGCATGCCCAAAATCCTCAGAGCCCGATGGAGACCCCTTTGGCTTCTTGGAAGACTTATTTCCAGAGCGTCTGGACGACATATCCTTTAAGCACAAAGCTGAGGTATTCCCGTCGTCATACACCAATTTTACTGGTAATAGTCTAACACAGTTGCTGCTATATACCAGCTGGTGTCCACTAAAGTGTCTTTCTATGGGGATGCCTGCATCAACCGCCTCTGTGTGCCACCGTTTTTGTTGCTAGCTCTGCTTGCATCCAGCTGACACTTGTACTGTGTCTTTTATCCATGCTGGGACGCCTGCACATGCGCAGAAGCGCCGCGGCGCGCATCGAGCGTCATCCACCCGCCCCGCCCTTTTCTTTTCATAGGAGGCACGTGCACGCGCCCACGCGCGCGCCTGTGCGCCTTCGGCGCTCTTTTTTGAAAACAAGCAGGGACTAGGAGCCAGGGCCCTTTTTGCCGGAGGGCCTGTGCGGTGGATGAGCGCAGCAACAGGGCAGAGGAAGTGGATTCCCAGAGAAACTTACCAACTGCCTGGATCTTTTGACTTGAAAAAGCCAAAGATCCACATAACAACAAAAATGGACCACAGCGGCCTCTAGTGGTTTAACACAGGTACCGCGGTCTCCTTTTTTTTTTTTTGACTACTATTAAAATTTTACATTTTCCAGTAGTTACAGGCATACACAGATATTAGCGGGAATACCGTTAGGTAACAGACAGAAAGACAAATTAGGCTTGGGGGTCCCCCAATAGAACCAAGTTCCTGGGGGCCCCCACTTACCTGTTCCCCGCCGCAGGACTCTGTTTGGTCCACAGAAGCCCAAACTTCACCTCTCACGGCAGGCATTGTAATTAAACCTTCAGGGACCGGGTTCCCAAGGATTCCACTCCCCTGGACCTGTATAGCACCCTGCACAGACAACATCTTGGTCGTGGGTATGACCAGAGCTCTGGATCCCAGGGTCCAGCCCTCCTAAGAGAGGCATTACAGGCAAAACCTTGCTCTTCTGTTGCAAGGCCCAGGTACCGACCGTTTAGCTATGAAGCTTTTTTGGTCGGATCCGGAACAGCTTACTGAGGCCCATAAAAGAACCTGTACGCAAGCCCAGTGAAAACACATGTTACTCTTTGGCCAATACCTTAGACACTGGCAAAAAACTGAGGTGCTCCCGGATGGGAGGGGCTTATATAGGGGAGGGTACTTCCGGTTTTGGAAGTTGCCAGTGCCAGCACCTGAAGATATCTATATAACCCATTAGTAATGACTAAGTCGCTCTGTGTCCCGTGATGTACGAAAAAGAAATCTTGTTTGTAGGGACAGAGTAGGACAGTGAGTGAAACTGACAGTGTGCTATTCTGTTCTAAACCAATCTTGCTGAACCATATTTGAAATCCTTGAGTTTAGGGACAGAGAGGTACAGTGAGGGAAAGTGTCAGTGTGCTATTCTGTGCTAAATCTTGTTTGTAGGGACAGAGAGGTACAGTGAGTGAAACTGACAGTGTGCTATTCTGTTCTAAACCAATCTTCCTGAACCATATTTGAAATCCTTGAGTTTAGGGACAGAGAGGTACAGTGAGGGAAAGTGTCAGTGAGCTATTCTGTTCTAAACCAATCTTGCTGAACCATATTTGAAATCCTTGAGTTTAGGGACAGAGAAGGACACTCGTGGAAACTATCAGTGTGCTATTCTGTGCTAAATCTTGTTTGTAGGGACAGAGAAGGACAGTGAGTGAAACTGACAGTGTGCTATTCTGTTCTAAACCAATCTTGCTGAACCATATTTGAAATCCTTGAGTTTAGGGACAGAGAGGTACAGTGAGGGAAAGTGTCAGTGTGCTATTCTGTTCTAAACCAATCTTGCTGAACCATATTTGAAATCCTTGAGTTTAGGGACAGAGAAGGACACTCGTGGAAACTATCAGTGTGCTATTCTGTGCTAAATCTTGTTTGTAGGGACAGAGAGGTACAGTGAGTGAAACTGACAGTGTGCTATTCTGTTCTAAACCAATCTTGCTGAACCATATTTGAAATCCTTGAGTTTAGGGACAGAGAGGTACAGTGAGGGAAAGTGTCAGTGTGCTATTCTGTTCTAAACCAATCTTGCTGAACCATATTTGAAATCCTTGAGTTTAGGGACAGAGAAGGACACTCGTGGAAACTATCAGTGTGCTATTCTGTGCTAAATCTTGTTTGTAGGGACAGAGAGGTACAGTGAGTGAAACTGACAGTGTGCTATTCTGTTCTAAACCAATCTTGCTGAACCATATTTGAAATCCTTGAGTTTAGGGACAGAGAGGTACAGTGAGGGAAAGTGTCAGTGTGCTATTCTGTTCTAAACCAATCTTGCTGAACCATATTTGAAATCCTTGAGTTTAGGGACAGAGAAGGACACTCGTGGAAACTATCAGTGTGCTATTCTGTGCTAAATCTTGTTTGTAGGGACAGAGCGGTACAGTGAGTGAAACTGACAGTGTGCTATTCTGTTCTAAACCAATCTTGCTGAACCATATTTGAAATCCTTGAGTTTAGGGACAGAGAGGTACAGTGAGGGAAAGTGTCAGTGTGCTATTCTGTTCTAAACCAATCTTGCTGAACCATATTTGAAATCCTTGAGTTTAGGGACAGAGAAGGACACTCGTGGAAACTATCAGTGTGCTATTCTGTGCTAAATCTTGTTTGTAGGGACAGAGAGGTACAGTGAGTGAAACTGACAGTGTGCTATTCTGTTCTAAACCAATCTTGCTGAACCATATTTGAAATCCTTGAGTTTAGGGACAGAGAGGTACAGTGAGGGAAAGTGTCAGTGTGCTATTCTGTTCTAAACCAATCTTGCTGAACCATATTTGAAATCCTTGAGTTTAGGGACAGAGAAGGACACTCGTGGAAACTATCAGTGTGCTATTCTGTGCTAAATCTTGTTTGTAGGGACAGAGAGGTACAGTGAGTGAAACTGACAGTGTGCTATTCTGTTCTAAACCAATCTTGCTGAACCATATTTGAAATCCTTGAGTTTAAGGACAGAGAGGTACAGTGAGGGAAAGTGTCAGTGTGCTATTCTGTTCTAAACCAATCTTGCTGAACCATATTTGAAATCCTTGAGTTTAGGGACAGAGAAGGACACTCGTGGAAACTATCAGTGTGCTATTCTGTGCTAAATCTTGTTTGTAGGGACAGAGCGGTACAGTGAGTGAAACTGACAGTGTGCTATTCTGTTCTAAACCAATCTTGCTGAACCATATTTGAAATCCTTGAGTTTAGGGACAGAGAGGTACAGTGAGGGAAAGTGTCAGTGTGCTATTCTGTTCTAAACCAATCTTGCTGAACCATATTTGAAATCCTTGAGTTTAGGGACAGAGAAGGACACTCGTGGAAACTATCAGTGTGCTATTCTGTGCTAAATCTTGTTTGTAGGGACAGAGAGGTACAGTGAGTGAAACTGACAGTGTGCTATTCTGTTCTAAACCAATCTTGCTGAACCATATTTGAAATCCTTGAGTTTAGGGACAGAGAGGTACAGTGAGGGAAAGTGTCAGTGTGCTATTCTGTTCTAAACCAATCTTGCTGAACCATATTTGAAATCCTTGAGTTTAGGGACAGAGAAGGACACTCGTGGAAACTATCAGTGTGCTATTCTGTGCTAAATCTTGTTTGTAGGGACAGAGAGGTACAGTGAGTTAAACTGACAGTGTGCTATTCTGTTCTAAACCAATCTTGCTGAACCATATTTGAAATCCTTGAGTTTAGGGACAGAGAGGTACAGTGAGGGAAAGTGTCAGTGTGCTATTCTGTTCTAAACCAATCTTGCTGAACCATATTTGAAATCCTTGAGTTTAGGGACAGAGAAGGACACTCGTGGAAACTATCAGTGTGCTATTCTGTGCTAAATCTTGTTTGTAGGGACAGAGAGGTACAGTGAGTGAAACTTACAGTGTGCTATTCTGTTCTAAACCAATCTTGCTGAACCATATTTGAAATCCTTGAGTTTAGGGACAGAGAAGGACACTCGTGGAAACTATCAGTGTGCTATTCTGTGCTAAATCTTGTTTGTAGCGACAGAGAGGTACAGTGAGTGAAACTGACAGTGTGCTATTCTGTTCTAAACCAATCTTGCTGAACCATATTTGAAATCCTTGAGTTTAGGGACAGAGAGGTACAGTGAGGGAAAGTGTCAGTGTGCTATTCTGTTCTAAACCAATCTTGCTGAACCATATTTGAAATCCTTGAGTTTAGGGACAGAGAAGGACACTCGTGAAAACTATCAGTGTGCTATTCTGTGCTAAATCTTGTTTGTAGGGACAGAGAGGTACAGTGAGTGAAACTGACAGTGTGCTATTCTGTTCTAAACCAATCTTGCTGAACCATATTTGAAATCCTTGAGTTTAGGGACAGAGAAGGACACTCGTGGAAACTATCAGTGTGCTATTCTGTGCTAAATCTTGTTTGTAGGGACAGAGAGGTACAGTGAGTGAAACTTACAGTGTGCTATTCTGTTCTAAACCAATCTTGCTGAACCATATTTGAAATCCTTGAGTTTAGGGACAGAGAAGGACACTCGTGGAAACTATCAGTGTGCTATTCTGTGCTAAATCTTGTTTGTAGGGACAGAGAGGTACAGTGAGTGAAACTGACAGTGTGCTATTCTGTTCTAAACCAATCTTGCTGAACCATATTTGAAATCCTTGAGTTTAGGGACAGAGAAGGACACTCGTGGAAACTATCAGTGTGCTATTCTGTGCTAAATCTTGTTTGTAGGGACAGAGAGGTACAGTGAGTGAAACTGACAGTGTGCTATTCTGTTCTAAACCAATCTTGCTGAACCATATTTGAAATCCTTGAGTTTAGGGACAGAGAGGTACAGTGAGGGAAAGTGTCAGTGTGCTATTCTGTTCTAAACCAATCTTGCTGAACCATATTTAAAATCCTTGAGTTTAGGGACAGAGAAGGACACTCGTGGAAACTATCAGTGTGCTATTCTGTGCTAAATCTTGTTTGTAGGGACAGAGAAGGACAGTGAGGGAAACTGTCAGTGTGCTATTCTGTGCTAAACCAATCTTGCTGAAGCATATTGCAAATCCTTGTGTTTAGGGACAGAGAAGGATAGGCAGGGGACAGTGTCAGTGTCATTGTTGCTAAGCCTCCTGCACAGTATACACCTGAAGGTAGCCCTTATTGCTGTTTTTCCCATCTCCCTGCAGGCCATCCATTAAAATGTCTGGAAGGCAAACAAGGAGAGGCAGACAGTCAGGAGGCAAAAAAAGAGGGCAAGCAGGCTCTGTGTCTGGGGGCAACAGTGCTGGCCGTGGACGCGGTGCATTGTCATCAGCACATGGCCATGGGACACGCTTGTCCTTCTTTTCGGCAGCTGGACATGTTGAGCCACATCATGCCGAAGACTTGGTAGAGTGGATGACCAAGCCCACCTCATCCTCCTCATCCTCTCTCACCCAGGCCAGGGTACTGGCAAAGCAGCTGCCAAAGCGTCCTCTTCTCTGGTATCATTATCTTCATTAGTCAATCCTTCCCTAGACCCACCATGTCCTCCTCCTGAGGAGTCCCCCGAACTGTTTGAGCACAGTGTTGGGTACATGCTCCAGGAGGATGCCCAGCGTTTCGAAGGATCTGATGATGATACCCAGCTAGAGGAAGGCAGTAGCGTGAGAGCAGAGAGAGGCGATGCTCAAGAAGGACACCAATCTGGAAGTCATGCTCCAGCAGCTGCAGCATACTGCCAGATTGGCTCCAGTGATGAGGAGGGAGGGGATGATGAGGTCACTGACTCCACGTGGGTGCCTAATAGGAGAGAGGAGGAGGAGGAGGATGAGGAGGAGGCACATCTCCAACGAGGCAGGATGCCCTTGAGTGGCCAGCGTATGGGCAGCACACCGACGGAATCACACCGCAGAGCTCCGCCTGTGCAGGGCGCTGCCTCTGCCCGTCATTCAAAAAGTTCTTTGGTGTGGGCCCTTTTTGAGGCGAGTGCATCAGATCGCACAGCTGCTGTTTGCAACATATGTCTCAAGCGTATATCGCGTGGCCAAAACATCAGCCGCTTGGGCACCACATCCTTGATCAGACATATGTTGACCTGCCATGCAGCTCGTTGGCAAGCCTACCTTAAAGACCCACACCAAAGAACAAAGCGGACCTCTCCTTGCACCGCATCAGCTGGGATCTCAAAACCCACTATACCTTCAGTCCTCTCTGAAACCTGCACTGAGAGGAATGAAGGTGTAGAATTAGGTGTGTCACAGCCCAGTACTTGCGGCCACTCTGCTAGCAGTACACCGACGTCCGATTCTAGCAGGCAAATTTCCCTGCCCCAGCTGCTGGACTGTCGAAAGAAGTTCACTCCCAGCCATCCACATGCCCAGCGGTTGAATGCTAGCTTGGCTAAAATGCTAGCACTTCAACTGCTGCCGTTTCAGTTGGTAGACTCGGCCCCCTTCTGTGAGTTTGTGCAATGTGCGGTTCCTCAGTGGCAGGTTCCCAAACGCCACTTTTTCTCACGGAAGGCGATTCCGGCTCTCTACAGGCATGTGGAAGGCAATGTCTTGGCCTCGCTGGACAGGGCGGTCAGCGGTAAGGTGCATATTACCGCTGACTCATGGTCCAGCAGGCATGGACAGGGACGTTACCTTTCTTTCACGGCCCATTGGGTCACTCTTTTGGCAGCTGGGAAGGATGCAGGACAAGGTGCAGTAGTGTTGGAGGTTGTTCCACCGCCACGCCTCCAAAATGCTACTACTGGTTGTGACACACCTCTCTCCTCCACCCCCTCCTCTTCTTCTTCCTCCATGGCCTCTTCCTGTGGTTTGTCCTCGGAACCAGCGGTGCTCCGTAGGCGTTCAAGGGGCTACGCAAGTACGCAGGCAAAAAGATGTCATGCCGTGCTTGCGCTGGTGTGTTTGGGGGACAGGAGCCACACTGGGGCAGAGGTCCTGTCTGCTCTGCAGGGGCAGGCCGAGAGGTGGTTGACGCCACGCCAGCTTAAGCCAGGAATGGTGGTTTGCGACAATGGCACCAACCTCCTCTCCGCCCTCCGACAGGGACAACTGACCCATGTGCCCTGTATGGCTCACGTCCTTAACCTGGTGGTGCAGCGGTTCTTGGGCAGGTACCCGGGCTTACAGGATGTCCTGAGGCAGGCCAGGAAAGTCTGTGTGCATTTCCGCAGATCTTATAATGCCAGTGCTCGCCTGGCTGAGCTGCAAAAGGAGTTGAACCTGCCCAAGAACCGCCTTATATGTGACATGCCCACCAGGTGGAACTCAACGTTGGCCATGCTGCAGCGGCTGCACACGCAGCAGAGGGCCATCAATGAGTACCTGTGTGACTACGGCACCAGGACAGGGTCAGAGGAGCTCGGGTTTTTTTCACCACGCCAGTGGGGCATGATCAGGGATGCATGCACTGTCCTGGCACCATTTGAGGAGGCCACGAGGATGGTGAGCAGTGACAGTGCATGCATCAGTGACACTGTACCTCTTGTCCACCTGTTGGAGCACACGCTGCGTGGAATAATGGACAGGGCACTTGAGGCAGAACAGAGGCAGGAAGAGGAGGACTTCCTTGCCTCTCAAGGCCCCCTTTACCCAGACAGTGTTCCTTCTGTCCCACCCATCGCACAGGAAGAGGAGGAGGAGGAGGAGGAGGAGGATTGTGTCAGCATGGAGGTGGAGCCTGGCACTCAGCAGCATCATCAGCAGCAGTCTTTTAGGGATGATTTACAGTCCCAAGAAACCAGTGGACTTGTACTTGGGTGGGAGGAGGTGGCTGCGGATCATGTCGTCCTTAGTGACCCAGAGGACTCCGGACTGAATGCCTCAGCTAACCTACGCTGCATGGCCTCCCTGATCCTGCAAAGTCTGCGGAAGGATCCTCGTATTCTTCGGATCAAGGAGAGGGACCATTACTGGCTGGCCACTCTCCTTGATCCACGCTACAAGGGTAAGGTTAACCACCACCACCACCACCACCACCAAAGGCCAAATTTTTCAGCCCCTGTTCAACAGGGGCATGCAATTATAATTATTGATCTAATAATTCACAGCAGGGCCCATTACTGCGCCCACCAAGAGTAACTGTCAGGCCTTACAGTGTTGTGGCACCAGCACCACCATCAAAGGCCCAATTTTTACTACCACTGTTTAACAATTATATGTTATTACAATTCCTGATATAATAGTTGACAGCAGGGCGTTCCAGCACCCACCAAGAGTAACTGTGAGTGCTTACAGTGTTGTGCCAACACCAACACCTAAGGGGCCAATTTCTGCAGAGTATATACGGCAGGTCCCTACTTTCAAACATCCAACTTACAAACGACTACTACTTGCAAACGGAAGAAGACAACAGGAAGTGAGAGGAAATCTACCCCTTGGAAGGAAAATTCTCTCCTGTAAGAATTAATATGGGAGAAAGGTGTCTCCTCTCTACTGATGCTTTATCACCAATCCTTGTTTCAATAAAAACACCACATTTCAAAATCAGTTGTCATTGGGACGCAAAGTGAGGTGAAATGTTCTGAACAGGGGCACGACAGCAAAACAAATGTTACAGGGGTGATAACCCTTCCCTATGTTTTCCAAAAAGCTTAAAAATAGGTATTTGGGCTGGAGCTACACTTAAACAATGTAGCTGTTCAAAATTACAAACAGATTCTACATAAGAACAAACCTACAGTCCCTGTCTTGTATGCACCGCCTGTATACGGCTGTTCAGAGTATATAGGGCCTTTTTTATTTTGTGTGCGGGGTTCCCCTTAATATCCATACAAGACCCAAAGGGGCTGGTAATGGGCTGGGGTGGGGGGGGGGGGTTGATGGGGTAGCTATGCCATTTTTCTTAAAGATTTTCATCCATATTACCGGGACCAGACATTACATTAAAGCCGCAAGCAGTTTTAAATGGCTTTTTTTTCCTTTAGAAATGTTATTTTGTGCAGGGACAGTTCTAAACACGGGAAACACGTGGCACTTCACAGGCATACTTTAGACACCCCCCAGGTACAATATTTAAAGGAATATTTGACTTTTTTTTTTACTTTATGCATCATTAAAATGACTGCTCCCGGAAAACGTCCGTTTTTAAAACTTCTTTTTGCATTGATACATGTCCCCTGGTGCAGAACCCGGGTTCCCAAACTCTGTTTAGGACAATAACATGGATAATAGTCGTTATAATTAGCACTTTAGAATCTGAACGTTCGCATCCATTGTATTTAATAGGGTTCTAATGTTCGTGCGAACTTTCGGTCCGTTCGCGGGTTCTGGTGCGAACCGAACCCGGGGGTGTTCGGCTCATCACTACAGAACAGGCTTTTAGAGACTGTTCATACATATGGGGGGAGCCTGCCAGAGGAAGGAGTAAGGTATTACACCTTTTTCCCTCATCACTTAGAGCAGGGGTAGGCAACCTGGGGCCCTCCAGCTGTTACAGAAGTACAAGTCCCATCATACCTTTGGGAGTAATTGTAACTTCCAGCCTTGTAATGCCTCATGGGTAATGCAGTTCCACAACAGCTGGAGGGCCCCAGGTTGCCTACCCCTGACTTACAGACTTAACAAGTATTAAAAAATTGCAGTGCGGAGTGACCCTACGGCAAGGGTAGTTTTTCTTGTTATTACTGGAGTTGGGCTCTAGGTGCATATATGTATAAATCAATACATACAATCATGTAGACCAGCCCATTTTTGGAGTTTTGTGTGACATTATGTCCAATTTGCTTTTTTTCTTCCCTTTTTTTGTTTTGTTCCAATACACACAAAGGGAATAAACATGTGTATAGCAAAACATGTGTTACTGCAATACTTTTCTGTGAGAAATTCTTGATTTTCTGGAAAAATTTCTGGGGTGCCAACAATTTCGGCCATGACTGTATTGCCGTGTACACACGACCGTTTTTAATGACGAGAAAAATGTCATTTTTTAAAATGGTCATTAAAAATGATCGTGTGTGGGCTTCAGAGCATTTTTCACGACGTGAAAAACGGGCATGAAAAAATTGGAACATGCTGTAATTTTTCACGTAGTTTTTTACATCGTCGTTTTTCTCTTCATGAAAAACGGCCGTGTGTGGGCTTTAACGACGTGAAAAAAAATGCGCATGCTCAGAATCAAGTATGAGACGGGAGCGCTCGTTCTGGTAAAACTAGCGTTCGTAATGGAGATAGCACATTCAACACGCTGTAACGGACTGCAAAGCATGAGGCTGAAAAGCGCGAATCGTCGCTCAACAAACTTTACTAACATGAAGGGTGGCGCCACCCGAATGGAACTTCCCCTTTATAGTGCCGTTGTATGTGTTGTACGTCACCGCGCTTTGCTCGAGCATTTTTTTTCACGATAGTGTGTAGGCAAGGCAGGCTTGAGAAGAATCACGTAGAGAAAAACAACGTTTTTTTCAATGACATTAAAAACGGTCGTGTGTACACGGCATCTACCTGTGCTTGTGTGTTAATATTTGTTGTATATTCATGGAACCCACTTTCTGTGAGCCCAGACTGTCAATGGACCGACCCTTGGGTTCACAGGTGAATGCAGCATTGAGGACCAGAAGTTCACATACAAAGTTACACTAAACAATATCCTTATTCTCCCAAATGTAGCCATACATTTCCACTACTTGATAGCCCTGTAATCTATTTTTCATAAAATTGTTTCTTGTTTTTTTTTTTTTTACCTCATTACAGTATGTTTGGAAACTCCATGAGTTTCCAAACCTCTCCTTCCCCCATCACTTCTGTTTGTTTGGAACAAGCAGTGCACATTAGTTGTGATGCTCTATTCACACTACAAATCCCACAGTCCATAGTCCAACTTGGGAGCAAAGAAAAGGGGGTGGCTACATTTCTACATACAGTGGTACCATGGAGAACATGCACCCTCTAATAGGAAGTCAGATTACAGCAGCAAAAAAATAAGTTAAGAATACATACTTAAAGCGCGTTCCACCCACATTTCCACCTGCCGCGAGGTTCATCATTTCTGCCCACGCATTGGCTCCTAGAATATCAGTGTCATCAATAGTGATGAGCTGAACACCCCCGGGTTCGGTTCGCACCAGAACCCGCGAACGGACCGAAAGTTCGTACGAACATTAGAACCCTATTAAATACAATGGATGCGAACGTTCGAATTCTAAAGTGCTAATTATAACGACTATTATGCATGTTATTGTCCTAAAAAGGGTTTGGGAACCCGGGTTCTGCACCAGGGGACATGTATCAATGCAAAAATAAGTTTTAAAAACGGTCGTTTTTCGGGAGCAGTCATTTTAATGATGCATAAAGTGAAAAAAAAAAGTCAAATATTCCTTTAAATATCGTACCTGGGGGGTGTCTAAAGTATGCCTGTGAAGTGCCACGTGTTTCCCGTGTATAGAACTGTCCCTGCACAAAATGACACTTCTAAAGGAAAAAAAAGCCATTTAAAACTGCTTGCGGCTTTAATGTAATGTCTGGTCCCGGTAATATGGATGAAAATCTTTAAGAAAAATGGCATAGCTACCACATGCCCCCCCCCCCTACCCCAGCCCATTACCAGCCCCTTTGGGTCTTGTATGGATATTAAGGGGAACCCCGCACATAAAATAAAAAAGGCCCTATATACTCTGAACAGCCGTATACAGGCGGTGCATACAAGACAGGGACTGTAGGTTTGTTCTTATGTAGAATCTGTTTGTAATTTTGAACAGGTACATTGTTTAAGTGTAGCTCCAGCCCAAAAATCTATTTTTAAACTTTTTGGAAAACATAGGTAAGGGTTATCACCCCTGTAACATTTGTTTTGCTGTCTGTGCCCCTGTTCAGAACATTTCACCTCACTTTCCGTCCCAATGACAACTGTTTTTGAAATGTGGTGTTTTTCTTGAAACAAGGATTGGTGATAAAGCATCAGTACAGAGGAGACACCTTTCTCCCATATTAATTCTTACAGGAGAGAATTTTCCTTCCTAGGGGTAGATTTCCTCTCACTTCCTGTTGTCTTCTTCCGTTTGCAAGTAGGAGTCGTTTGTAAGTTGGATGTTTGAAAGTAGGGACCTGCCGTATATACTCTGCAGAAATAGGCCCCTTAGTTGTTGGTGTTGGCACAACACTGTAAGCACTCACAGTTACTCTTGGTTGGTGCTGGAATGCCCTGCTGTCAACTATTATATCAGGAATTGTAATTACATATAATTGTTGAACAGTGGTAGTAAAAATTGGGCCTTTGATGGTGGTGCTGGTGCCACAACACTGTAAGCCCTGACAGTTACTCTTGGTGGGTGCAGCAATGGGCCCTGCTGTGAATTATTAGATCAAGAATTGTAATTGCATGCCCCTGTTGAACAGGGGCTGAAAAATTGGGCCTTTTGTGGTGGTGGTGGTGGTGGTGGTGTTGCCACAACACTGTAAGCCCTCAGAGTTACTCTTGGTGGGTGCAGGAATGGGCCCTGCTGTGAATTATTAGATCAAGAATTGTAATTACATGCCCCTTTTGAACAGGGGCTGAAAAATTGGGCCTTTCGTGGTGGTGGTGGTGGTGGCGTTGCCACAAAACTGTAAGCCCTCAGAGTTACTCTTGGTGGGTGCAGCAATGGGCCCTGCTGTGAATTATTAGATCAAGAATTGTAATTACATGCCCCTGTTGAACAGGGGCTGAAAAATTGGGCCTTAGGCACTGGTGGCACAACACTGCAACCCCTCACAGATACTGTACTTGGAGCACAGCAATGAGCCCTGTTGCAAAGTATTGCTTCAAAAATTGTAATTACACGCCCCTGTTAAACAGGGGCTGAAAAATTGGGCCTTAGGCACTGGTGGCACAACACTGCAACCCCTCACAGATACTGTACTTGGAGCACAGCAATGAGCCCTGTTGCAAAGTATTGCTTCAAAAATTGTAATTACACGCCCCTGTTAAACAGGGGCTGAAAAATTGGGCGTTAGGCACTGGTGGCGGCACCCATAAACAAAAATGATCTTCCAAGCTATCATCATCAATCGTATCATTGAGGACTCGGAGGAGGAGGATAGCCAGTCAACATAACAGCACAGGCACTCAGCATCAGCATCAGTCTTGAAGGGATGTGACATGTTAAAATCAATTAGTCTGTTATATCAGCATCAGGTGTGTGGTAGCTGGTGGTGAGCCAAGACTGGTTCATCTTGATGAAAGTCAGTCGATCAACCGAGTCGGTGGACAGGCGCACCCTGTGATCCGTGACAAATCCTCCAGCAGCACTGAATGTGCGTTCCAAAAGAACGCTGGATGCAGGACAGGCCAGTAGCTCAATTGCATACTGTGCAAGCTCTGGCCAGTGATCCATCCTCAAGACCCAGTAAGCCAGAGGATTTTCGGTGGGGAAGGTGTCCAAGTCTGACCTTGCCCCTAGATATTCCTGCACCATGTTTATCAGACGCTGACGATGGTTGCTGGAACCGATCATACTTTGGGGCTGCGGACTAAAGAATTGTCTGAACGCATCGGTCAGATGGCCACCTTCCCCACCCCTCCTTCTTTGACTGGCCGAAGCCTCAGCAACTCGTTGTCCAGGACCAGGAGTTTGTAACCTCCCAGTCTCTGGAAACGCATTACACAGACCTTTCTGCAAGGCCTCCCGGAGTTGTCTCATCCTCTGCTCCCTCTGCGACGGTAACATAAGGTCCGCAACCTTACCCTTGTACCGTGGATCAAGGAGAGTGGCCAGCCAGTAATGGTCCCAATCCTTGATCCGAAGAATACGAGGATCCTTCCGCAGACTTTGCAGGATCAGGGAGGCCATGCAGCGTAGGTTAGCTGAGGCATTCGGTCCGGAGTCCTCTGGGTCACTAAGGACGACATGATCCGCAGCCACCTCCTCCCAGCCACGTACAAGTCCACGGGTTTCTTGGGACTGTAAATCATCCCTAAAAGACTGCTGCTGTTGATGCTGCTGAGTGCCAGGCTCCACCTCCATGCTGACACAATCCTCCGCCTCCTCCTCCTCCTCCTCCTCGTCCTCTTCCTGTGCGATGGGTGGGACAGAAGGAACACTGTCTGGGTAAAGGGGGCCTTGAGAGGCAAGGAAGTCCTCCTCTTCCTGCCTCTGTTCTGCCTCAAGTGCCCTGTCCATTATTCCACGCAGCGTGTGCTCCAACAGGTGGACAAGAGGTACAGTGTCACTGATGCATGCACTGTCACTGCTCACCATCCTCGTGGCCTCCTCAAATGGTGCCAGGACAGTGCATGCATCCCTGATCATGCCCCACTGGCGTGGAGAAAAAAAACCAAGCTCCCCTGACCCTGTCCTGGTGCCGTAGTCGCACAGGTACTCATTGATGGCCCTCTGCTGCGTGTGCAGCCGCTGCAGCATGGCCAACGTTGAGTTCCACCTGGTGGGCATGTCACATATAAGGCGGTTCTTGGGCAGGTTCAACTCCTTTTGCAGCTCAGCCAGGCGAGCACTGGCATTATAAGATCTGCGGAAATGCACACAGACTTTCCTGGCCTGCCTCAGGACATCCTGTAAGCCCGGGTACCTGCCCAAGAACCGCTGCACCACCAGGTTAAGGACTTGAGCCACACAGGGCACATGGGTCAGTTGTCCCTGTCGGAAGGCGGAGAGGAGGTTGGTGCCATTGTCGCAAACCACCATTCCTGGCTTAAGCTGGCGTGGCGTCAACCACCTCTCGGCCTGGCCCTGCAGAGCAGACAGGACCTCTGCCCCAGTGTGGCTTCTGTCCCCCAAACACACCAGCGCAAGCACGGCATGGCATCTTTTTGCCTGCGTACTTGCGTAGCCCCTTGAACGCCTACGGAGCACCGCTGGTTCAGAGGACAAAGCACAGGAAGAGGCCATGGAGGAAGAAGAAGAGGAGGGGGTGGAGGAGAGAGGTGTGTCACAACCAGTAGTAGCATTTTGGAGGCGTGGCGGTGGAACAACCTCCAACACTACTGCACCTTGTCCTGCATCCTTCCCAGCTGCCAAAAGAGTGACCCAATGGGCCGTGAAAGAAAGGTAACGTCCCTGTCCATGCCTGCTGGACCATGAGTCAGCGGTAATATGCACCTTACCGCTGACCGCCCTGTCCAGCGAGGCCAAGACATTGCCTTCCACATGCCGGTAGAGAGCCGGAATAGCCTTCCGTGAGAAAAAGTGGCGTTTGGGAACCTGCCACTGAGGAACCGCACATTGCACAAACTCACGGAAGGGGGCCGAGTCTACCAACTGAAAAGGCAGCAGTTGAAGCGCTAGCAATTTAGCCAAGCTAGCATTCAACCGCTGGGCATGTGGATGGCTGGGAGTGAACTTCTTTCGACGGTCCAGCAGCTGGGGCAGGGAAATTTGCCTGCTAGAATCGGACGTCGGTGTACTGCTAGCAGAGTGGCCGCAAGTACTTGGCTGTGACACACCTAATTCTACACCTTCATTCCTCTCAGTGCATGTTTCAGAGAGGACTGAAGTTATAGTGGGGTTGGAGATCCCAGCTGATGCGGTGCAAGGAGAGGTCCGCTTTGTTCTTTGGTGTGGGTCTTTGAGGTAGGCTTGCCAACGAGCTGCATGGCAGGTCAACATATGTCTGGTCAGGCATGTGGTACCCAAGCGGCTGATGTTTTGGCCACGCGATATACGCTTGAGACATATGTTGCAAATAGTGATGAGCCGAACACCCCCGGGTTCGGTTCGCACCAGAACCCGCGAACGGACCGAAAGTTCGTACGAACATTAGAACCCTATTAAATACAACGGATGCGAACGTTCGAATTCTAAAGTGCTAATTATAACAACTATTATGCATGTTATTGTCCTAAAAAGGGTTTGGGAACCCGGGTTGTGCACCAGGGGACATGTATCAATGCAAAAAGAAGTTTTAAAAACGGTCGTTTTTCGGGAGCAGTCATTTTAATGATGCATAAAGTGAGAAAAAAAAAGTCAAATATTCCTTTAAACATCGTACCTGGGGGGTGTCTAAAGTATGCCTGTGAAGTGCCACGTGTTTCCCGTGTTTAGAACTGTCCCTGCACAAAATGACACTTCTAAAGGGAAAAAAAGCCATTTAAAACTGCTTGCGGCTTTAATGTAATGTCTGGTCCCGGTAATATGGATGAAAATCTTTAAGAAAAATGGCATAGCTACCCCATGACCCCCCCCCCCCCTACCCCAGCCCATTACCAGCCCCTTTGGGTCTTGTATGGATATTAAGGGGAACCCCGCACATAAAATAAAAAAGGCCCTATATACTCTGAACAGCCGTATACAGGCGGTGCATACAAGACAGGGACTGTAGGTTTGTTCTTATGTAGAATCTGTTTGTAATTTTGAACAGGTACATTGTTGAAGTGTAGCTCCAGCCCAAAAATCTATTTTTAAACTTTTTGGAAAACATAGGTAAGGGTTATCACCCCTGTAACATTTGTTTTGCTGTCTGTGCCCCTGTTCAGAACATTTCACCTCACTTTCCGTCCCAATGACAACTGTTTTTGAAATGTGGTGTTTTTCTTGAAACAAGGATTGCTGATAAAGCATCAGTACAGAGGAGACACCTTTCTCCCATATTTATTCTTACAGGAGAGAATTTTCCTTCCTAGTGGTAGATTTCCTCTCACTTCCTGTTGTCTTCTTGCGTTTGCAAGTAGGAGTCGTTTGTAAGTTGGATGTTTGAAAGTAGGGACCTGCCGTATATACTCTGCAGAAATAGGCCCCTTAGTTGTTGGTGTTGGCACAACACTGTAAGCACTCACAGTTACTCTTGGTTGGTGCTGGAACGCCCTGCTGTCAACTATTATATCAGGAATTTTAATTACATATAATTGTTGAACAGTGGTAGTAAAAATTGGGCCTTTGATGGTGGTGCTGGTGCCACAACACTGTAAGCCCTGACAGTTACTCTTGGTGGGTGCAGCAATGGGCCCTGCTGTGAATTATTAGATCAAGAATTGTAATTGCATGCCCCTGTTGAACAGGGGCTGAAAAATTGGGCCTTTTGTGGTGGTGGTGGTGGTGGTGGTGTTGCCACAACACTGTAAGCCCTCAGAGTTACTCTTGGTGGGTGCAGGAATGGGCCCTGCTGTGAATTATTAGATCAAGTATTGTAATTGCATGCCCCTGTTGAACAGGGGCTGAAAAATTGGGCCTTTCGTGGTGGTGGTGGTGGTGGTGGTGTTGCCACAACACTGTAAGCCCTCAGAGTTACTCTTGGTGGGTGCAGGAATGGGCCCTGCTGTGAATTATTAGATCAAGAATTGTAATTACATGCCCCTTTTGAACAGGGGCTGAAAAATTGGGCCTTTCGTGGTGGTGGTGGTGGTGGCGTTGCCACAACACTGTAAGCCCTCAGAGTTACTCTTGGTGGGTGCAGCAATGGGCCCTGCTGTGAATTATTAGATCAAGAATTGTAATTGCATGCCCCTGTTGAACAGGGGCTGAAAAATTGGGCCTTAGGCACTGGTGGCACAACACTACAACCCCTCACAGATACTGTACTTGGAGCACAGCAATGAGCCCTGTTGCAAAGTATTGCTTCAAAAATTGTAATGACACACCCCTGTTAAACAGGGGCTGAAAAATTGGGCCTTAGGCACTGGTGCCACAACACTCCAACCCCTCACAGATACTGTACTTGGAGCACAGCAATGAGCCCTATGGCAAATTATTGCTAAAAAAATTGTAATTACACGCCCCTGTAAAACAGGGGCTGAAAAATTGGGCCTTAGCCACTGGTGGCGGCACCCATAAACAAAAATGATCTTCCAAGCTATCATCATCAATCGTATCATTGAGGACTCGGAGGAGGAGGATAGCCAGTCAACATAACAGCACAGGCACTCAGCATCAGCATCAGTCTTGAAGGGATGTGACATGTTAAAATCAATTAGTCTGTTATATCAGCATCAGGTGTGTGGTAGCTGGTGGTGATCCAAGACTGGTTCATCTTGATGAAAGTCAGTCGATCAACCGAGTCGGTGGACAGGCGCACCCTGTGATCCGTGACAAATCCTCCAGCAGCACTGAATGTGCGTTCCGAAAGAACGCTGGATGCAGGACAGGCCAGTAGCTCAATTGCATACTGTGCAAGCTCTGGCCAGTGATCCATCCTCAAGACCCAGTAAGCCAGAGGATTTTCGGTGGGGAAGGTGTCCAAGTCTGACCTTGCCCCTAGATATTCCTGCACCATGTTTATCAGACGCTGGCGATGGTTGCTGGAACCGATCATACTTTGGGGCTGCGGACTAAAGAATTGTCTGAACGCATCGGTCAGACGGCCACCTTCCCCACCGCTCCTTCTTTGACTGGCCGAAGCCTCAGCAACTCGTTGTCCAGGACCAGGAGTTTGTAACCTCCCAGTCTCTGGGAACGCGTTGCACAGACCTTTCTGCAAGGCCTCCCGGAGTTGTCTCATCCTCTGCTCCCTCTGCGACGGTAACATAAGGTCCGCAACCTTACCCTTGTACCGTGGATCAAGGAGAGTGGCCAGCCAGTAATGGTCCCTCTCCTTGATCCGAAGAATACGAGGATCCTTCCGCAGACTTTGCAGGATCAGGGAGGCCATGCAGCGTAGGTTTGCTGAGGCATTCGCTCCGGAGTCCTCTGGGTCACTAAGGACGACATGATCCGCAGCCACCTCCTCCCAGCCACGTACAAGTCCACTGGTTTCTTGGGACTGTAAATCATCCCTAAAAGACTGCTGCTGATGATGCTGAGTGCCAGCCTCCACCTCCATGCTGACACAATCCTCCTCCTCCTCCTTCTCCTCCTCCTCCTCCTCCTCTTCCTGTGCGATGGGTGGGACAGAAGGAACACTGTCTGGGTAAAGGGGGCCTTGAGAGGCAAGGAAGTCCTCCTCTTCCTGCCTCTGTTCTGCCTCAAGTGCCCTGTCCATTATTCCATGCAGCGTGTGCTCCAACAGGTGGACAAGAGGTACAGTGTCACTGATGCATGCACTGTCACTGCTCACCATCCTCGTGGCCTCCTCAAATGGTGCCAGGACAGTGCATGCATCCCTGATCATGCCCCACTGGCGTGGAGAAAAAAAACCAAGCTTCCCTGACCCTGTCCTGGTGCTGTAGTCGCACAGGTACTCATTGATGGCCCTCTGCTGCGTGTGCAGCCGCTGCAGCATGGCCAACGTTGAGTTCCACCTGGTGGGCATGTCACATATAAGGCGGTTCTTGGGCAGGTTCAACTCCTTTTGCAGCTCAGCCAGGCGAGCACTGGCATTATAAGATCTGCGGAAATGCACACAGACTTTCCTGGCCTGCCTCAGGACATCCTGTAAGCCCGGGTACCTGCCCAAGAACCGCTGCACCACCAGGTTAAGGACGTGAGCCACACAGGGCACATGGGTCAGTTGTCCCTGTCGGAGGGCGGAGAGGAGGTTGGTGCCATTGTCGCAAACCACCATTCCTGGCTTAAGCTGGCGTGGCGTCAACCACCTCTCGGCCTGGCCCTGCAGAGCAGACAGGACCTCTGCCCCAGTGTGGCTTCTGTCCCCCAAACACACCAGCGCAAGCACGGCATGGCATCTTTTTGCCTGCGTACTTGCGTAGCCCCTTGAACGCCTACGGAGCACCGCTGGTTCCGAGGACAAACCACAGGAAGAGGCCATGGAGGAAGAAGAAGAGGAGGGGGTGGAGGAGAGAGGTGTGTCACAACCAGTAGTAGCATTTTGGAGGCGTGGCGGTGGAACAACCTCCAACACTACTGCACCTTGTCCTGCATCCTTCCCAGCTGCCAAAAGAGTGACCCAATGGGCCGTGAAAGAAAGGTAACGTCCCTGTCCATGCCTGCTGGACCATGAGTCAGCGGTAATATGCACCTTACCGCTGACCGCCCTGTCCAGCGAGGCCAAGACATTGCCTTCCACATGCCGGTAGAGAGCCGGAATAGCCTTCCGTGAGAAAAAGTGGCGTTTGGGAACCTGCCACTGAGGAACCGCACATTGCACAAACTCACGGAAGGGGGCCGAGTCTACCAACTGAAAAGGCAGCAGTTGAAGCGCTAGCAATTTAGCCAAGCTAGCATTCAACCACTGGGCATGTGGATGGCTGGGAGTGAACTTCTTTCGACGGTCCAGCAGCTGGGGCAGGGAAATTTGCCTGCTAGAATCGGACGTCGGTGTACTGCTAGCAGAGTGGCCGCAAGTACTTGGCTGTGACACACCTAATTCTACACCTTCATTCCTCTCAGTGCATGTTTCAGAGAGGACTGAAGTTATAGTGGGGTTGGAGATCCCAGCTGATGCGGTGCAAGGAGAGGTCCGCTTTGTTCTTTGGTGTGGGTCTTTGAGGTAGGCTTGCCAACGAGCTGCATGGCAGGTCAACATATGTCTGGTCAGGCATGTGGTACCCAAGCGGCTGATGTTTTGGCCACGCGATATACGCTTGAGACATATGTTGCAAACAGCAGCTGTGCGATCTGATGCACTAGCCTCAAAAAAGGCCCACACCAAAGAACTTTTTGAATGACGGGCAGAGGCAGCGCCCTGCACATGCGGAGCTCTGCGGTGTGATTCCGTCGGTGTACTGCCCTTACGCTGGCCACCAAAGGGCATCCTGCCTCGTTGGAGATGTGCCTCCTCCTCATCCTCCTCCTCTTCCTCTCTCCTATTAGGCACCCACGTGGAGTCAGTGACCTCATCATCCCCTCCCTCCTCATCACTGGAGCCAATCTGGCAGTATGCTGCAGCTGCTGGAACATGACTGCCAGATTGGTGTCCTTCTTGAGCATCCCCTCTGTCTGCTCTCACGCTACTGCCTTCCTGTAGCTGGGTTTCATCATCAGACCCTTCGAAACGCTGGGCATCCTCCTGGAGCATGTACCCAACACTGTGCTCAAACAGTTCGGGGGACTCCTCAGGAGGAGGACATGGTGGGTCTAGGGAAGGAGTGACTGATGATGAGTCTGACATTGATACCAGGGAAGAGGACGCTTTGGCAGCTGCTTTGCCAGTACCCTGAGCCTGGGTGAGAGAGGATGAGGAGGAGGAGGAGGGCTTGGTCATCCACTCTACCAAGTCTTCGGCATGATGTGGCTCAACATGTCCAGCTGCCGAAAAGAAGGACAAGCGTGTCCCATGGCCATGTGCTGATGACAATGCACCGCGTCCACGACCAGCACTGTTGCCCCCAGACACAGAGCCTGCTTGCCCTCTTTTATTGCCTCCTGACTGTCTGCCTCTCCTTGTTTGCCTTCCAGACATTCTAATAGATGGCCTGCAGGGAGATGGGAAAAAAGCAATAAGGGCTACCTTCAGGTGTCCTTCTCTGTCCCTTTACTTAAGGATTTCTAAATATGGTTGAGGATGATTGCTTTTGCACAGAATAGCACAACGACAATTTCCCTGACTGTCCAAAAAAACAAGGATTTCAAAGATGGTTGATGAGGAATGCTTTAGCACACTATAGCACAAGGAGAATTTCCCTCACTGTCCTTCCCTGTCCCTAGAAACAAGGATTATCACAGTGAAAGAAACTGACACTCTTCCTACCTATAGTTTTCTGTCCCCAGAAAAAATGTTTTTTTAAAGCACACTATAGCACAAGGAGAATTTCCCTCACTTTCCTTCTTTGTCCCTAGAAACAAGGATTATCACAGTGAAAGAAACTGACACTCTTCCTACCTATAGTTTTCTGTCCCTAGAAAAAATGTTTTTTTAAAGCACACTATAGCACAAGGAGAATTCCCTCACTGTCCTTCCCTGTCCCTAGAAACAAGGATTCGCACAGTAAAACACACTGACACTCTCCCTACCTATAGTTTTCTGTCCCTAGAAAAAATGTTTTTTTAAAGCACACTATAGCACAAGGAGAATTCCCTCACTGTCCTTCCCTGTCCCTAGAAACAAGGATTCGCACAGTAAAACACACTGACACTCTCCCTACCTATAGTTTTCTGTCCCTAGAAAAAATGTTTTTTTAAAGCACACTATAGCACAAGGAGAATTTCCCTCACTTTCCTTCTTTGTCCCTAGAAACAAGGATTATCACAGTGAAAGAAACTGACACTCTTCCTACCTATAGTTTTCTGTCCCTAGAAAAAATGTTTTTTTAAAGCACACTATAGCACAAGGAGAATTCCCTCACTGTCCTTCCCTGTCCCTAGAAACAAGGATTCGCACAGTAAAACACACTGACACTCTCCCTACCTATAGTTTTCTGTCCCTAGAAAAAATGTTTTTTTAAAGCACACTATAGCACAAGGAGAATTCCCTCACTGTCCTTCCCTGTCCCTAGAAACAAGGATTCGCACAGTAAAACACACTGACACTCTCCCTACCTATAGTTTTCTGTCCCTAGAAAAAATGTTTTTTTAAAGCACACTATAGCACAAGGAGAATTTCCCTCACTTTCCTTCTTTGTCCCTAGAAACAAGGATTATCACAGTGAAAGAAACTGACACTCTTCCTACCTATAGTTTTCTGTCCCTAGAAAAAATGTTTTTTTAAAGCACACTATAGCACAAGGAGAATTCCCTCACTGTCCTTCCCTGTCCCTAGAAACAAGGATTCGCACAGTAAAACACACTGACACTCTCCCTACCTATAGTTTTCTGTCCCTAGAAAAAATGTTTTTTTAAAGCACACTATAGCACAAGGAGAATTCCCTCACTGTCCTTCCCTGTCCCTAGAAACAAGGATTCGCACAGTAAAACACACTGACACTCTCCCTACCTATAGTTTTCTGTCCCTAGAAAAAATGTTTTTTTAAAGCACACTATAGCACAAGGAGAATTCCCTCACTGTCCTTCCCTGTCCCTAGAAACAAGGATTCGCACAGTAAAAGACACTGACACTCTCCCTACCTATAGTTTTCTGTCCCTAGAAAAAATGTTTTTTTAAAGCACACTATAGCACAAGGAGAATTTCCCTCACTTTCCTTCTTTGTCCCTAGAAACAAGGATTATCACAGTGAAAGAAACTGACACTCTTCCTACCTATAGTTTTCTGTCCCTAGAAAAAATGTTTTTTTAAAGCACACTATAGCACAGGGAGAATTCCCTCACTGTCCTTCCCTGTCCCTAGAAACAAGGATTCGCACAGTAAAACACACTGACACTCTCCCTACCTATAGTTTTCTGTCCCTAGAAAAAATGTTTTTTTAATGCACACTATAGCACAAGGAGAATTCCCTCACTGTCCTTCCCTGTCCCTAGAAACAAGGATTCGCACAGTAAAACACACTGACACTCTCCCTACCTATAGTTTTCTGTCCCTAGAAAAAATGTTTTTTTAAAGCACACTATAGCACAAGGAGAATTTCCCTCACTTTCCTTCTTTGTCCCTAGAAACAAGGATTATCACAGTGAAAGAATCTGACACTCTTCCTACCTATAGTTTTCTGTCCCTAGAAAAAATGTTTTTTTAAAGCACACTATAGCACAAGGAGAATTCCCTCACTGTCCTTCCCTGTCCCTAGAAACAAGGATTCGCACAGTAAAACACACTGACACTCTCCCTACCTATAGTTTTCTGTCCCTAGAAATTTTTTTTTTTAAAGCACACTATAGCACAAGGAGAATTCCCTCACTGTCCTTCCCTGTCCCTAGAAACAAGGATTCGCACAGTAAAACACACTGACACTCTCCCTACCTATAGTTTTCTGTCCCTAGAAAAAATGTTTTTTTAAAGCACACTATAGCACAAGGAGAATTCCCTCACTGTCCTTCCCTGTCCCTAGAAACAAGGATTCGCACAGTAAAACACACTGACACTCTCCCTACCTATAGTTTTCTGTCCCTAGAAAAAATGTTTTTTTAAAGCACACTATAGCACAAGGAGAATTCCCTCACTGTCCTTCCCTGTCCCTAGAAACAAGGATTCGCACAGTAAAACACACTGACACTCTCCCTACCTATAGTTTTCTGTCCCTAGAAAAAATGTTTTTTTTAAAGCACACTATAGCACAAGGAGAATTTCCCTCACTTTCCTTCTTTGTCCCTAGAAACAAGGATTATCACAGTGAAAGAAACTGACACTCTTCCTACCTATAGTTTTCTGTCCCTAGAAAAAATGTTTTTTTAAAGCACACTATAGCACAAGGAGAATTCCCTCACTGTCCTTCCCTGTCCCTAGAAACAAGGATTCGCACAGTAAAACACACTGACACTCTCCCTACCTATAGTTTTCTGTCCCTAGAAAAAATGTTTTTTTAAAGCACACTATAGCACAAGGAGAATTCCCTCACTGTCCTTCCCTGTCCCTAGAAACAAGGATTCGCACAGTAAAACACACTGACACTCTCCCTACCTATAGTTTTCTGTCCCTAGAAAAAATGTTTTTTTAAAGCACACTATAGCACAAGGAGAATTTCCCTCACTTTCCTTCTTTGTCCCTAGAAACAAGGATTATCACAGTGAAAGAAACTGACACTCTTCCTACCTATAGTTTTCTGTCCCTAGAAAAAATGTTTTTTTAAAGCACACTATAGCACAAGGAGAATTCCCTCACTGTCCTTCCCTGTCCCTAGAAACAAGGATTCGCACAGTAAAAGACACTGACACTCTCCCTACCTATAGTTTTCTGTCCCTAGAAAAAAATGTTTTTTTAAAGCACACTATAGCACAAGGAGAATTTCCCTCACTTTCCTTCTTTGTCCCTAGAAACAAGGATTATCACAGTGAAAGAAACTGACACTCTTCCTACCTATAGTTTTCTGTCCCTAGAAAAAAATGTTTTTTTAAAGCACACTATAGCACAGGGAGAATTCCCTCACTGTCCTTCCCTGTCCCTAGAAACAAGGATTCGCACAGTAAAACACACTGACACTCTCCCTACCTATAGTTTTCTGTCCCTAGAAAAAATGTTTTTTTAATGCACACTATAGCACAAGGAGAATTCCCTCACTGTCCTTCCCTGTCCCTAGAAACAAGGATTCGCACAGTAAAACACACTGACACTCTCCCTACCTATAGTTTTCTGTCCCTAGAAAAAATGTTTTTTTAAAGCACACTATAGCACAAGGAGAATTTCCCTCACTTTCCTTCTTTGTCCCTAGAAACAAGGATTATCACAGTGAAAGAAACTGACACTCTTCCTACCTATAGTTTTCTGTCCCTAGAAAAAATGTTTTTTTAAAGCACACTATAGCACAAGGAGAATTCCCTCACTGTCCTTCCCTGTCCCTAGAAACAAGGATTCACACAGTAAAACACACTGACACTCTCCCTACCTATAGTTTTCTGTCCCTAGAAAAAATGTTTTTTTAAAGCACACTATAGCACAAGGAGAATTCCCTCACTGTCCTTCCCTGTCCCTAGAAACAAGGATTCGCACAGTAAAACACACTGACACTCTCCCTACCTATAGTTTTCTGTCCCTAGAAAAAATGTTTTTTTAAAGCACACTATAGCACAAGGAGAATTCCCTCACTGACCTTCCCTGTCCCTAGAAACAAGGATTCGCACAGTAAAACACACTGACACTCTCCCTACCTATAGTTTTCTGTCCCTAGAAAAAATGTTTTTTTAAAGCACACTATAGCACAAGGAGAATTCCCTCACTGTCCTTCCCTGTCCCTAGAAACAAGGATTCGCACAGTAAAACACACTGACACTCTCCCTACCTATAGTTTTCTGTCCCTAGAAAAAATGTTTTTTTTAAAGCACACTATAGCACAAGGAGAATTTCCCTCACTTTCCTTCTTTGTCCCTAGAAACAAGGATTATCACAGTGAAAGAAACTGACACTCTTCCTACCTATAGTTTTCTGTCCCTAGAAAAAATGTTTTTTTAAAGCACACTATAGCACAAGGAGAATTCCCTCACTGTCCTTCCCTGTCCCTAGAAACAAGGATTCGCACAGTAAAACACACTGACACTCTCCCTACCTATAGTTTTCTGTCCCTAGAAAAAATGTTTTTTTAAAGCACACTATAGCACAAGGAGAATTCCCTCACTGTCCTTCCCTGTCCCTAGAAACAAGGATTCGCACAGTAAAACACACTGACACTCTCCCTACCTATAGTTTTCTGTCCCTAGAAAAAATGTTTTTTTAAAGCACACTATAGCACAAGGAGAATTTCCCTCACTTTCCTTCTTTGTCCCTAGAAACAAGGATTATCACAGTGAAAGAAACTGACACTCTTCCTACCTATAGTTTTCTGTCCCTAGAAAAAATGTTTTTTTAAAGCACACTATAGCACAAGGAGAATTCCCTCACTGTCCTTCCCTGTCCCTAGAAACAAGGATTCGCACAGTAAAACACACTGACACTCTCCCTACCTATAGTTTTCTGTCCCTAGAAAAAATGTTTTTTTAAAGCACACTATAGCACAAGGAGAATTCCCTCACTGTCCTTCCCTGTCCCTAGAAACAAGGATTCGCACAGTAAAACACACTGACACTCTCCCTACCTATAGTTTTCTGTCCCTAGAAAAAATGTTTTTTTAAAGCACACTATAGCACAAGGAGAATTCCCTCACTGTCCTTCCCTGTCCCTAGAAACAAGGATTCGCACAGTAAAACACACTGACACTCTCCCTACCTATCCTTCTCTTTCCCTAAACTAAAGGAATCCAGGTTAAGCAAGAAAAAAATAAATGTCACTGTCCCTGCCTATGCTTCTCTTTCCCTGCTCCGGAACACACTACACTAGGCCGCCGTGCTGGCGGCCTTTTATAGTGTGGGGCGTGTACTAAACACCCTCAGCAATAATTGGCCACAGGCATCCTGCCTGTGGCCAATCATTGCTCTCCTCGCTGCCGGCGCTGTGATTGGCCAAGCATGCGGGGTCACAGTGCATGCTTGGCCAATCACAGCGCCTGGATGACACTGCGATGGCGTAGTGCATTGTGGGCCGTTCGCGTCACTCGAATTTGGCGCGAACGGCCCAAATAGTTCGATCTTCGTCGAACGATCGAACAGCCGATGTTCGAGTCGAACGTATGTTCGACTCGAACACGAAGCTCATCCCTAGTTGCAAACAGCAGCTGTGCGATCTGATGCACTAGCCTCAAAAAAGGCCCACACCAAAGAACTTTTTGAATGACGGGCAGAGGCAGCGCCCTGCACAGGCGGAGCTCTGCGGTGTGATTCCGTCGGTGTACTGCCCTTACGCTGGCCACCAAAGGGCATCCTGCCTCGTTGGAGATGTGCCTCCTCCTCATCCTCCTCCTCTCTCCTATTAGGCACCCACGTGGAGTCAGTGACCTCATCATCCCCTCCCTCCTCATCACTGGAGCCAATCTGGCAGTATGCTGCAGCTGCTGGAACATGACTGCCAGATTGGTGTCCTTCTTGAGCATCCCCTCTGTCTGCTCTCACGCTACTGCCTTCCTCTAGCTGGGTTTCATCATCAGACCCTTCGAAACGCTGGGCATCCTCCTGGAGCATGTACCCAACACTGTGCTCAAACAGTTCGGGGGACTCCTCAGGAGGAGGACATGGTGGGTCTAGGGAAGGAGTGACTGATGATGAGTCTGACATTGATACCAGGGAAGAGGATGCTTTGGCAGCTGCTTTGCCAGTTCCCTGAGCCTGGGTGAGAGAGGATGAGGAGGAGGAGGAGGGCTTGGTCATCCACTCTACCAAGTCTTCGGCATGATGTGGCTCAACATGTCCAGCTGCCGAAAAGAAGGACAAGCGTGTCCCATGGCCATGTGCTGATGACAATGCACCGCGTCCACGACCAGCACTGTTGCCCCCAGACACAGAGCCTGCTTGCCCTCTTTTATTGCCTCCTGACTGTCTGCCTCTCCTTGTTTGCCTTCCAGACATTCTAATGGATGGCCTGCAGGGAGATGGGAAAAAAAGCAATAAGGGCTACCTTCAGGTGTCCTTCTCTGTCCCTTTACTTAAGGATTTCTAAATATGGTTGAGGATGATTGCTTTCGCACAGAATAGCACAATGACAATTTCCCTGACTGTCCAAAAAACAAGGATTTCAAAGATGGTTGATGAGGAATGCTTTAGCACAGTATAGCACAATGAGAATTTCCCTCACTGTCCTTCCCTGTCCCTACAAACAAGGTTTAGCACAGTAAAACACACTGACACTCTCCCTACCTATAGTTTTCTGTCCCTATAAAAAATGTTTTTTTAAAGATGGTTGATGAGGAATGCTTTAGCACAGTATAGCACAATGAGAATTTCCCTCACTGTCCTTCCCTGTCCCTACAAACAAGGTTTAGCACAGTAAAACACACTGACACTCTCCCTACCTATAGTTTTCTGTCCCTATAATTTTTTTTTTTAAAGATGTTTGATGAGGAATGCTTTAGCACAGTATAGCACAATGAGAATTTCCCTCACTGTCCTTCCCTGTCCCTACAAACAAGGTTTAGCACAGTAAAACACACTGACACTCTCCCTACCTATAGTTTTCTGTCCCTATAAAAAATGTTTTTTTAAAGATGGTTGATGAGGAATGCTTTAGCACAGTATAGCACAATGAGAATTTCCCTCACTGTCCTTCCCTGTCCCTACAAACAAGGTTTAGCACAGTAAAACACACTGACACTCTCCCTACCTATAGTTTTCTGTCCCTATAAAAAATTTTTTTTTTAAAGATGGTTGATGAGGAATGCTTTAGCACAGTATAGCACAATGAGAATTTCCCTCACTGTCCTTCCCTGTCCCTACAAACAAGGTTTAGCACAGTAAAACACACTGACACTCTCCCTACCTATAGTTTTCTGTCCCTATAAAAAATGTTTTTTTAAAGATGGTTGATGAGGAATGCTTTAGCACAGTATAGCACAATGAGAATTTCCCTCACTGTCCTTCCCTGTCCCTACAAACAAGGTTTAGCACAGTAAAACACACTGACACTCTCCCTACCTATAGTTTTCTGTCCCTATAAAAAATTTTTTTTTAAAGATGGTTGATGAGGAATGCTTTAGCACAGTATAGCACAATGAGAATTTCCCTCACTGTCCTTCCCTGTCCCTACAAACAAGGTTTAGCACAGTAAAACACACTGACACTCTCCCTACCTATAGTTTTCTGTCCCTATAATTTTTTTTTTTAAAGATGGTTGATGAGGAATGCTTTAGCACAGTATAGCACAATGAGAATTTCCCTCACTGTCCTTCCCTGTCCCTACAAACAAGGTTTAGCACAGTAAAACACACTGACACTCTCCCTACCTATAGTTTTCTGTCCCTATAAAAAATGTTTTTTTAAAGATGGTTGATGAGGAATGCTTTAGCACAGTATAGCACAATGAGAATTTCCCTCACTGTCCTTCCCTGTCCCTACAAACAAGGTTTAGCACAGTAAAACACACTGACACTCTCCCTACCTATAGTTTTCTGTCCCTATAAATTTTTTTTTTTAAAGATGGTTGATGAGGAATGTTTTAGCACAGTATAGCACAATGAGAATTTCCCTCACTGTCCTTCCCTGGCCCTACAAACAAGGTTTAGCACAGTAAAACACACTGACACTCTCCCTACCTATAGTTTTCTGTCCCTATAAAAAATGTTTTTTTAAAGATGGTTGATGAGGAATGCTTTAGCACAGTATAGCACAATGAGAATTTACCTCACTGTCCTTCCCTGTCCCTACAAACAAGGTTTAGCACAGTAAAACACACTGACATTCTCCCTACCTATAGTTTTCTGTCCCTATAAAAAAAATTTTTTTTAAAGATGGTTGATGAGGAATGCTTTAGCACAGTATAGCTCAATGAGAATTTCCCTCACTGTCCTTCCCTGTCCCTACAAACAAGGTTTAGCACAGTAAAACACACTGACACTCTCCCTACCTATAGTTTTCTGTCCCTATAATTTTTTTTTTTAAAGATGGTTGATGAGGAATGCTTTAGCACAGTATAGCACAATGAGAATTTCCCTCACTGTCCTTCCCTGTCCCTACAAACAAGGTTTAGCACAGTAAAACACACTGACACTCTCCCTACCTATAGTTTTCTGTCCCTATAATTTTTTTTTTTTTAAAGATGGTTGATGAGGAATGCTTTAGCACAGTATAGCACAATGAGAATTTCCCTCACTGTACTTCCCTGTCCCTACAAACAAGGTTTAGCACAGTAAAACACACTGACACTATCCCTACCTATAGTTTTCTGTCCCTATAAAAAATGTTTTTTTAAAGATGGTTGATGAGGAATGCTTTAGCACAGTATAGCACAATGAGAATTTCCCTCACTGTCCTTCCCTGTCCCTACAAACAAGGTTTAGCACAGTAAAACACACTGACACTCTCCCTACCTATAGTTTTCTGTCCCTATTAAAAAAATTTTTTTTAAAGATGGTTGATGAGGAATGCTTTAGCACAGTATAGCACAATGAGAATTTCCCTCACTGTCCTTCCCTGTCCCTACAAACAAGGTTTAGCACAGTAAAACACACTGACACTCTCCCTACCTATAGTTTTCTGTCCCTATAAAAAAAAAAATTTAAACATGGTTGATGAGGAATGCTTTAGCACAGTATAGCACAATGAGAATTTCCCTCACTGTCCTTCCCTGTCCCTACAAACAAGGTTTAGCACAGTAAAACAGACTGACACTCTCCCTACCTATCCTTCTCTTTCCCAAAACTAAAGGAATCCAGGTTAAGCAAGAAAAAAAAAATGTCACTGTCCCTGCCTATGCTTCTCTTTCCCTGCTCCGGAACACACTACACTAGGCCGCCGTGCTGGCGGCCTTTTATAGTGTGGGGCGTGTACTAAACACCCTCAGCAATAATTGGCCACAGGCATCCTGCCTGTGGCCAATCATTGCTCTCCTCACTGCCGGCGCTGTGATTGGCCAAGCATGCGGGGTCACAGTGCATGCTTGGCCAATCACAGCGCCTGGATGACACTGCGATGGCGTAGTGCATTGTGGGCCGCGAATTAGGCGCGAACAGCCCAAATCGTTCGTTGTTCGGCGAACGATCGAACAGCCGATGTTCGAGTCGAACGTATGTTCGACTCGAACACCGAGCTCATCCCTAGTCATCAATCCCAGGAGTCAATGGGCAGCCCCTGCTTTCAGCAATGTGGTATTTCTAAAGCCGCGCTATGTGCGCAATGCGCATGCGCTAAACCGGGAGGTGCCTGCTGGGTAGCAAGCATCGCCGTATCCCAGAAGGAGGAATAAGTAGGCTTCAGATGCCTTCAGATTCAGGATTAGTCACAACGATCACGTTGGTGTTTTAAAAAAATAAAAAAACAAGCTGGAACTCCACTTTAATTAGACTTCTTTTTAAAACCAGAGTTTCGCCACTTCCATACCTAGCCTATTCTGGCACTTCTCTCCTACATGTAAAAATCATAATTTTATTACTAGAAAATTACTCAGAACCCCAAACATTACATATTTTTTTTAGCAGAGACCCTAGGGAATAAAATGGCGGTCCTTGCAACTTTTTATGTCACACGGTATTTGCGCACCAATTTTTCAAACGTGTTTTTTTTGGGGGAAATTAATAAAATAAAATAAAAAAACACTAAAGTTAGCCCATTTTTTTTGTATATTGTGGAAGATGATGTTACGCCGAGTAAATAGATGCCTAACATGTCAAGCTTTAGAATTGCGCACACTGGCGGAATGGCGCCAAAATTCGGTACTTAAAAATCTCCATAGAGTTACAGAGGAGGTCTTGGGCTAGAATTGTTGCTCTTGCGCTAACGTTCGCTGTGATACCTCATATGTGTGGTTTGAACGGGGATGGGGGTGCTTTAAAAAATTATATTATTATTATTATTATTATTATTATTATTATTATTATTAATATTTATTTATTTTTATTTATTTTTTTACACTTTCCAATAAAAAATTTTTTTTAAAACTTTTATTCCTATTACAATAAATGTAAACATCCCTTGCAATAGGAATAGGGCATGACAGGTCCTCTAGACAAAAAAAAATTATCTCGGCCTTTCCAGCTGAGTACACAGCAGTGTTTACATCTGCCGGCCTGGACGTGACATCATAACGTGACGCCCGGGGCTCCGAAGGCCATAGATACTGCCGGGGACCATCTGGTCCACGGTATTCTCTATGGTAAACTTAAGTCTCCGGCGGATTCCTTCTTTGGCTCGCTAATCGCACGGCAAGCCGATAGAAGCACTGGAGGGCTGCGAGAGGGGGGCATCCCCTCCCGCCACCTGTAAAAACAATCAATCGGCTGAATAGCCGCTATGATTGTTTTTGGGGTGCAGGGAATCACCAGCAGAAAATATTGATATCTGCATTATCCTGTGATGCGGTACTCCAATAAAATGAATGTCCTTTTTTTTCCCCACAAATAGAGCTCTCTTTTGGTGGTATTTGATCACCTCTGCGGTTTTTGGTTTTTGCGCTATAAACAAAGAACGATCAACAATTTTGAAAATAAAAAACAATATTTTTTACTTTCTGCTCTAAAACACATCCAATAAAAACATATAAAAAAATCAAATTTCTTCATCATTTAAGGCCAATACGTATTCTGCTACATATTTTTGGTAAAAAAATCCCAATAAGCGTATAATGATTGGTTTGCGCAAAAGCTATAGCGTCTACAAACTATAGGATATTTTAATTTATTTATTTACTAGTAATGGTGGCGATCAGCTTCCTATAGCGGGACTGCGATTTTTTGGGGACCAATGACATATTTACTGTGATCAGTGCTAAAAATATGCACTGTCACTGTACTAATGACACTGGCAGGGAAGGGGTTAACATCAGGGGTGATCAAAGGGCCTAGCTAATGTTTTAGTGCAGCGGGGGATGGGCTTTTACTAGTGGATGGCATGGATCGGTGTTCCTGATTTATAGAAAAACAGAATCCATGCCTTTTGTACTGACAGAATGACAATCTGCCTTGTTTACATAGACAGACTGTCATTCTGTCAGAGTACTGAATGATCAGCAAGTGGCGGTGGACATCGGGCCCGTGGGACTTGCTGATCCGCTTCTGCTGTGTAAAATCACAGCTGGAGTGAGGCGCACGCTCATGCCCAAGACCCAGAAGTGCAGAATCACGTATGTAGCGGACCCCCCATAATTGGGGTCGCTATGCCTAAATTTAGGGGGTAGCCTGAGCCAATAGTTAGGCTCAGGCTTTGGAATTCTCTAGATTGATCTCTGCTTTGTTGTGATGTTGCCTGGCAGTATAGTTCCCTGTGACCTGTAGGTGGCGCTGTCGCCCAGGTCTCAGGTCGAACCACAGGTGGCATTGCAGCATTATTGGGTGTCCCCTCTCGGCAGTAGTGCAGTGGGCGTGGCCTACCCGCTGTGCATCCTGGGAGGGGATACATAAGAGGCAGACACCATTATTCGGGGAGCAGTTCGCGCCTCCCGGCCCTCCAGGCCAGGGGTGCGTGTGTGTGTTCAGTCTCGGACACCTTTAGCCCGAGGCTGCATCGTTCCAGATAGGCCCAGCACCTTTAGCTGAGGCCTACACCAGAAGAAGAGTCTCGGGTACTCAAGTGGGGGTAACCCACTCTGAAGGAGAGGAAACCAGGGGAGGACCTATCCAAGGGGATCGGTGAGGGAAGTCACTGTCTCGGGAAAGGCCTGGTTACCTGTCGGAGGGAAGGACTCCACAATCTACCCCATTGGCACCTAAGGTCTCAAGTGTTACAAGTGCTGGGAAGTTCGGGACTTAGAGGCTAATATCCTGATCGTATCCTTAGGAAAATCCTAAGTAAATGTTCATGCTCCACACCGGCTGCTAGGACCATGAGAGGGGACTATCCGGGTGAGCAAAACCCATTCAGGCTTGAGTGGCGACGAGTGGTAGTTAAGTGTCACGTGTCTGAACCTGCCTCCCTGTTCAATTCTCCATCTCCAACTTTCCTATCAATTTCTACGCAAGCATATTAAACAATTCTCTATTGGGTTTAATATTGTGTGGACAATGGCCTTCTTGAACTTTCAGAGAGAATAGACTTTTCCCTATACTCTAGGGCGAAGAACCAACGGAAAGAGCTAACTCGCTGCAGGACCCAAATCAATTAACACCGCTCACCCTCTACAAAGATGGAGGATACTGGGCATGTGGCATGGTGTGTCCCACTCTGCAAGTGGAGGTAAGCAGAACAGGGATGGTGTGTGCTACACGCAGTGCCGATCCTGACCTCCCTGGGGCCCTAAGCAAAATTCTGCTAAGGGGCCCTTTACGGTGGCAAAAATGGGTGTGGTTTACGTGGAATGATGGGCGTGGCTTACGTGGGCGTGGCTCGGAGGGGTGTGGTTAGAGTCGGAGATGAATGAGGGATGGAGGAAGAAAGAGGGAGAGATAGAAAGAAAGAGGGGTGGAGGGACAGCAGGCCCAGATCCTACACCACAATAGAAATATGTGTATTCCAGAAAGTTTAACAAATCAGCAGATAAAGATACTCCAAACACCTGGTGTTAGCGCTTCAATCATCCCGGCACCATGGTTGTTATGGTGTCAGGATGACTGAAGCGCATTATTTCTATTATTACATTGTAATATAGAATGAAATTATTCAACTCACCATAATGCAGAATCAGTGGAAGCCCCGAGTCCCTCCTTACACCAGGCATTCCCAGCGGAGTCCCCCTTACACCAGGCATTCCCAGCGGAGGCCCCCCTTACACCAGGCCTCCCCAGCGGAGGCCCCCCTTACACCAGGCCTCCCCAGCGGAGGCCCCCCTTACACCAGGCATTCCCAGTGGAGGCCCCCTATACACCCCCCTATACACCAGACTCTCTCCGCCGCCATTACGCAGAGGGGACAGTGGAGGAGCCGGCCGGGTGGCTGGCAATAGGAATTAAGCTGCGGCGCCGCCGCCCACCCCCGCCCCTTCCCACATTTCACTCACACACAGACAGACATTAGCCGGGCGGGAGGTGGGCGGTGCCGCAGCTCAATTCCTATTGGCAGCCACCCTGACCCTCCTCTTGGTCTACAAGAAAATTTAAATTGTCTCCGCCCGGCCTGCGGACCTCTAGTGGCGGCGGCGGCGGCGAAGATTCGGGGGCCCCTAGTAATTACTCGGGGCCCTATGCAGCTTGCCTAGCAAGCCTATAGGGCGGATCGGCCCTGGCTACACGTATATACAGTATACGTGGTTCTACGCAACACAGCCGCCCTGTAGCAGTAAATCTGCTATAGGGCGGTTGGCAAGTGGTTAAGGTATTCCAGTATCAGCTCCCTCCAGCCCCCCCCCCTATATTTACCTGGCTCCTCTTTCGACCCATTGCTGTGCCCGAAAGCAACATCTACTTACAGGCACAGCGGTAGCAGAAAGAGCCATTGGCTCCTGCTGCTGTAAATCAAATCCTGTGAGGAGGGAGCAGGGAACAGGGGAGAGCCCGGCCCAGGCTTGAGCCCGCAGAGTGCCCCCCCCCCCCATAGCAAGCACTTTCTATGGGGGCAGACACAGAATAGGGGGACCCCAGAAGAGGAGGTTTGGGGCTGCTCTGTGAAATACCATTGCACAGAACAGGTGAGCATAACATGTTTGTTAATTTATTTTTAAAATATTGCCTTTAATAATGCTTTAAATGTGTATGTATTTAACTGTGTGTTTGTGCAGTCATCTAATATTTGGGTAGGTATGAGGCCTAAAAAATCTGTTTGCTTTTCTGTCCTGGGTATGGACACACACAGCCACACATGACAATCATACATTTGTTATCATTGCTGGCAAATAGCTTTAAAAAGAGAATTGTTTTTTTACAAGCGTTATGCTACACTGTCAATTGAAATAGTAACAAATCTGTTCTCCATACTTTCTCTAATGGAACATTACTCTGTTCTTATGTATCTTCATTATGACTGATTCGTTAACTGATTTAAGTGTCTGAATAAAATGTCTCTCATAATGAGAGGTTGAAGCTACAGGCAGCTAAGAATAGCACTATATTGATCTAATATATTCCTTAAGGACAAGATGTTACTTATCATGGCTGGGAAAGTACCAACAGAAAATGTTTAATCACTTAGATAATATTACCTACTTGCAAACTTTGGGCGTGTGACCGATACATTGAAAAATGTTAACACACAGGTTGTGCATCATACATCATATCCCTCTACTCTTCTCTGCTGTTGCATGGAGCTTCTGTACAGCTTGATTTGTAAATACAATGTAACAACATTATTGTCACAGTGTATTTATACTGTTTCATTCATCTGCAGATCCAAGAGCCTCTGATTGGCACACAATATCAGTTAAGGCAATCTGTGAGAACTCAACTGGTTATTAATCAAAATGAATTCTAAGATAATAAAATAGACAATAGTGAAAGTATATTTATAATCAACCATTAGGCTGCATTCACACTTGAGCCAAGCGATCTTCAGGCATTTCTATTTCAGGCTGGGTTCACACCATTGCGAATTGGATGCGGGTTCCCCACATCCAATTCACAATAGCAGGAGATTTTGACTGGCTCTCTATAGAGCCGGTTCACATATCTCCGCTGTGGCTCTAGTGCGAATTTGCATAGGGGTCCTGTGCGTCTTTTGGTCCATTTCAGGTTTGAATTCAGCCAAAAATTCAGGTTGAAATCATACCTGAAACGGTGAATGGGGGAACGCACAGGACCCCTGCTGGGAGCCGCACTGGTATTAGGTGTGAACCCAGCCTGATGCGGCGTACACACGATCGTTTTTCATGCCATTTTTTAAACCGACGTTTTTCTCGTCGTTTTTTTTTCATGTTTCCTCTCAAGCCTGTCTTGCGTACACATGATCATTAAAAAAAAACGCTCGAGCAAAGCGCAGTGACGTACAACACGTACGACGGCACTATAAAGGGGTAGTTCCATTCGGATGGCACCACCCTTCATGTTAGTAAAGTTTGTGCGACGATTTGCGCTTTTCAACCTCGTGCTTTCAGCGTGACGAATGTGCTATCTCCATTACGAACGCTAGTTTTACCAGAACGAGCGCTCCCGTCTCATATTTGATTCTGAGCATGCGCGTTTTTTTTTCTCCTCGTGAAAGCATACACACTATCGTTTTTCACAGCGTTAAAAAAAACGACATGAAAAACGACGTGAAAAAATAGAGCATGTTCGAAATTCTTAATGGCCGTTTTTCACGTCGTTAAAAATGCTCTGGTGCATACACACGCTCGGTTTTAATGCCCATTTTTAAAAATGGCATTTTTAACGGCATGAAAAACGATCGTGTGTATGGGGCATGAGAGTTTGTGAGCACATATACAAGCATATTTCAAAACCTTTACATGTGTATTCCAGCTTCAGGCATTTTTCTTGTAGCAAATGAAAAGCATTAAGGGGAAAAGACCAATTTTACAGACTAAAAACACCTGAAATCAGTGTTGCCAACCATCCACAAATTTATGGATGGTTTGTAAAAAACAAACACTTTTCTCCTGTCCGTAAATGTCCGTAGACAGGAGAAAAGTGACCCTAAAAAATCTCCTTGTCAACAACTTTACAATGCACATGTGCAGTTCTGGAGACAGCCTATTGGAGAACTGTCAGGCTCAGCCTCAGAACAGGGGTGGATTACATTCACAAGCCTCGCTGCACAAGTAGAGGCCGAGCTTGGCAGTCCACTAATTAGCTGGCTCTGGAACTGTGCATGCGCAGTTTAGAGTCGTAGACATGGATTTTGTAAAAGTGTTTACTTGCCAGCCACTCGCGAGTCCAGATAGGTATGTGTAAGGGGGCATTATGGAATAGGACGTGAGGGGAGACTGACTTAGAGGGCACTGCGGAGGAAGAGCAGGTAAGGGGGGACTAAGAGATCACTCTGGAGGATGTAAGGGGGCACTCTCAAAGTACTAACTTAGCTCTTTAACCAGTTTGCGCCCGGCATCCGACTATAAACAGCCACAATGTGGCTCTACAATGCCGGGAGGCCCTCATTATACGGCCTCCCCTTTCCTCGTTCCCCGCGCGCGCTCCCATGCGCGCATCGGGGAACTTCTGTGCTGGCCGTGTCCATTGGACACAGCCAATCACAGATCGCTGTAAATAGCCAATCACAGTGGCTATTTACAGCGCGATCGCCGTGCCCAATGAGAGATGATCTCAAATGTAAACATATGAGATCATCTCTCATTGCCGGCTCTCCCTCCTCACACAGACACCACATGTGAGGAGGGAGAGCGATCTGTCAGTGTGAGTGTGAGTTACACAGCCATTTCTGTGCAAATCAGTGCCCAATCAGTGCCCATACAGTGCCATACAGTGCTATACAGTGACATACAGTGAAAACACAGTGCCCACCTGTGCCACCTGTGATCAGTGCCCATCTGTGCTGCCTCAGTGCACATCTGTGCAATACGTGCTCATCAGTGCCTACCTGTGCCACCTCATTAGTGCCCACCTGTGCCACCTCATTAGTGCCCACCTGTGCAATCAGTGCACATCTGTGCCGCCTCATCAGTGCACATCTGTTCCACCTCATCAATACCCATCTGTGCCACCTCATCTGTGCCACCTCATCAGTGCCATCTGTGCCACCACATTAGTGCCATCTGTGCCAACTCATTAGTGCCATCTGTGCCACCTCATTAGTGCCATCTGTGCAATCAATAAGTCAATAAGTGCACATCTGTGCTGCCTCATCAATGTACATCTGTTCCACCACCTCAGTATCCATCTGTGCCACCACCTCAGTACTCATCTATGCCACCTCAGTACTCATCTGTGCCACCTCAGTGCCCATCTGTGCCACCTCAGTGCCCATCTGTGCCGCCTCAACGCACATCTGTGCAATCAATCAGTGCACATCTGTGCCACACACCTGTGAAGTTGCATCACCACCGCCAGCAACCAAAAGATGTCAAAAAGTTTTTTTTCCGCCGAGGAGGCATACCAAATTCTTTCCACGCCTGACGAGAGCAACGGGGAGCTCTCTTTTTCGGATTTCGATTCAGGTTCTGAGTCGGACGTAAACTATGAGCCAGTCTTCAGTAGTGGAACAGAGACAGGCTCAGAGGAGGAAGATAGTCGGCCCGCCAAACGAAGGCGCTCTGGTGAGGCAGCAGTAGCATCCACTAGCACCGCAGTGCCATCCACTAGCACCGCAGTGCCATCCACTAGCACTGCAGTGCCATCCATCAACACCGCAGTGCCATCCACCAGCACCGCAGTGCCATCCACCAGCACCGCAGTACCTCAGCAAGAAAGGCCAAGGACCCATGCCAGCCTTCCCTATGCCCTCCAGAACCCCTTGTGGCTTCCTCCTAATTCAGGAGAAGCCAACATTTCCCCTTTCACTGCCCTGGCTGGGCAGTGAAAGGGGAAATGGAGTCCAAGTAAACACGGACAATTTTTCCCCAATCAATTTTTTCAATCTAATTTTTACAGAGGACATGCTATCCAACATTGTGACCCAGTGCAACCTATATGCCTAGCAATTTATTGCAAGTAATCCTACATCATATTATGCCCGTCCCTTCGAGTGGAGAGATCTAACGGTAGAGGAGTTGAAGGTTTTTTTAGGCCTCACATTTTGTATGGGACTCAACCCAAAAAACACTTTTCGTTCCTTTTGGTCCAAACGCCCCATCTACCATATGCCAATCTTCTCCAAGGCAATGCCCAGAACCAGGTACCTCATGATCATGAGGTTCCTCCACTTCAACGATAACACCCAGTGCTCTCCCCGAAATCACCCAAATTACGACAGGCTTTTCAAAATTCGGCCCTTACTAAATTATTTTTCAGAAGTATTCCCCCAGTTATATACCCCGGACCAACACATATGTGTGGATGAGTCCCTTGTTAAGTTTAGTGGCAGGCTTAAAATAAAGCAATTTATCCCTAGCAAAAGGGCCCGCTATGGGGTGAAGGTTTACAAGCTATTGAAGCTATGTGACCGAGTCACAGGGTACCTGTATGGCTTCTTAGTGTACGAGGGGAAGGACACCCAGCTGCATCCCCCCAATTGCCCAGACTACTTGGGAACAAGCGGGAAAGTTGTTTGGCAACTCATCAGCCCTCTACTGGAAAAAGGCTACCATCTGTACATTGACAACTTTTATACATCCCTTCCCCTGTTCCGCAACCTTCACCTGAAGAAGACGCCAGCATGTGGCACGGTCAGAAAGAATCGGAAGGGCTTTCCTCAAAGTCTTGTAAATAATAAGTTGAGAAGAGGAGAGTCGGCAAGTCTGCGAAACAAGGAGGTTCTGGCAGTGAAGTGGAAGCACAGAAGGGATGTATACATGTTGTCTTCCATCCACAACGATACCTTTGTCGAAATCCCCAGAAGGAATGGCACCACCATCCAAAAGCCCACATGCATCCAGGACTACAATTCGTTCATGGGGGGAGTCGACTTTAACGACCAAATGCTGGAACCCTACCTTGCCACAAGACGGACCTACCATTGGTACAAAAAAGTAGCAATTTATTTTTTTCATTTGGCCTTATACAACTCCTATATTATTTTATTATTTACAGCAAGTCCACCCAAAACCCCCTACCCTTCCTTGGCTACCAGGAGGAAATCACCACTGCCCTGATATTCCAGAATGGCCCACTCCAAAACATCTGATCAGATGTTCTAAGTCGACTCTCCAAACGTCACTTTCCCGATAAAGTCCCTCCCACAGCAACAGGCCGACGAGGTAAAAAAAAATGTAAGGTGTGTGCCAGTGGAGGAGTCAGACGAGACACAGTTTATTATTGTGCCGAGTGTCCTTCCCAAACAGGCCTCTGTGTAATTGACTGTTTTCGCTGTTACCATACTTCACTAAATTATTAGTGAAGTATGGTAAACGTAATCCTCATTGCCTGCCTTCACGCCCCTTATGCTACTGCCTGCTCTGTAACTGACCCTGGCTTGTTATTCGACCACGCTTCTGCCTAACAATTTTGTACTACCTCTGCCTGATCTGGAACTGACCCTGGACTGTTTTTCGACCACGCTTCTGCCTAACGATTCTGTACATACCTCTGCCTGATCTGGAACTGACCTTGGACTGTTTGACCATGCTTTTTGCCTTCCTCTTGGATTGATCTTATACCCCGCCAGTGGACTAGTGGGATTCAACACAGGGGTCTTACATATGTGAGGGGCTCCAGAAAAGTTTTTCTAGATGAAGAAAACTATTTTTTTTGTTTTCTCATCCTAGATTAGGGTCTGGAGACTCAGAGGCTTCAAAGAGATTTGGGTGGGAGAAGCCTCTACCCCTGTCCCTATTCTGTCCTGAACAAGGCCCTACTTCTGCCTGTAGGACCTATGCCATCATGCCTCTGCCTGTCGCATGAACTGACCACACCACATGGACCTGCCTACTACCAGGACCAATATTTTTGGCACTGCTGACAATATCTCTGCCTGCACTGACCCTGGACTGTTTATGGACAGTATCCCTGCCTGCTGCCTGGACAATTGTGTATGCCATTGCTGACCAAGTCCCTGCCTGCTGCCTGGACCAGTGCTATCCTGTTGTGTAGAACTGCGCTACTAAAACCACAGGTAATCCTTTTGTTTACGCTTTGCTCAGCATAATGTATTTTGGGGTGTAATTCTTGGTATGTGCATGCTATGTGTCCCTAGAACATCTGATGGTGTTCCTTGCATGTATGTCCTCTGTATGTGGACAGGCTGTGTAAAAGTCCCACATGTCAGGATCACCTGTGGCCAGGTGACAGATGCACACCGTAGGGGGACAGGAGTGCACCGTGAGGTAGTGAACCCTATGGCTGGCTTCTGCGGATAGGAAACTGGGTGGTTGTGGAAAGCGGGACCAGAGGAGCACAACCAGGATCCAAACAGAAGCTAGAGCCAAGATTCCCCAGGGCGCGGAGTCTAAGACCCAGCTGGTCTTCTCCAGGGCCTCTAGTGGTGAGGATGTTAGCTGCAGGCTGGGACCAGGTCGCGGCCCCTGGAGTTTCCTAGCTCACGCCCCGTAGGATAAGGGGAAAAGAGGGGAAGCAGCAGCACACGATAAGAGAGAACCGAATAACAAGCTGAAGGTCAGGGGCCACGAGCAGACAAGGATAACGAAGAACGAGCCGAAGGTCAAGGGTCACGAGCAGACAGGGATAGTCGGGGACAAGCCAATAACGTAACAGAGAGACAGATGTAGCACACGGCAGGCAGGAACCCAAACACACAATGCCTAACAAACACGTTGATCAGCACAGCAGGCTTGCAGTGTTAAGGTTAATATAGTGTTCTGTGATAGGGCCTGGGGTGGAGTCAGGCTGGGAGGAGATTATAAAGGAAGCCAGGTGAAGGAGGTCTGGTCTCTAGATGAACACATGAGGAGGAAGGTAAGATGGCAGACAGACATTAATGCATATCCATGACAGTACCCTCCCTCTTACGAGGCCTCCCCCTTCCCCGCCTGGGCCCAGGTTTAGAGGGAAACTTCAGATGAAAATCCTTTAAGAGACGAGGTGCAAAGACCTCAGATGCAGTAATCCAAGACCTCTCCTCAGGACCAAACCCTTTCCAATGAACGAGGTACTGAAGAACGCCTTTACAGAGTCGGGAGTCCAGAATTTTACTGATCTCGTACTCCTGATTATCCTCAGAGACAGGCGCCACGGTAGGGAGAGGACGAGAGAATTTATTGAGGACTAAAGGCTTTAGAAGAGCAACATGAAAGGAGTTAGTGATTTTAAGACTCTTAGGAATCTGGAGTTTGAAACAAACCGGATTCAGTTTAGCAGTTACCGTGTATGGACCGATGAATCGTGGAGCAAACTTCAGAGAAGGAACTCGGAGCTTGATGTTCCTGGTAGAGAGCCAGACTTTGTCCCCTGGCTGAAGAGAAGGCGGTTTACGCCTGCGGCGGTCGGCAAAGCCTTTGAATTTTTCAGCAGCTGCCCGGAGGGAATCATGAACGTGACCCCAAACGGAATTGAGAGACTCCTGAACCGAAGCCAAAGCTGGAATGTCTGGAGAACAGATCATGGGAAGAGGAAGTTGAGGGTGTTTTCCATAAACTGTGAAAAAGGGTGTCTTCTGCGAACTGGTATTCACATGATTGTTATGGGAGAATTCTGCCCACGGGAGTAGAGAGGACCAATCGTCATGGTGAGAAGACACAAAGGTGCGAAGAAAGACCTCTAACTCCTGATTAACCCTCTCAGTCTGTCCATTGGATTGGGGATGGTAAGAAGAAGAAAAATCCAAGACAATATTGAGGGATTTGCAAAAGGCTCTCCAAAAACGAGACGTGAATTGGACTCCCCTGTCGGAAACAATATGAGAAGGGACCCCATGTAGGCGGAGAATTTCCCGAATGAAAATGGGAACCAAGGCAGGGGCAGAAGGAAGACCAGGAAGAGGAACAAAATGAGCCATCTTGGAGAATCGATCGATTACCACCCAAATGACTGTATTATTCTCAGACAGTGGGAGATCGGTGATAAAATCCATGGCAATATGGGCCCAGGGTTCCTTAGGAATAGGCAAGGGCATGAGGAGACCAGCAGGAGCTTGTGTGGAGGATTTGGACTGAGCGCAGACATGACAAGCTTTAACGTAGTCTTTGACGTCTGAGCGGAGATTAGGCCACCAGTAGTGACGACTGATGAGTAGGAAGGAACGGAGGAATCCAGAATGGCCTGCCACCTTGGAATCATGTCCCCAACGAAGGATCTTAGCTCTTAGCTCAGTGGGGACAAAGGTCTTACCAGGCGGAATTTTTGACTTCAGGGTGGTAGAGTGGGCAACAATGCATGAGGTGGGAATGATCGGCTCAGGTTCAGGGGCGGACTCCTCGTCCAAAGTGTCAAATGACCTAGAGAGCGCATCAGCCCGACCGTTGCAGGAACCAGGTTTGTAGGTAATCGTGAAATTAAAACGGGCAAAGAAGAGACTCCACCTGGCCTGTCTAGGATTCAGACGTTTAGCATTCTGTAGATACTGTAAATTCTTGTGATCGGTAAAGATCGTTATGGAGTGAGGGGAACCCTCCAAGAGATGACGCCACTCCTCTAACGCCAATTTAATTGCGAGAAGTTCCCGATCACCGATGGCATAATTCCTCTCTGCCTGAGAAAATTTTTTGGAGAAGAACGCACATGGTTGGCATCTCTTCTCAAAGATTTGAAGAAGCACAGCTCCCACCCCCATTGAGGAAGCCTCCACTTCAATAAAAAATGCATTCCCAGGATTTGGTCTCCTCAAGAGGGGGCCAGAAACAAAGGCCTGTTTCAGGTTGTGAAATGCAGAGACAGCTTCGGGAGGCCAGTCTCTGGCATTCACACCCTTCTTGGTCAAAGCGATAATAGGCGCGGCAATGGAAGAGTAATTCCTTATGAACTGCCTATAATAATTAGTGAAGCCAAGAAAGCGCTGTGTGGCCTTGAGGCTAGCAGGAAGAGGCCAGTTGGTGATAGCCAAGACCTTCCCAGGGTCCATACGAAGACCCGAACATGAGACGAAGCACCCCAAAAACAGGACCTCAGAACATTCAAAGGAACATTTCTCCAGCTTGGCATAGAGATTGTTCTCTCTAAGACGTTGAAGTACAGTGCGGACATGGTTTCTATGGACGAGCAGATTTTCAGAAAAGATCAGAATGTCATCCAGATAGATGACAACAAACTGGTACAGCAGATCTCTGAAGATTTCATTGACAAAGTTTTGAAACACGGCTGGAGCATTACACAGACCAAAAGGCATCACCAGATATTCGTAATGCCCGTCTCTAGTGTTGAATGCAGTCTTCCATTCGTCACCCTCCCGTATTCGAATGAGATTGTACGCGCCTCTGAGATCCAACTTGGTGAAAATGGAGGCACCCTTCAACCTATCGAATAGCTCAGATATTAAGGGTAAGGGGTATCGATTTTTAATAGTAACCGCATTTAAACCCCGATAATCGATGCAGGGTCTTAAGGTACCATCCTTTTTGGCAACAAAAAAGAACCCTGCCCCTGCAGGCGATGAGGATTTCCGGATGAAACCTCTCTCCAGATTCTCTGCGACATACTCCGACATGGCCTGGGTCTCTGGGATGGACAGAGGGTAGGTACGACCCCTGGGTAGAGTTGCTCCGGGGACAAGATCAATGGCACAGTCAAAAGACCTGTGGGGAGGAAGCACCTCAGCTGATTTCTTACAGAACACATCCCGGTAATCGCTGTATGCAGCAGGAAGATCAGAAGAAACAGAAGTGGCAGCAACCGGAAGACTCTCCTTGGGGGTCACCTTGAGAAGACACGACGAGAAACATGAGGAACCCCAGGCCAGGATCTGCCCAGAGACCCAGTCCACATGTGGAGAGTGGAGCTGTAGCCAAGGGAGGCCCAATACAACTGGGGTAGAGGCCTTGGGTAGAATAAGAAAGGATATCCACTCCTGGTGGAGAATCCCTACCGACATCCTAATGGGTAGCGTCTGGAAGCGAATAGGGCCCCCTGGGAGAACAGTGCCATCAATTGCCGAGACTACCAATGGGGTAGTGAGAGGTGAAAGGGTAAGCTTCATAGAAGAAGCAGTTCTCCAATCCATAAAATTGCCGGCAGCCCCGGAATCCAGGTATGCAAGGGTTGACTGAGGAGAAGTGCCTACATGAAGGAACACCGGCAAGAGCAGGCGAGAAGGTGATGATTCTGGGTCCAATACTCCACCTTCCAAATGTATTAGACCCGAGCGTTTCCCGGACGAAGCGAGCAGGAGTCACGAAAATGACCCTTGCCCCCACAATAGAGGCACAAGCCCAGAGTTCTGCGCCTAGCACGTTCTTCGGGGGTTAGTCTGGTCCGGCCCAGCTGCATAGGTTCTTCAGCAGGTAGAGGATGCTCCACGGAATGAAGGGAGGGGAGCTCAGACTGGCTAGGACCCAGAGAGTGCTGGCGTCTTTTTTCTAAGGACCTCTCTTGAAAACGAATGTCGATCTGGTTGCATAATGAAATTACATCGTCCAGACCGACGGGAATGGCTCTTCCCGCTAATTCGTCTTTCACTCGGTCAGAGAGGCCATGTAAAAAGGTAGCGACCAGGGCCTCATTATTCCAGCTCAATTCAGCTGTGTGGATACGGAACTGAAGAGCATATTGCCCCACTGAACTAGATTCTTGGCGAAGACGTAAGACAGCACTAGCCGCTGAAGAAGCCCGAGCCGGCTCTTCTAAGATATTACGAAAGAGCTTCAAGAAATCGGACAGACTGGAAACCACCGGATCGTTCCTCTCCCACAGGGGGGCAGCCCAGGCCAAAGCTTCACCGGAGAGGAGGGAAATGATATAGGCTACCTTAGCCCGGTCAGACAGGAAGCTTTGAGGCTGAAGCTCAAAATGAATTGTGCATTGGCTGAGAAACCCCCTGCAGGCCTTGGAGTCCCCAGAGAAACGGGACGGAGCTGGCAATCCCAGTGAGTGTGAGGCTGCGACTGGTGCGATAGGTACAGCCGCTGGTTGTACTTGGGGTTGCGGATTCGGGGTTCCCAAGGAGACCTGAAGCTGCTCGAATCGAGAAGCCAGATCCTGGAGGAATCGCATCACCTGAGTCTGATTTGATTCCTGGGTCTCAAGTCTGCGAACTATGCCCTGCAATGGATCATCCGCGGGGAGCGGGATGTCAGCCGGGTTCATGGCTGATCAAACTGTCAGGATCAAAAATTAAAGTGAAGTTCCCCTGGCCTTCTTTCACTATCCCAGCGCTAAAGAAGCTCACAGGTGACTTATAACAGACTACAATGAATACGTGACCGTATTCATTAACCCAAATGTTCACTATATGTATCTATATCAGCAGCCGCTTAAACACAACAAATATTTTGCAGAACATAAAACTATAAAACTTATAAAAACACAATCAAATCCCTGGGTAGGATAATGAAAGTTTTCTATAGCAGCGCTCAGGTGGTCAATAGACTCCCTTGTCCACTCACTCTTATTTACAGTTCATAAGAGTACATATAGAACTTATGAAAAAAGATGTTGTTGTAAATGACATATAGCTCCAGATGTCTTCTTAATATGATCCACTTTAAATCATCAGTTGTATCCCCTTTCGGGTGGGTACTCACCACACACAGGATTTAAACAGGCACCTCACAGATCCCATCCGATGGTCATCCGATCATCCTAATCCTGGTTCTGATTACTCCTTCTAAAGCCTCCAGAGATCACCCGATAATCACCAGCAGATGTTCAAAGTGAAAGGAAAGAGAAGCCACCAATAGTGTAATCCCGTAGAGTATCTTTTAATCAGTCTATAAAAATTGTTTCCACAACATATCTTCCATATGGTAAAAATCAAGCAGTAAAATAGCAGCAGTGTAATTCAAAACCGCCGTGCTGTTCCCCCAGGCTCCTAACAGGTGCAGTGTATCAGCTGGTACAGCTTGTGTTTAACCAGACTTACTGCCGCTTCCTGTGTTTGGAGCGCACCTGGAACGCACCAACGTCACTTCCTTTCAGCCGCAAAGTCACACCCTGACGTTTCGTCTTCTCGACTTCCTCTGAGGGCGTGACTCTGCAGCACGGCTCACAGGAATATATACACACACAAGTGATTGAAAGACAAGTTTAACCCCTCCTATATGCTAATCAATGCCATTTAATTACTCAAATCAGCAGAACGCATTGTAGTCACAGGGGTCTCGTCATTTTAAATCACTTAACACATTAAATCAACAATAACCTCTTATACATTGATCTTGAAAAGCGTTATTAAGATAATAATAACATAATCGAATAGTTAAAATAAATCAATAAAAGCTGAGTCTCCATAATATCATTCATTATCACAGATAAGCACCCAGCACTAGTGCCATCTTGAGTATGAATACCAAACAGCAGTCTAAATTTCTACAAATATAGGAATAAATTTTATATATATATATATATATATATATATATATATATCTCAACACTCAACGTTAAAATACAATATTAAAATTAAATATATAAAATTTACTTCTAAAAAATCCTAAAACATACTACATAAAATGCTAATCGTCAAAATTGTTTCATAATTATGTTATTAACATTTTTATAGACTGATTAAAAGATACTCTACGGGATTACACTATTGGTGGCTTCTCTTTCCTTTCACTTTGAACATCTGCTGGTGATTATCGGGTGATCTCTGGAGGCTTTAGAAGGAGTAATCAGAACCAGGATTAGGATGATCGGATGACCATCGGATGGGATCTGTGAGGTGCCTGTTTAAATCCTGTGTGTGGTGAGTACCCACCCGAAAGGGGATACAACTGATGATTTAAAGTGGATCATATTAAGAAGACATCTGGAGCTATATGTCATTTACAACAACATCTTTTTTCATAAGTTCTATATGTACTCTTATGAACTGTAAATAAGAGTGAGTGGACAAGGGAGTCTATTGACCACCTGAGCGCTGCTATAGAAAACTTTCATTATCCTACCCAGGGATTTGATTGTGTTTTTATAAGTTTTATAGTTTTATGTTCTGCAAAATATTTGTTGTGTTTAAGCGGCTGCTGATATAGATACATATAGTGAACATTTGGGTTAATGAATACGGTCACGTATTCATTGTAGTCTGTTATAAGTCACCTGTGAGCTTCTTTAGCGCTGGGATAGTGAAAGAAGGCCAGGGGAACTTCACTTTAATTTTTGTATACTTTGTGTTTAATCTCTGGCTTTGCAATGGATGCGATCAGATTTCTGAATAACAGGCAATTAGATATAGCTAACTTGTTCTCTGTTAATGAACAAGTCAGACTAGAAGAAAATTATAGCGGTATTATTACAGCACTAGGAAGCGCTTTGGAAAAGCAGGTTAGGACGTGGTGGGACATCTGTACTATTGAACATTATTTGAAAGAAAAAATTATAGTTCGCAGTCTGAGGTGGGAAGTAGCACCTCAAGACGCTTTGGATGATCCTGAATCAATGTCTGAGTGGCTAAAGTTTTTTAATGGAGTGGGTTTACAGTTGCAGGAACTTATTCTGCAAAGAAAAAAGAAGAAAATGATTAAATTGGAGAATAGGATCAACCAACTTCAAGCACAGTTGGATCCAATTAAAGATACACAGCAGATAATTGATTTCAATAATAGGATTAAAAAGAGACTTGAGAAAGTCGATAAAGATACTCAAAAGAAAAAAACTAAGAAATTTTATCGAGATTTAAATGATTTTAAAAATAATACCATCTATTACTGGCAAGATGGAACGCATACAAATGATTTGGCGAATAATGATATACAAATTGAAGTGGATCCAGTTCCTAGTCAAAATGGAACATCCATGCCTAGTACTCCTAGACAAACACAAAGGATGAATAACCCCAGTAGGACTAATACCACTGCCCCACCCTTCAATCACCTCACCCCTAGGAGAGATAATCAAGGGAGAGGGAGAGGAGGAAAGGGTCGTGGGAACACAAGTGTGAACCAACAGTATATGGCTCACAATGAAACCTACAATGTCCCGGTGGCTAATAGATATGAGACCTTGAGGGATGGAGTAGATAGGAATGAGGCCTATCATCCACGTCCTTTTCAGTGGAGAGGAAGGGGAAACAGGAGGAGAGGAAGGGGTCAACCACCACAAAGGGGGAGACCACCAACCCAATACTCACAGTATTACCCTCAACAAGTACCCACGCATTATCAAGTACCCTCACATCAACAATATGCACCCGAGTACAGAGACCAACAGTGGAGGGACCAACAGAACTGGGATCATACTCAACAACAAAGTTTAAGGAGAACAGAAAACGAGGATGTAGAGCAGGAGCACGAATCCAGCAAAAAAAGGAGGCTGGAAAAAGACTAACTGGTATCTATAACCTCAGTGGGGTTGATTTGACACACAAAGAGACCAATATCCTACAATTAGGTCTGAAATGTGGTTTGAAAAGATCGATAAACAAATTCGATGTATATATTGATATTCATAGATACATGAGGAAACTCAGTATCAAGAAATATTTCTTGAATAAAATGTCAAACCCAGTGAGTGGAAACATTGGATCATCAGTGGCGGTTGATAGTGGACTTAAAAATAAGTCTCTATTTAACCCCCCAAATACGGCAATTCATCACCTTGAGGTGTTTAAAAGTTTAGTATTACGAGATATGGAGAAAATTATTCCCAAAAAAGGAGTTAATCCTCGATTTATTTGCGATGGCATAGAAATGTTGGAGAAAAGAAATGATGTAGTAGTCAGACCAGCAGATAAAGGAGGAGGTGTGGTGGTCTTGTCGAAAGATTATTATGTTGGCCAATTAACAGAAATGTTGGCTGACACTGATACATATAAAAAATTAAGTCACGACCCTACACCTCAATATAATGTAGAATTGGGCCACTTGGTGGAGTATGGATTTAAAGGACATACTTTAACAGTTAAAGAGAAGCGTTATTTGACACCAAGCAGTACAAGGATTCCTACAATTTATACGCTACCCAAAATACATAAAGACTCCCAAAATCCCCCAGCCAGGCCAATTGTGAATGGGATTGGCTCTGTAACCTCAAGGATAGGGGAGTACTTGGATCGGTTTTTGCAGAGTAGTGTCAAAACAACAAAAGCGTATTTGAAGGACACCAAGGATTTATTACAATCCCTGCAGAATATACATTTAGAAGACCGAGGAGAAGTATTTTTTGTGACGTCTGACGTATCCTCCCTGTATACAATAATACAGCATGACGACGCCCTACTCGCCCTCAATTGGGCTTTGAGCCAAAGAGATGATCTTCCCCATCATCAAAAAGTTTTTTTAAAAGAGGTTTTAGATTTTTGTTTGTCACATAACTATTTTTGGTTCAACAATGAGTTTTTTATCCAAAAGAGAGGCGTGGCAATGGGCGCAAAATTTGCACCTAGTATTGCAAATTTATTTATGGGGGAGTGGGAGGATAAGTATATTTTTGTGAATAAAAGACGGGAACTCCTGTTTTACAGACGATTCATTGATGATATTATTTTTATATGGGAAGGATCTGAAATATCTCTTAATAATTTTTTAACATATCTCAATAATAACTCCAACAATATTAAATTGACGCGTACATGGAGTAAAGATCAAATAGATTTTTTGGATGTCAGCATCTATAGAAATGGTGATAAATTAGACACAAAAGTATTTTTCAAACCAACAGACCGGAATAGTTTCCTACCTATACAAAGTGGCCACCACCCGGTTTGGTTAAAAAATATACCAAAAGGACAATTTATGCGGGTGAAACGAAATTGCTCTACAGAAGAGAATTATCTGTCTCAGTCTGTAATATTGAAAAACAGATTCAGAGAGAAGGGGTATAAACCCCAAGAATTGGATAGAATCTCAGAGGAGATTAGAGCGATACCACGAGAACAAGTAGTAGGAGAAGGTGTGAGGATTCGAACTTCAACCTGCCATGAGTGGAGTTTTATTTCATCATTCCATGCACAATATAGAGAGGTTGAGACAGTGTTAAAAAATCATTGGCATGTACTCTGTCTAGATAAAAGTTTGAAACCAGTGTTGCCAGAAGCTCCTAAATTTATTTATAGAAAGGCACCTAATGTAGGAGACAAGGTGGTAAAAAAGGTGCTGGATCAACCAAGAAGACCATTGTCCTTTTGGGACAAAAAAGGTTTTTTTGCTTGCCGTAAGTGTAAGGCGTGTAGAGAAATAGCTGAACCCATAAGAGGTATTGACTGCTTTACATCCACAGTAGTGATGAGCCGAACACCCCCGGGTTTGGTTCGCACCAGAACCCGCGAACGGACCGAAAGTTCGAACGAACATTAGAACCCTATTAAATACAATGGATGCGAACGTTCGAATTCTAAAGTGCTAATTATAACAACTATTATGCATGTTATTGTCATAAATAGGGTTTGGGAACCCGGGTTCTGCACCAGGGGACATGTATCAATGCAAAAAGAAGTTTTAAAAACGGTCGTTTTTCGGGAGCAGTCATTTTAATGATGCATAAAGTGAAAAAAAAAAAGTCAAATATTCCTTTAAATATCGTACCTGGGGGGTGTCTAAAGTATGCCTGTGAAGTGCCACGTGTTTCCCGTGTTTAGAACTGTCCCTGCACAAAATGACACTTCTAAAGGAAAAAAAAGCCATTTAAAACTGCTTGCGGCTTTAATGTAATGTCTGGTCCCGGTAATATGGATGAAATTCTTTAAGAAAAATGGCATAGCTACCCCATGACCCCCCCCCCCCTACCCCAGCCCATTACCAGCCCCTTTGGGTCTTGTATGGATATTAAGGGGAACCCCGCACATAAAATAAAAAAGGCCCTATATACTCTGAACAGCCGTATACAGGCGGTGCATACAAGACAGGGACTGTAGGTTTGTTCTTATGTAGAATCTGTTTGTAATTTTGAACAGGTACATTGTTGAAGTGTAGCTCCAGCCCAAAAATCTATTTTTAAACTTTTTGGGAAACATAGGTAAGGGTTATCACCCCTGTAACATTTGTTTTGCTGTCTGTGCCCCTGTTCAGAACATTTCACCTCACTTTCCGTCCCAATGACAACTGTTTTTGAAATGTGGTGTTTTTCTTGAAACAAGGATTGCTGATAAAGCATCAGTACAGATGAGACCCCTTTCTCCCATATTTATTCTTACAGGAGAGAATTTTCCTTTCTAGGGGTAGATTTCCTCTCACTTCCTGTTGTCTTCTTTCGTTTGCAAGTAGGAGTCGTTTGTAAGTTGGATGTTTGAAAGTAGGGACCTGCCGTATATACTCTGCAGAAATAGGCCCCTTAGTTGTTGGTGTTGGCACAACACTGTAAGCACTCAGTTACTCTTGGTTGGTGCTGGAACGCCCTGCTGTCAACTATTATATCAGGAATTTTAATTACATATAATTGTTGAACAGTGGTAGTAAAAATTGGGGCTTTGATGGTGGTGCTGGTGCCACAACACTGTAAGCCCTGACAGTTACTCTTGGTGGGTGCAGCAATGGGCCCTGCTGTGAATTATTAGATCAAGAATTGTAATTACATGCCCCTTTTGAACAGGGGCTGAAAAATTGGGCCTTTCGTGGTGGTGGTGGTGGTGGCGTTGCCACAAGACTGTAAGCCCTCAGAGTTACTCTTGGTGGGTGCAGCAATGGACCCTGCTGTGAATTATTAGATCAAGAATTGTAATTGCATGCCCCTGTTGAACAGGGGCTGAAAAATTGGGCCTTAGGCACTGGTGGCACAACACTACAACCCCTCACAGATACTGTACTTGGAGCACAGCAATGAGCCCTATGGCAAATTATTGCTAAAAAAATTGTAATTACACGCCCCTGTAAAACAGGGGCTGAAAAATTGGGCCTTAGCCACTGGTGGCGGCACCCATAAACAAAAATGATCTTCCAAGCTATCATCATCAATCGTATCATTGAGGACTCGGAGGAGGAGGATAGCCAGTCAACATAACAGCACAGGCACTCAGCATCAGCATCAGTCTTGAAGGGATGTGACATGTTAAAATCAATTAGTCTGTTATATCAGCATCAGGTGTGTGGTAGCTGGTGGTGATCCAAGACTGGTTCATCTTGATGAAAGTCAGTCGATCAACCGAGTCGGTGGACAGGCGCACCCTGTGATCCGTGACAAATCCTCCAGCAGCACTGAATGTGCGTTCCGAAAGAACGCTGGATGCAGGACAGGCCAGTAGCTCAATTGCATACTGTGCAAGCTCTGGCCAGTGATCCATCCTCAAGACCCAGTAAGCCAGAGGATTTTCGGTGGGGAAGGTGTCCAAGTCTGACCTTGCCCCTAGATATTCCTGCACCATGTTTATCAGACGCTGGCGATGGTTGCTGGAACCGATCATACTTTGGGGCTGCGGACTAAAGAATTGTCTGAACGCATCGGTCAGACGGCCACCTTCCCCACCGCTCCTTCTTTGACTGGCCGAAGCCTCAGCAACTCGTTGTCCAGGACCAGGAGTTTGTAACCTCCCAGTCTCTGGGAACGCGTTGCACAGACCTTTCTGCAAGGCCTCCCGGAGTTGTCTCATCCTCTGCTCCCTCTGCGACGGTAACATAAGGTCCGCAACCTTACCCTTGTACCGTGGATCAAGGAGAGTGGCCAGCCAGTAATGGTCCCTCTCCTTGATCCGAAGAATACGAGGATCCTTCCGCAGACTTTGCAGGATCAGGGAGGCCATGCAGCGTAGGTTTGCTGAGGCATTCGCTCCGGAGTCCTCTGGGTCACTAAGGACGACATGATCCGCAGCCACCTCCTCCCAGCCACGTACAAGTCCACTGGTTTCTTGGGACTGTAAATCATCCCTAAAAGACTGCTGCTGATGATGCTGAGTGCCAGCCTCCACCTCCATGCTGACACAATCCTCCTCCTCCTCCTCCTCCTCCTCTTCCTGTGCGATGGGTGGGACAGAAGGAACACTGTCTGGGTAAAGGGGGCCTTGAGAGGCAAGGAAGTCCTCCTCTTCCTGCCTCTGTTCTGCCTCAAGTGCCCTGTCCATTATTCCACGCAGCGTGTGCTCCAACAGGTGGACAAGAGGTACAGTGTCACTGATGCATGCACTGTCACTGCTCACCATCCTCGTGGCCTCCTCAAATGGTGCCAGGACAGTGCATGCATCCCTGATCATGCCCCACTGGCGTGGAGAAAAAAAACCAAGCTCCCCTGACCCTGTCCTGGTGCCGTAGTCGCACAGGTACTCATTGATGGCCCTCTGCTGCGTGTGCAGCCGCTGCAGCATGGCCAACGTTGAGTTCCACCTGGTGGGCATGTCACATATAAGGCGGTTCTTGGGCAGGTTCAACTCCTTTTGCAGCTCAGCCAGGCGAGCACTGGCATTATAAGATCTGCGGAAATGCACACAGACTTTCCTGGCCTGCCTCAGGACATCCTGTAAGCCCGGGTACCTGCCCAAGAACCGCTGCACCACCAGGTTAAGGACGTGAGCCACACAGGGCACATGGGTCAGTTGTCCCTGTCGGAGGGCGGAGAGGAGGTTGGTGCCATTGTCGCAAACCACCATTCCTGGCTTAAGCTGGCGTGGCGTCAACCACCTCTCGGCCTGGCCCTGCAGAGCAGACAGGACCTCTGCCCCAGTGTGGCTTCTGTCCCCCAAACACACCAGCGCAAGCACGGCATGGCATCTTTTTGCCTGCGTACTTGCGTAGCCCCGTGAACGGCTACGGAGCACCGCTGGTTCATAGGACAAACCACAGGAAGAGGCCATGGAGGAAGAAGAAGAGGAGGGGGTGGAGGAGAGAGGTGTGTCACAACCAGTAGTAGCATTTTGGAGGCGTGGCGGTGGGACAACCTCCAACACTACTGCACCTTGTCCTGCATCCTTCCCAGCTGCCAAAAGAGTGACCCAATGGGCCGTGAAAGAAAGGTAACGTCCCTGTCCATGCCTGCTGGACCATGAGTCAGCGGTAATATGCACCTTACCGCTGACCGCCCTGTCCAGCGAGGCCAAGACATTGCCTTCCACATGCCGGTAGAGAGCCGGAATAGCCTTCCGTGAGAAAAAGTGGCGTTTGGGAACCTGCCACTGAGGAACCGCACATTGCACAAACTCACGGAAGGGGGCCGAGTCTACCAACTGAAAAGGCAGCAGTTGAAGCGCTAGCAATTTAGCCAAGCTAGCATTCAACCGCTGGGCATGTGGATGGCTGGGAGTGAACTTCTTTCGACGGTCCAGCAGCTGGGGCAGGGAAATTTGCCTGCTAGAATCGGACGTCGGTGTACTGCTAGCAGAGTGGCCGCAAGTACTTGGCTGTGACACACCTAATTCTACACCTTCATTCCTCTCAGTGCATGTTTCAGAGAGGACTGAAGTTATAGTGGGGTTGGAGATCCCAGCTGATGCGGTGCAAGGAGAGGTCCGCTTTGTTCTTTGGTGTGGGTCTTTGAGGTAGGCTTGCCAACGAGCTGCATGGCAGGTCAACATATGTCTGGTCAGGCATGTGGTACCCAAGCGGCTGATGTTTTGGCCACGCGATATACGCTTGAGACATATGTTGCAAACAGCAGCTGTGCGATCTGATGCACTAGCCTCAAAAAAGGCCCACACCAAAGAACTTTTTGAATGACGGGCAGAGGCAGCGCCCTGCACAGGCGGAGCTCTGCGGTGTGATTCCGTCGGTGTACTGCCCTTACGCTGGCCACCAAAGGGCATCCTGCCTCGTTGGAGATGTGCCTCCTCCTCATCCTCCTCCTCCTCCTCTCTCCTATTAGGCACCCACGTGGAGTCAGTGACCTCATCATCACCTCCCTCCTCATCACTGGAGCCAATCTGGCAGTATGCTGCAGCTGCTGGAACATGACTGCCAGATTGGTGTCCTTCTTGAGCATCCCCTCTGTCTGCTCTCACGCTACTGCCTTCCTCTAGCTGGGTTTCATCATCAGACCCTTCGAAACGCTGGGCATCCTCCTGGAGCATGTACCCAACACTGTGCTGAAACAGTTCGGGGGACTCCTCAGGAGGAGGACATGGTGGGTCTAGGGAAGGAGTGACTGATGATGAGTCTGACATTGATACCAGGGAAGAGGACGCTTTGGCAGCTGCTTTTCCAGTACCCTGAGCCTGGGTGAGAGAGGATGAGGAGGAGGAGGAGGGCTTGGTCATCCACTCTACCAAGTCTTCGGCATGATGTGGCTCAACATGTCCAGCTGCCGAAAAGAAGGACAAGCGTGTCCCATGGCCATGTGCTGATGACAATGCACCGCGTCCACGACCAGCACTGTTGCCCCCAGACACAGAGCCTGCTTGCCCTCTTTTATTGCCTCCTGACTGTCTGCCTCTCCTTGTTTGCCTTCCAGACATTCTAATAGATGGCCTGCAGGGAGATGGGAAAAAAGCAATAAGGGCTACCTTCAGGTGTCCTTCTCTGTCCCTTGAAACAAGGACTTTGACAGTGAAAGAAACTGACACACTCTCCCTACCTACAGTTTTCTGTCCCTAGAAAAAATGTTTTTTTTAAGCACAATTTAGCACAAGGAGAATTCACTCACTGTCCTTCCAGGTCCCTGGAAACAAGGACTTTGACAGTGAAAGAAACTGACACACTCTCCCTACCTACAGTTTTCTGTCCCTAGAAAAAATGTTTTTTTTAAGCACAATTTAGCACAAGGAGAATTCACTCACTGTCCTTCCAGGTCCCTGGAAACAAGGACTTTGACAGTGAAAGAAACTGACACACTCTCCCTACCTACAGTTTTCTGTCCCTAGAAAAAATGTTTTTTTTAAGCACAATTTAGCACAAGGAGAATTCACTCACTGTTCTTCCAGGTCCCTGGAAACAAGGACTTTGACAGTGAAAGAAACTGACACACTCTCCCTACCTACAGTTTTCTGTCCCTAGAAAAAATGTTTTTTTTAAGCACAATTTAGCACAAGGAGAATTCACTCACTGTCCTTCCAGGTCCCTGGAAACAAGGACTTTGACAGTGAAAGAAACTGACACACTCTCCCTACCTACAGTTTTCTGTCCCTAGAAAAAATGTTTTTTTTAAGCACAATTTAGCACAAGGAGAATTCACTCACTGTCCTTCCAGGTCCCTGGAAACAAGGACTTTGACAGTGAAAGAAACTGACACACTCTCCCTACCTACAGTTTTCTGTCCCTAGAAAAAATGTTTTTTTTAAGCACAATTTAGCACAAGGAGAATTCACTCACTGTCCTTCCAGGTCCCTGGAAACAAGGACTTTGACAGTGAAAGAAACTGACACACTCTCCCTACCTACAGTTTTCTGTCCCTAGAAAAAATGTTTTTTTTAAGCACAATTTAGCACAAGGAGAATTCACTCACTGTCCTTCCAGGTCCCTGGAAACAAGGACTTTGACAGTGAAAGAAACTGACACACTCTCCCTACCTACAGTTTTCTGTCCCTAGAAAAAAAAATTTTTTAAGCACAATTTAGCACAAGGAGAATTCACTCACTGTCCTTCCAGGTCCCTGGAAACAAGGACTTTGACAGTGAAAGAAACTGACACACTCTCCCTACCTACAGTTTTCTGTCCCTAGAAAAAATGTTTTTTTTTAAGCACAATTTAGCACAAGGAGAATTCACTCACTGTCCTTCCAGGTCCCTGGAAACAAGGACTTTGACAGTGAAAGAAACTGACACACTCTCCCTACCTACAGTTTTCTGTCCCTAGAAAAAAATTTTTTTTTAAGCACAATATAGCACAAGCACAAAACACACTGACACTCTCCCTACCTATCCTTCTCTTTCCCTAAACTAAAGGAATCCAGGTTAAGCAAGAAAGAAATAAAAGTCACTGTCCCTGCCTATGCTGCTCTATCCCTGCTCCGGAACACACTACACTAGGCCGCCGTGCTGGCGGCCTTTTATAGTGTGGGGCGTGTACTAAACACCCTCAGCAATAATTGGCCACAGGCATCCTGCCTGTGGCCAATCATTGCTCTCCTCGCTGCCGGCGCTGTGATTGGCCAAGCATGCGGGGTCACAGTGCATGCTTGGCCAATCACAGCGCCTGGATGACACTGCGATGGCGTAGTGCATTGTGGGCCGTTCGCGTCACTCGAATTTGGCGCGAACGGCCCAAATCGTTCGATCTTCGTCGAACGATCGAACAGCCGATGTTCGAGTCGAACGTATGTTCGACTCGAACACGAAGCTCATCCCTAATCCACAGTAAATAAAAAAGAATTCGCCATCAAAGAGTTTATAACTTGTAATATCACACATGTGGTATATGTGTTATTATGCCCATGTGGGTTAATGTATGTGGGACGGACAAAAAGATGCCTTAAAGTAAGGATTGGAGAACACATTAAGAATATTAAATTGGGGTTTAAAGACCATAATGTGTCTCTCCATTTTAAGCTACATCATGATCAAAACCCTTTAGGTTTGAAATTTTGGGGGGTGGACCATATTAAACCTACATGGAGAGGAAGTAATTTGGTAAGGGAATTATCCAAACGAGAAACTTTTTGGATTTATTCCTTGGATACCCTCACCCCCAAAGGGTTAAACGTCGAGTTAGATATAAATTGTTTCATTAGTGACTTTTAGTGTTATTATTTGTTTTACCGTTTAGTAGGTTTATATTATATATATGTGGAATTTATTTATAAACCTTTAGGTATTAATAACATAATTATGAAACAATTTTGACGATTAGCATTTTATGTAGTATGTTTTAGGATTTTTGAGAAGTAAATTTTATATATTTAATTTTAATATTGTATTTTAACGTTGAGTGTTGAGATATATATATATATATATATATATATATATATATATATATATATAATTTATTCCTATTTTTGTAGAAATTTAGACTGCTGTTTGGTATTCATACTCAAGATGGCACTAGTGCTGGGTGCTTATCTGTGATAATGAATGATATTATGGAGACTCAGCTTTTATTGATTTATTTTAACTATTCGATTATGTTATTATTATCTTAATAACGCTTTTCAAGATCAATGTATAAGAGGTTATTGTTGATTTAATGTGTTAAGTGATTTAAAATGACGAGACCCCTGTGACTACAATGCGTTCTGCTGATTTGAGTAATTAAATGGCATTGATTAGCATATAGGAGGGGTTAAACTTGTCTTTCAATCACTTGTGTGTGTATATATTCCTGTGAGCCGTGCTGCAGAGTCACGCCCTCAGAGGAAGTCGAGAAGACGAAACGTCAGGGTGTGACTTTGCGGCTGAAAGGAAGTGACGTTGGTGCGTTCCAGGTGCGCTCCAAACACAGGAAGCGGCAGTAAGTCTGGTTAAACACAAGCTGTACCAGCTGATACACTGCACCTGTTAGGAGCCTGGGGGAACAGCACGGCGGTTTTGAATTACACTGCTGCTATTTTACTGCTTGATTTTTACCATATGGAAGATATGTTGTGGAAACAATTTTTATAGACTGATTAAAAGATACTCTACGGGATTACACTATTGGTGGCTTCTCTTTCCTTTCACTTTGAACATCTGCTGGTGATTATCGGGTGATCTCTGGAGGCTTTAGAAGGAGTAATCAGAACCAGGATTAGGATGATCGGATGACCATCGGATGGGATCTGTGAGGTGCCTGTTTAAATCCTGTGTGTGGTGAGTACCCACCCGAAAGGGGATACAACTGATGATTTAAAGTGGATCATATTAAGAAGACATCTGGAGCTATATGTCATTTACAACAACATCTTTTTTCATAAGTTCTATATGTACTCTTATGAACTGTAAATAAGAGTGAGTGGACAAGGGAGTCTATTGACCACCTGAGCGCTGCTATAGAAAACTTTCATTATCCTACCCAGGGATTTGATTGTGTTTTTATAAGTTTTATAGTTTTAAACTGTCAGGATCACCTGTGGCCAGGTGACAGATGCACACCGTAGGGGGACAGGAGTGCACCGCGAGGTAGTGAACCCTATGGCTGGCTTCTGCGGATAGGAAACTGGGTGGTTGTGGAAAGCGGGACCAGAGGAGCACAACCGGGATCCAAACGGAAGCTAGAGCCAAGATTCCCCAGGGCGCGGAGTCTAAGACCCAGCTGGTCTTCTCCAGGGCCTCTAGTGGTGAGGATGTTAGCTGCAGGCTGGGACCAGGTCGCGGCCCCTGGAGTCTCCTAGCTCACGCCCCGTAGGATAAGGGGAAAAGAGGGGAAGCAGCAGCACACGATAAGAGAGAACCGAATAACAAGCTGAAGGTCAGGGGCCACGAGCAGACAAGGATAACGAAGAACGAGCCGAAGGTCAAGGGTCACGAGCAGACAGGGATAGTCGGGGACAAGCCAATAACGTAACAGAGAGACAGACGTAGCACACGGCAGGCAGGAACCCAAACACACAATGCCTAACAAACACGTTGATCAGCAAAGCAGGCTTGCAGTGCACAGGTTAATATAGTGTTCTGTGATAGGGCCTGGGGTGAAGTCAGGCTGGGAGGAGATTATAAAGGAAGCCAGGTGAAGGAGGTCTGGTCTCTAGATGAACACATGAGGAGGAAGGTAAGATGGCAGACAGACATTAATGCATATCCATGACACCACACATGTGGTATCGCCATACTCAGGAGGAGTAGCATAATGTATTTTGGGGTGTCATTTTTGCTATGTACATGCTATGTGTTGGAAATATCTTATAAATGGACAACTTTGCGTAAAAAAAATGCGTTAAATTTTTTTTCCACCTTTTCCAAAAACTTCTGGAAAAAAATGAACCGTTCAAAAGATTCATTATGCCTCCATAGATTATACGTTGGGGTGTTAGCTTTCCAAAATGGGGTCATTTTGTGGGTGTTTCCATTGTCCTGGTGCTCCAGGGCCTTCAAAAGTGTAATAGATAGTCAACTAGTTAGATGTGTAATTTATGCTCCTAGAACACCTAATGGTGTTCCCTGCATGTTGGGCCTCTGTATGTGGCCAGGCAGTAAAAAAGTCCCACACATGTGGTATTGTAATACTCAGGAGGAGTAGCAGAATGTATTTTGGGGTGTCATTTGTGGTATGCACATGCCATGTGAGAGAAATAAGCTATTACAATGACAATTTTGAGAAAAAAAAATCTTAATTTTGCAAAGAATCGTGGGAAAAAATTACAACTTCAAATAACTCACCATGCCACTTACTAAATACCTTGGAATGTCTACTTTCCAAAAAGGGGTTATTTGGGGGGCATTTGTACTTTCCTGGCTTGTTTAGGGTCTCAAGAAATGATAGGCCACCAGTACATCAGATGTGATATTTTTTTTATGATTTGCACTATAGCTTGTAGACTCTAAAACTTTCACACAGACCAAATAATTTCCAAAAATTTGGGATTATTTTTATTAAAGATATGTAGCAGTATATATTGTGGCCAAAATTTATGAAGAAAAATTAATAATTTGCAAAATTTTATCACAGAAACTAAGAAAAATAAGTTTTTTTTCAAAATTTTCAGTCTTTTTTCATTTATAGCGCAAAAAATAAAAAACCCAGAGGTGATCAAATACCACCAAAAGAAAGCTCCATTTGTATGATAAAAGGACAAAAAAATCATTTGGGTACAGTGTTGCATGACTGAGTAATTGTCATTCAGAATGTGACAGCACTGAAAGCTGAAAATTGGTCTGGGCAGGAGGGGTGTTTAAGTGCCCAGTAAGCAAGTGGTTAAGGTAGGCTCAGTAAGACAAAAATTCCCTTTTTGTGTGCATTAAAAAGATATGTAATGGAAATATTTAATTAAATTTTTTTTTTTTTCCTTTGTCCTAAGTTTTTTTTTTGTGTCTGTGAGCTTGTCAGCTGTGGCACAATACATTTGTATTTGGGGGTGCAAAGACTGTAGGTATTTGTATGCAGTGTACACACCACACTGCATACATACAGTTGCAAAAAAAAGTATGTGAACCCTTTTGGAATGATATGGATTTCTGCACAAATTGGTCATAAAATGTGATCTGATCCTTATCTAAAGCCTCGTACACATGACCGAGTTTCTCGGCAAGAACCAGCAAGAAACTGGCAGAGCTTTCTTGCCGAGTAAATCGGTCGTGTGTACGCGGCTATCATGTTTCTCGTCAAGAAAACCGTCAAGAATCTCGACGAGAAAAATAGAGAACCTGCTCTCTTTTTTCTCGTCGAGATTTTTGTCAGCAGGTTTCTCAACGAGAAAAGTGTGTGTGTGTGTACACTTACCTGTCCTCCGGGAAGCCCGCGCATGCTCGAAATGACTTTGACGCATGCGCGGTAGCTTCCTAGGCATAGGTAGGGTGTAGCAAGATGGCGGCGACGGCATCGAATGTGACGAGCGCACGCTCGTCGTAGTCGATTACGTCACCGCGTTCGCTCCATTCAAAGAACTGCAGGTTCTTTGAAAGGAGCGTGTGTACACTCGGCCGGGACAAGTTTCTTGTCCAAGAATCTCGTCGAGAAAAACAACGTGTTTTTTCTTGACGAGATTCTCGGTCGTGTGTACGAGGCTTTAGTCACAACAATAGACAATCACAGTCTGCTTAAACTAATAACACACAAATAATTAAATGTTACCATGTTTTTATTGAACACACCATGTAAACATTCACAGTGCAGGTGGAAAAAGTATATGAACCCTTGGATTTAATAACTGGTTGAACCTCCTTTGGCAGCAATAACTTCAACCAAACGTTTCCTGTAGTTGCAGATCAGACATGCACAATGTTCAGGAGTAATTCTTGACCATTCCTCTTTACAGAACTGTTTCAGTTCAGCAATATTCTTGGGATGTCTGGTGTGAATCGCTTTCTTGAGGTCATGCCACAGCATCTCAATCGGGTTGAGGTCAGGACTCTGCCTGGGCCACTCCAGAAGGCGTATTTTCTTATGTTTAAGCCATTCTGTTGTTGATTTACTTCTATGCTTTGGGTCGTTGTTTTGATGTTGGTGTGCTGTGCCTCTTTTTCTCCACACATAGTGTTGTGTGTTTCTTCCAAACAACTCAACTTTGGTTTCATCTGTCCACAGAATATTTTGCCAGTACTGCTGTGGAACATCCAGGTGCTCTTGTGCAAACTGTAAATGTGCAGAAATGTTTTTTTTGGACAGCAGTGGCTTCCTCTGTGGTATCCTCCCATGAAATCCATTCTTGTTTAGTGTTTTACGTATCATAGATTCACTAACAGGGATGTTAGCATATGCCAGAGACTTTGTTAAGTCTTTAGCTGACACTCTAGGATTCTTCTTCACCTCATTGAGCAGTCTGGGCTGTGCTCTTGCAGTCATCTTTACAGGACGTCCACTCCTAGGGAGAGTAGCAGCAGTGCTGAAGTTTCTCCATTTATAGACAATTTGTCTTAACGTGGACTGATGAACAGCAAGGCTTTTGGAGATACTTTTATAACCCTATAAGTCAACAATTCTTAATCGTAGGTCTTCTGAGAGCTCTTTTGTGCGAGGCATCATTGTTTTTTTTATAGGGCAGTGCAGCTGTAACCAACACCTCCAATCTCATCCACATGATTGGACTCCAGTAGGCTGACACCTCACTCCAATTAGCTCTTGGAGATCTCATTAGTCTAGGGGTTCACATACTTTTTCCACCTGCACTGTGAATGTTTACATGGTGTGTTCAATAAAAACATGGTAACATTTAATTCTTTGTGTTATTAGTTTAAGCAGACTGTGATTGTCTATTGTTGTGACTTAGATGAAGATCAGATCACATTTTATGACCAATTTGTGCAGAAATTCATATCATTCCAAAAGGGTTCACATACTTTTTTTTTGCAACTGTATACAGTGGTGGTGGTCTTCTCCCGGTCCTGGTCCTGCACCGGGACTTGCCAGTTCCAGGGGGAAGAACTTGGGTTTCCTCAACCCGAGGCAGTGGGTAGGCATCCCTGTGAGTGCATGCATTGAGTTTATGATAGTCCACATATAACCGTAGACTATCATCCTTCTTTCGCACCAGAATGACAGGGGAGGCCCAAGGACTGTGGCTTCTTGGATCACTCCACTCTGTAGCATGTTTCACAGTAAATCCTTGACCTCTAGGCACAGTTCTGGGAGATGTGATGGTACCACTCCCGAATGAGCGGTGTATCCTCTGTGTGGACTTTGTAATTGATGGCTTTGGTGAACCTGTAATCCTCTGGACTTGTGGCAAACACTAGCAGGTGTTTTTCCAGCAGCTGATGAAGCAGGCTCTGCTGGGGAAGGGAAAAGTCTTTAAACAGAAGGTTTAGCTGTTCTAGTAGTGACTTACGATATATTGGGTCACATCCCAGGATGCCATAGCTGCCTGTAGAGGAGCGCATACCGCTTCCACCCCTGGTTGGGCCTTGGAGATGCAGTGATGAGGTACCGCATAGAGATCAGCCAAGGTAGTGCGCCTGGGCAGCGAAATTGGTGTTGTTCCCAGGTTGATGAGTTGCACTAAGACTCTTCCCTGGTGGACCTTGAAGAAGGTATGGCCCACCAGCCACTCCCTTGGCTTTACAGGGTCCATCATAACCGTTGCCCCCTGTAACTTCTTGTGAGACTCAACAGGGAGTGACCACCAGACCACCTCTTTCAGGGGTGCCAAGAGTAATTTTAGTTTGAGGGGTTTACGAACCACCGCTCTGATTGTTTTTTGGTTGCTCTACGCTGAGCCTCATAGGCCTGGAGCACTCTGAGCCACACAGCTTGCAGGCTACTGGCCTGAATGTTCATATTTGGTCAACATATGGGGTAAGTCCAGGTCTTTCAAAGCATTCAAGCTCAGCACAATAGGCACCACTGGGTTAACTGGGCAGCAGGTCACCACTATGGATGGGCCAAACACCCCCTGGTTCGGTTCGCACCAGAACATGCGAACAGGCAAAAAATTTGTTTAAACACACGAACACCGTTAAACTCTATGGGAAACGAACATGAAAAATCAAAAGTGCTAATTTTAAAGGTTAATATGCAAGTTATTGTCATAAAAAGTGTTTGGTGACCCGAGTCCTGCCCGGAGGGGACATGTATCAATGCAAAAAAAAAAAGTTTTAAAAACTGCAGTTTTTTCGGGAGCAGTGATTTTAATAATGCTTAAAGTGAAACAATAAAAGTGAAATATTCCTTTTAATTTCGTACCTGGGGGTGTCTATAGTATGCCTGTAAAGTAGCGCATGTTTCCCGTGTTTAGAACTGTCCCTGCACAAAATTTTATTTCTAAAGGAAAAAAAGTCATTTAAAACTACTCGCAGCTATTAATGAATTGTCGGGTCCCGGCAATACAGATAAAAGTCATTGAAAAAAACGGCAGGGGTTCTCCCCCCCAGTCCATTACCAGGCCCTTTTGGTCTGGTATGAATATTAAAGCCCTGTACACACGATCGGATTTCCTATGGATTCAAATCCGATGGATTTTCCCATCGGAATTCCGATTAAGCTGACTTCCATCAGTCTTGCCTACACACCATCAGTCAAAAATCCGACCGTCCCAAACACCGTGACGTAAAACACTCAGACGAGCCGAGAAAAATTAAGTTCAATGCTCCTGAGCATGGGTCGACTTGATTCTGAGCATGCGTGGGTTTTTTCTCCGATGGAGTTCCACACAGACGATCGGAATTTGCTATAGTTATTTTTCCATCGGATAAATTTAAAACATGTTCTATTCTTTCTCACCGATGGACTGTTTTCATCGGTAAAACCGATCGTGTGTACAGGGCATAAGGGGACCCCGAACCAAAAAAAAAAAAATGGCCTGGGATTCCCCCTAAAAATCCATACCAGACCCTTATCCGAGCACGCAATCTGGCAGGCTGCAGGAAAAGAGGGGGGACGAGAGAGCGCCCCCCCTGAACCGTACCAGGCCACATGCCCTCAACATGGGGAGGATGTCCCCATGTTGATGGGGACAAGGGCCTCATCCCCACAACCCTTGCCCGGTGGTTGTGGGGGTCTGCGGACGGGGGGCTTATCGGAATCTGGAAGCCCCCTTTAACAAAGAGGACCCCCAGATCCTGCCCCCCCCATTTTAATTGGTATGGGGTACATTGTACCCCTACCATTTCACAAAGAAAAAGTGTGAAAATGGTAAACATGACAGAAGACGGTTTGGGACAAGTCCTTTATTAAAAAAAAACAAAAAAACATTCCAGCAAAGTAATCCAGTCTCTCGATGTCCAGCGTTGTAATCCATTCTCTATGTCCAGCGATGATCCATTCTCCAGCGATGCTCTCCCCTCTCCAGCGAGGAACGAAACCCCTGTGACGCGTAAGAGGGGGCGGGGTCACCCGTCCACGTCATTGGGTAACCCCGGGCTTGCTCCTTGCGTAAGGAGAAAGCCCGGGGGTTACCCAATGACGTGGATGGGTGACCCCGCCCCGTGACATCAGAGGGGTGGGGTCATCCGTCCACGTCATTGGGTAACCCCCGGGCTTTCTCCTTATGCAAGGAAAAAGCCCGGGGTTACCCAATGATGTGGATGGGTGACCCCACCCCCTCTTTTCCTTGTCACGGGGGTTTCGTTCCTCGCTGGAAAGTGGAGAGCATCGCTGGAGAATGGATCATCGCTGGACATAGAGAATGGATTACAACGCTGGACATCGAGAGACTGGATTACATCGCTGGAATGTTTTTTTTATTTTTAATAAAGGACTTGTCCCATGCCGTCTTCTGTAATTTTTACAATTTTCACACTTTTTCTTTGTGAAATGGTAGGGGTACAATGTACCCCTTACCAATTCACATGGCGGGGGGGCCGGGATCTGGGGGTCCCCTTTGTTAAAGGGGGCTTCCAGATTCCGATAAGCCCCCCGCCCACACACCTCCACAACCACCGGGCAAGGATTGTGGGGATGAGGCCCTTGTCTCCATCAACATGGGGACATCCTCCCCATGTTGAGGGCATGTGGCCTGGTACGGTTTAGGAGGGGGGCTCTCTCGTCCCCCCCCTCTTTTCCTGCGGCCTGCCAGGTAGCGTGCTCGGATAAGTGTCTGGTATGGATTTTTGGGGAGAACCCGACGCCATTTTTTTTTAAATGGCGCAGAGTTCCCCTTAATATCAATACCAGACCTGAAGGGCCTGATATGGAATTTGGGGGGCACCCCCACGTTTTTTTTTTTTGGTTCGGGGTTCCCCTTAATATTCATACCAGAGCCAAAGGGCCTGGTAATGGACTAAGGGGGGAACCCATGCTGTTTTTTTTCAATTACTTTTATCTGTATTGCCGGGACCCGACAATTCATTATAGCTGCGAGTAGTTTTAAATGACTTTTTTTCCTTTAGAAATTTAATTTTGTGCAGGGACTTTTCTAAGCACGGAAATGATGCACTACTTTACAGGCATACTATAGACACCCCCCAGGTATGAAATTTAAAGGAATATTTAACTTTTATTGTTTCACTTTAAGCATTATTAAAATCACTGCTTCCAAAAAAACTGCAGTTTTTAAAACTTTTTTTTGCATTGATACATGTCCCATGGGGCAGGAACCAGGTCCCCAAACACTTTTTTTGACAATAACTTGCATATTAACCTTTAAAATTAGCAGTTTTGATTTCTCCCATAGACTTTTAAAGGGTGTTCCACGGCTTTTCAAATTTGCCGCGAACACCCCAAATAGTTCGAACAGATAGCCCATACCTAGTCACCACGACTCTTACCTGTTCCACCACCTGGTCCTTGATTTAAATTGTCACCCTGGTGATGCCTTCCGACCAGGATAGGTAGATTATTGGCTGCTCTTAGGGACAGCCAGTAGGGGTCCAGTTGTTTCTGTGCTCCAAATCTCTGCACATATAAATCATACTCCATGACTGTGACCTCTGATCCAGTGGCAATCGGGCATGGGACTTCTTGCCCATTGACTAAGATAGATTCCACTGTCCTCGGTGTGATCATATCCTCTAACTTGCTGGGACTTTGAATTGCCATCCCTCTGCTCTGGAAGTCACTAGTTTAACAACGGCCAGGAGGAGTTTTTGAATCCAGACCACCCACAGTTCTTGGATGTGTCCATAACGGCACACCACCAGCATTTACAGTCCTCTTGGGTGGGTCCTTGCTCTTATGAGATTGGGGTGAGTCCCTTTTAGAGGAAGCTGTCTCCTGTTTTAAGGTGGCCACAACCTGAGCCAGCTTTGTCAGAAGCGGTTTGCGGGGCCGACAGGAGTGAAGGTGCCAGGGCCTCCTCCTTGAGAAATGAATGTTCATATTTCTTGGTCTTGGCCACTGTCGCATCTACCTCTTCTTGTTCCTGTGCAACCGCATCTACCACAGCATCGTGGAAGGAGGTGGTAGGGTGTGCTTTACCTTCCTCTTGCAGGGCTCCTTGGACTGGGCGAGCCTTCATACCAGCTATGAACTGGTCCGTTAGTAAGTGGTCTGAATCAGTGATGTCAGCACAGCCGCGCACATCCCTCTTTTCCCAGTGCCTCCAGAGATTCTGCATGGCTAATGGGTGAGGCACTCAACTCCTGCTGTTTCCTTACAAAGAATCTTCGCCTCAGCTCCTGAAGCGGTATCTTCTCCCCAGACAGGCCCTCCAAGTGTGACACAATCTGTTCTAAAGTGACCCATTCCTCCTCTGGCCGTGGCGGGCGTCATCCTCTAAGGCATTTATAGCCAGCTCCACCACCAGTCGGGACAGAACCTGGTACAGGCGCACAGTACTTTCCAGTCTCTCCTCCCACTCTGCCAAGGGAATATTTGAGCCATTAAACTTTGGTATTAAGGTCACATCACCAAAAAATATGGGACATAGCTCTCAAAAAACAGAACCGGTCGCTACATGCACATGTACACTCCCACTCCCCGCTCTGGCTTAATCGCCACCTGCCTAAGTTGAATATGGTACCTGACCCACAGCTCTGGGCGAAGTATGGTATACTCTACCTGTCTCAAATTTTGAAGGAGACCGGACCTAAAACCTTTCAATCACTCAAGGAAGAATTTTCACTTCCAAATAACCTAATATTTCGGTATCTTCAGGTTAGAGCACAGGCAGCTTCCCTTGCTGTTACTCTTGATACTCCGCTGGTTCTTGACTTCCTCTTTGGAGTGGAATCAACTAAGCTAATATCTAATCTATACTACACTCTCCGGCTTCATAGAACTCGGTTGGTTTCCCAGATTGCCAAGATAGCGTGGGAACAGGATGTGGGACCTATTGAGAACTCGGACTGGGGTGAAATTCTAGAGGGGGTTAAGACAGCTTCCCCTAAACTCTCGGATAGGTTGACGCAATTATATATAGTACACCGTGCATACCTTACACCACTGAAATTGGTGAAGTTTCAACCTACGAGAAGCCCCCTATGTCCCAGGTGCTCATCAGCTCCCGGCACGTTTTATCATTTGATGTGGAGCTGCCCGAACATACAGACTTACTAGCTACAGGTGACTTAGTTCCTCCATGATAATATGGGCTCCCCAGTGGGTCTTGCCCCGAAAGTGTGCCTCTTGGGTTTCCTGCCAGACATTGATATAGACAAATACCAAACTATATTCATATGTGAAACGCTATTTTTGGCAAGGAAGGTAGTTGCAAAAGTTCGAATGCAGGCACTACCCCCGACGCTGCAGAGCTGGAAAAAATTAATTAATGACACCCTTCCGTATAGGAAAATTATATACACCCATAGAGAGTGCCCTCAGAAGTTCTCTAATGTTTGGGATAGGTGGTTGAAGAATGGTGAGACTTGCACTATGTAACTTGGCCATTGGGAATGTTGGCTGCCGGGGCATACTCCCTGCTTCCATGCGTAAAACAGATTTCCTTCTATCCTACTGCTGATGGATTTTTATGTACTCAACTGATGGAATTTTTCCTTCTGTACTGTAATTCCTGTGACTCTTAAGATTGAATTACATGTATAAGTGTACAACATGTTTGCATCTCAATAAACGTGTTTCCTTGGTTAAAAAAAAAAACTTTGGTATTAGGGCTAAGGCTGATCTTAGCCAAGCCATGCTAGATCCCAATCTTTCTTCTGAACCTGCTGCAAGGGACAAATCCTGCCGACTATTCCAAGTGTGGGTAGGTGCATCGTGGTGGGCAGCAATAATTCACAAACAGTCCAAGTGCAATTGGAAGAGCTTGTATTGTAGTAAATGTAAAAACGTTCACAACAAACCAGGTGAGAGAAGGCCCTGACAGATGGGTAACCTGTCCCTACACTACCCATACGCACATGCGTACCAAGCCTGGGAGTCAGGGCCTTTAAATAGGTTCTGCCTGACCCAAGATGTTTACTAGAGTCACATGGGATGGCAGCATCCAATCGGATAGCTTCCATAGTGACCTTGGAAACCATAGAAGAACCATGTTCCTCTAGACTTCCTCTACCCCTGCTATACCATTGTGGTAGAGCTCCATCTGCAGTGGAGAAAGTAGACTGCAGGGTTGGTGAGGCTTGATTTAGGAGGGCTTTACACTGTGCACTGCATTCCCAAAAAAGTGTCAGGTGTGGTTTTCTGTGCGCTGGAGTGCATTGGCAGCTCATTCAAATTGACTGGGTTGACTTAACACAATGCATGGACAAATACTGTGCTTGTCCATACAGTAGGCTCAACTTATACTATTAGGGTTGTCATTCCATTTGTTGAATGTTGTCTTGTAATTGATTGGATCTCATTAAAAATTAAATGATGTATAGACAGAGCTAAAGCTGATCATAGGTAGCCTACTAATTACAAGGAATGCTACTGTAACGGGTCCCCAAATATCAAGGGGGTTAAAGCCGTTTCCTCTGTCCCCTCTCCTGGACACACATCCACTCGCTACCAATCTTCCACAGCCAAACGACCCCTTCCCATAGGAACCAATCCCTCTGGAAGAAACGAGACGCACTCTGTATTCTTCTGGGGTAGAAAAACTTTTATTGAGAAACATTGTAACTTTTATATACATCTAATACACAGTAGTTTAACATGAACAATGGCCCAGCTCCACCCACACATCACAAGACTCAACACATTATCCTGACGTCTGCTAGGCTTCACAAGATCCCACACAATAGAATATAACGATCCCCAATACACATCTTATCACAAAGTGTTGGCAGCCAGTCTGTCTGCCGGATACCATACACACAGGCATAGTGAACAATAGAATGCAAATCACCTTAATTCCTCCCAGCAATGATTACACAAAAGGCAGGGGCTGGGGGTGATGACATTAGCATCTAACAGTATGTGTCCCAACATCATGAAGGCGTCACTTTTCAATTACCCTGTTGAGGTCATAATTAAACAGTAAACAGTTCTTTGCAGATATTCTGAGGAATATGGTGGATCAATATTACAGACCCAATCTAGATAGCCCAAGATATATTTCTTAATGTCCATTATTTCCTGGCTCACCCTGTGTCCAAAGTGACCCTCCTGTCACACATCTCCCCTTTCGGCAGGAGACTAACAAAGGAGGTGACCCCAGACGGGTTGACTCTGAAGTTAGTCCATAGGTCCATTCTTCTAATGCCGGTATCCACACAGTACCCCAAATAAATTGCTCCAAACAGAGCATCACTTACCCAGCCAACCTCTGCCTCTCTCAGAGAACATACCCGCCGCTGGGTAGAAGACAGGGTGACTGGGCTCAGTCCATCATGCTGTTGGGGATCTGAGCTGACTGCCCAGCATCCCTGAGGTATACAAGTGGAGACTGAAGTCCCATCCCCTTGTGGTAGGTGAAAATCCCCCAGTGCTTGCAAAGCAAGGCTGACATCCTCCGGTCTCAGTGTCACACCATTTTCCGGGGTTGTGTCAGTGAGGACCGAAGTCCCATCCAGTTCCACAGGAACTCCCTCTTCTGTTAGTTGAGAGCAGAGACCCGCGGCACTCTGCTCTGTTGCCAGCTCTTCCGCTGGGTTGCTGTGAGTGGAGACCGTAGTCCCATCCACCGATATCCGCTCAAGTGGCAGTTGTGTGCAGCGGCCAGTAGCATTCTGCCCTGCTGCCAGTGATTCAGCTGGGGGTAAAAGCTTTACCACCTCAGCTTGTTGCTGGAGAGATGGGCCAACTGCCCCGGCTCCCTGAAACCCCATATCATCCACTTCGGCTTTAGGGATGGCAATCTTTAGATTTTCCACTGCCGATACTTCAGCCAGGCTAGCTCCCTGGAACTCCATATCATCCACTTCGGCTTTAGGGGTGGCAATCTTCAGATTTTCCACTGCCGATTCTTCAGCCAGGCTAGCTCCCTGGAACTCCATATCATCCACTTCGGCTTTAGGGATGGCAATCTTCAGATTTTACACTGCCGATTCTTCAGCCAGGCTAGCTCCCAGGAACTCCATATCATCCACTTCGGCTTTAGGGATGGCAATCTTCAGATTTTCCACTGCCGATTCTTCAGCCAGGATTTCATAGTTGTCAACTGGTATTTCCTGATAGTCCCAGGCAAAGGGAGCCCCACCCTGCTGCTGAGCAGAGTCTAGCAGCTGTTTGTAGGCAATCTCCAGCTCCCATTCCTGAATGGCCAGAAACTCCAAATCTTCCTGTGCCCAGTGCCCTTCCGAGACATTCAGTCTTTGCTTTCTGTGCTCCATTATTTCCTCCAAACGCCACTCCTGATCACTCCCAAAGTCAGGGTCCTCGGACAGCCTCCAATACAATAATCCCAGGCCATTATAGTCAAAGCCTTCCGTGGGGCTGTCATCCGCTGACCACTGGCACTCTTGGGCTACATACCACCGGAGGGCTCTGTAGCTCTCGTCCAACCGCATCTCTGCCCGGATCAGCCTGCTTAACTCAGCTGTCCACTCCTGCTTCGGTTGTTCCCCCAATAACAGCATTCGTACTTCATACTGCGACCAGTACCTTACATGGATGGAGGGGAGAACTTTTCCCTGGTGTTGCTGCTCGAGAGCCAGCGCTTTCTTCCAGAGTTCGCAGCGGATTGAATCAGACCATCCCAGCAGGACCTCCTCTGATACTGGTCCTCTATGCTGTATCTGCATCTCTCGCAAACTCCTTCTGAATTCCTTTTCCATGTCGGCTGGTATCTGTATCTCTTCTCTCCTTTCAGTTGGTGCTGCTTTTTTAGGTGTTGTCTCTGATTGCCGTATTTCCGCCATTCTCTGCTCATGTTGCCGCTCATCCTGCCGCTCGATGTCTCTAATGGCTTCCTGTATTGCGGTCTCTGATGGGTTAGCACCATATAATGCCAACCGCTGTCGCACTCGTTGCTGAAACAAATCTTCAACTGACCAGGGTCCTGCATCACCCTCCTTCGGCTGCATAGCTGGTCATTCACTGTGGTGGTTTGGAGTGTCCCAGGAACTGGAGGGAAAATCCCGCTGCTGCCAACCAATGTAATGGGCCCCCAAATATCAAGGGGGTTAACGCAGTTTCCAGCATTAGATGTGATTATTGTTCCATTTTTAAACTACTAGGGCAGTGGTCTCCAAACTATGACCCAAGGGATGCAGCCCTTTACTTGCCTTTATCCGGGCTTCGGGGCACTGTTTCTACCACTGATATGAGGCACTACCCTGTTTCCCCGAAAATCAGCCCGGCTCTTATATTAATTTTGCCAACAATAGACACAGTAGGGCTTATTTTCGGGGTAGGTCTTGCCATGTAATGTGTTGTCTTCTTTCCCCCTCTCCCTCCCTGCCTGACAGGAATCCCTAGTGTGAACTGAGTTAAAATGCTTGTTAAATCCTATAATCCACTATATTACAGTAGTATATAATGTACAACGTGTGTGTTTCTGTAATATAATTGTGGCAAATACCTTCATTATAGCGCCGCTCTGCACTTCTGTGACCCGCCGGAGCTCTCTTCCCAGCAAATACATTACAGAAGCACACACATTGTACATTATCTACTACTGTAATAGAGTGGATTATAGGATTTTACAAGCATTTTAAATTTGGACTTATTTTCGGGGTAGGGCTTATATTGCAGCCCTGCTGGAAAATAACGCTAGGTCTTATTTTCGGGGTAGGTCTTATTTTCGGGGAAACACGGTATTACTCCCATTGATACAAGTCATTATTCCTCCCACTGACACCAACAATGAGACACTATTCCTCCCAGAGACACCAACAATGGGGCACTATTACTTCCACTGACACTAACAATGGGACACTATTCCTTCTACTAATACACAACAGGGGGAGCTATTCCTTTCACTGACACCAACAATGAGGCACTATTTTTCCCTCCGTCAACAACATTGGGGCACTTTTCCTTTCACTGACACCAACAAAGGGGCATAATTCCCCCAACTGCTATAAATGATCCTTCACTACTCTTCCTACTGACACCAACGATGGGACAACTATTCCTCCAGCTAATAACTATGATGGGGCACTATTTCTCCTACTAATACCATTGATGGGCACTGTTCCTCCTACTAATACCAATGATGGGCAGTATTCCTTCTTCTCCTTTTTTTTTTTTCTTGTTTTTTTTTTCTCCACCTCAGACTCAACCATAGCAAGAGACTTGGTCATATTTTTGTTTGTTCATATCGTTTCTACTTCAGTTCCACATCGTTTGTGGATTTCCTTCTTTTTTTTAATATATTGTCTCTTTATTAATTAATTATTTATTGTTCATGTAAACACAACATTGTAACCTTTTATGCTTCTGTCATTCCTCCTTCTCCTGACCACAGGTGTTATGTAATTTGTTTTTTGCTTTCACCACCATGTCTGAGACATTGTCTACTCCCACTGATTCTGGGGAAACTTCTACTTTCACTGGCCACAGTTCTGTCCTCCTAGAGTAGAAAACTGTCCCTTTGTTTAGAAAATTTGGAGACTCTTGTACTTGGGTATGATAACAAGCACCTTTAATGGTCAGAAGTTCTTATTACTGGACAGAGAAGTTTTTTAACCCCGTATGCAAATATGCGCTCATGGCTTGAAGGGGTTATACCGGGGTGATGCCTGCAGCTGCGGTTGGCTTTTTAGTGGTAACAACAGATGCAGCTAAAAGCCGCACAGCTGTTATCCTAAAGTAGCGGGAGGGGACGTTCCCTCCGCCGTATATTCCGGGCATCCCGTCTCACTGGGAGTCCCGTGCCACCATTCTGCGCATCTGACGCCTAGGCTGAGACCCGTACGAAGCTGGATTCGGCTCTGATCGGGTCTCCGATGTAAAATCCCAGGAAGCGATGTCACGACGTGGCTTCTGGCTTACTTGACTGCCAATGGTGCCGATTTAAATAAAATGACAGTGTTTAGAAATGCAGATTTTGGTGATCTGAATACTTTTAAGTACAAAGGAGGGATTTGGGCTCTTTTAGACCCCCGATCCCTCCATAAAATGTACCTGTCACCACCTATTACTGTCACAAGGGATGTTTAGATTCCTTGTGACACCAATAAAAGCGATAGGATTTTTCTTGTTAAAGGGACAATGGTAAAAAAAAAAAAGCACCCCCTTCCCCGCGAGCTCGCACAGCAAAGAAAACACATACGTTAAGTCGCGCCTGCAAATGTAAACAGTGTTCAAATCACATGTGAGGTACCGCAGTGATCATCAGAGTGAGAGAAATATTTCTAGCAAAATACCTCCTCTGTAACTGGTAACCATAAAAAAAAAAAATTAAAAGTCGCCTATGGAGATTTTTAAGTAACGTAGTTTGTCGCCATTTCACTAGCATGCTCAATTTCAAAGCATAACATGTTAGGTATCTGTTTACTTGGTGTAACATCCTTTTTTTTTTTTTTTTTTTACTTCATGAAAGTGTCTTTTTCCCCCAAAAATTTTGTTTGAAAGACCGCTTTGCAAATACTGTGTGACATAACAAATTTGCAACAATCACAATTTTATTCTCTAGGATGAGTATCGCGATGGGTGCTGGTGCCCAGGTGATTCACTCAAAAACCTGCTTCTGCTGTGTTAGTAAAAATAAAATGGATTTTTATATGGTGGCACACTTTGTCCTGTTACCAATTATCTTGCTAAGCAAATAACCACCATCTCACACCTGTCTAGCCTTTTGACAAGAACAAAAGCAGCCCTTCTTGCATAATTATAGTAGACAGCATAACACAGAGATATCGCTGTCTCAGTGAACAATATTTTATGAATTTAGCAGTATACACATACTCTGCTAAATTTAAAGCAGGATGCAAGAAGATAGTTTGTCACAGTGCATTACATTTTTGAAGAATACAATGACAAGGATGGAACTTCCATGTACGAGAAGGTTACAGGCAAGCTGAGTTATCACATTTTATTTTTTCAGGCATCACTTTTAAATAACAGACCATGAATGTTTTGCTGACATATTAGGGGTATTATTGACTTTCTTTACTGCTCAGGAATTTAAAAGCCGTAAATAAGTGTGGTCTCATGCTGAGATATGTTGTGTCATTGGAATTCTGTTTTTTATTTTGTTTTTGTATATTCAAACTGTCTAGCTATTTTTAAGGAATTGCTCATAAACAAAACAAAAAAAAAAAGACAAAAAAAAAAAATAATATCAAAAAATGGCTGTGTACGACTCTATTAGTATGTAGCAAGGTTCCAGGCCTCTTTTAATCTAATGAGAACCTCTAGAGCACAGGTGTCAAACACAAGGCCTGCGGGCCGAATCCGGCCCTCTAGGCCATTTCATGTGGCCCTTGCACCTCTCCTGCAGCTGCAGGAGAGCTCCAGTCCTCCTCTGGACCTACTCCAGACCCTTACTTTCTGCTTTCAAGCAATGCATCCAGCTTATTCCCAGCAGCAGCATAAGGAAAGGTGGGTGCACTGTGATGTAAGGGAGGGTGGGGGACTCAACTTCTGATGGTGGGGTGGCTCTTGACATCTAATGTAAAGGGGAGGGGATGCGCTGGACATCTAATCTTACAGATACAACCATCACTTTTGAGGGCAATCATAATGCTGATGCGGCCCACGATGAAATTGAGTTTGACACCCCTGCTCTAGAGCCAAAGACAGCTGACATACTTCTGCATAGAGTGGGTTGCAAGGCATGGGTGTAATGTAAGGTAGATTCATGGCGCCAGACACTTCTTGAATGCAAGGAGATTTATTTTCTCTTAAACAGAACAGTGGGAGAAAGGGTTTAGGGCCAGGACACCCTTAGGTAGTTGCAATGTTATTTAGCAGACTCCGAGACTTCTACAGGTAGATAGCCATTCAGGAAAAAGCATCCAACAAGACACCACTGCTGCATGTGTAGGAGAGCTGTCTCCTATGGCAACAGTCTTAGAACAGTTCCTAACTAGGGATGAGCTTCGTGTTCGAGTCGAACATACGTTCGACTCGAACATCGGCTGTTCGATCGTTCGACGAAGATCGAACGATTTGGGCCGTTCGCGCCAAATTCGAGTGACGCGAACGGCCCACAATGCACTACGCCATCGCAGTGTCATCCAGGCGCTGTGATTGGCCAAGCATGCACTGTGACCCCGCATGCTTGGCCAATCACAGCGCCGGCAGCGAGGAGAGCAATGATTGGCCACAGGCAGGATGCCTGTGGCCAATTATTGCTGAGGGTGTTTAGTACACGCCCCACACTATAAAAGGCCGCCAGCACGGCGGCCTAGTGTAGTGTGTTCCGGAGCAGGGAAAGACAAGCATAGGCAGGGACAGTGACATTTATTTCTTTCTTGCTTAACCTGGATTCCTTTAGTTTAGGGAAAGAGAAGGATAGGTAGGGAGAGTGTCAGTGTGTTTTACTGTGCGAGTCCTTGTTTCTAGGGACAAAGAAGGAAAGTGAGGGGATTTCTCCTTGTGCTATAGTGTGCTTTAAAAAAACATTTTTTCTAGGGACAGAAAACTGTAGGTAGGGAGAGTGTCAGTTTCTTTCACTGTGCCAGTCCTTGTTTCTAGGGACAAAGAAGGAAAGTGAGGGGATTTCTCCTTGTGCTATAGTGTGCTTTAAAAAAACATTTTTTCTAGGGACAGAAAACTGTAGGTAGGGAGAGTGTCAGTTTCTTTCACTGTGCCAGTCCTTGTTTCTAGGGACAAAGAAGGAAAGTGAGGGGAATTCTCCTTGTGCTATAGTGTGCTTTAAAAAAACATTTTTTCTAGGGACAGAAAACTGTAGGTAGGGAGAGTGTCAGTTTCTTTCACTGTGCCAGTCCTTGTTTCTAGGGACAAAGAAGGAAAGTGAGGGGATTTCTCCTTGTGCTATAGTGTGCTTTAAAAAAACATTTTTTCTAGGGACAGAAAACTGTAGGTAGGGAGAGTGTCAGTTTCTTTCACTGTGCCAGTCCTTGTTTCTAGGGACAAAGAAGGAAAGTGAGGGGAATTCTCCTTGTGCTATAGTGTGCTTTAAAAAAACATTTTTTCTAGGGACAGAAAACTGTAGGTAGGGAGAGTGTCAGTTTCTTTCACTGTGCCAGTCCTTGTTTCTAGGGACAAAGAAGGAAAGTGAGGGGATTTCTCCTTGTGCTATAGTGTGCTTTAAAAAAACATTTTTTCTAGGGACAGAAAACTGTAGGTAGGGAGAGTGTCAGTTTCTTTCACTGTGCCAGTCCTTGTTTCTAGGGACAAAGAAGGAAAGTGAGGGGATTTCTCCTTGTGCTATAGTGTGCTTTAGAAAAACATTTTTTCTAGGGACAGAAAACTGTAGGTAGGGAGAGTGTCAGTTTCTTTCACTGTGCCAGTCCTTGTTTCTAGGGACAAAGAAGGAAAGTGAGGGGATTTCTCCTTGTGCTATAGTGTGCTTTAAAAAAACATTTTTTCTAGGGACAGAAAACTGTAGGTAGGGAGAGTGTCAGTTTCTTTCACTGTGCCAGTCCTTGTTTCTAGGGACAAAGAAGGAAAGTGAGGGGATTTCTCCTTGTGCTATAGTGTGCTTTAAAAAAAAATTTTTCTAGGGACAGAAAACTGTAGGTAGGGAGAGTGTCAGTTTCTTTCACTGTGCCAGTCCTTGTTTCTAGGGACAAAGAAGGAAAGTGAGGGGATTTCTCCTTGTGCTATAGTGTGCTTTAAAAAAACATTTTTTCTAGGGACAGAAAACTGTAGGTAGGGAGAGTGTCAGTTTCTTTCACTGTGCCAGTCCTTGTTTCTAGGGACAAAGAAGGAAAGTGAGGGGATTTCTCCTTGTGCTATAGTGTGCTTTAAAAAAACATTTTTTCTTGGGACAGAAAACTGTAGGTAGGGAGAGTGTCAGTTTCTTTCACTGTGCCAGTCCTTGTTTCTAGGGACAAAGAAGGAAAGTGAGGGGATTTCTCCTTGTGCTATAGTGTGCTTTAAAAAAACATTTTTTCTAGGGACAGAAAACTGTAGGTAGGGAGAGTGTCAGTTTCTTTCACTGTGCCAGTCCTTGTTTCTAGGGACAAAGAAGGAAAGTGAGGGGATTTCTCCTTGTGCTATAGTGTGCTTTATAAAAACATTTTTTCTAGGGACAGAAAACTGTAGGTAGGGAGAGTGTCAGTTTCTTTCACTGTGCCAGTCCTTGTTTCTAGGGACAAAGAAGGAAAGTGAGGGGAATTCTCCTTGTGCTATAGTGTGCTTTAAAAAAACATTTTTTCTAGGGACAGAAAACTGTAGGTAGGGAGAGTGTCAGTTTCTTTCACTGTGCCAGTCCTTGTTTCTAGGGACAAAGAAGGAAAGTGAGGGGATTTCTCCTTGTGCTATAGTGTGCTTTAAAAAAACATTTTTTCTAGGGACAGAAAACTGTAGGTAGGGAGAGTGTCAGTTTCTTTCACTGTGCCAGTCCTTGTTTCTAGGGACAAAGAAGGAAAGTGAGGGGATTTCTCCTTGTGCTATAGTGTGCTTTAAAAAAACATTTTTTCTAGGGACAGAAAACTGTAGGTAGGGAGAGTGTCAGTTTCTTTCACTGTGCCAGTCCTTGTTTCTAGGGACAAAGAAGGAAAGTGAGGGGAATTCTCCTTGTGCTATAGTGTGCTTTAAAAAAACATTTTTTCTAGGGACAGAAAACTGTAGGTAGGGAGAGTGTCAGTTTCTTTCACTGTGCCAGTCCTTGTTTCTAGGGACAAAGAAGGAAAGTGAGGGGATTTCTCCTTGTGCTATAGTGTGCTTTAAAAAAACATTTTTTCTAGGGACAGAAAACTGTAGGTAGGGAGAGTGTCAGTTTCTTTCACTGTGCCAGTCCTTGTTTCTAGGGACAAAGAAGGAAAGTGAGGGGATTTCTCCTTGTGCTATAGTGTGCTTTAAAAAAACATTTTTTCTAGGGACAGAAAACTGTAGGTAGGGAGAGTGTCAGTTTCTTTCACTGTGCCAGTCCTTGTTTCTAGGGACAAAGAAGGAAAGTGAGGGGATTTCTCCTTGTGCTATAGTGTGCTTTAAAAAAAAAAATTTCTAGGGACAGAAAACTGTAGGTAGGGAGAGTGTCAGTTTCTTTCACTGTGCCAGTCCTTGTTTCTAGGGACAAAGAAGGAAAGTGAGGGGATTTCTCCTTGTGCTATAGTGTGCTTTAAAAAAACATTTTTTCTAGGGACAGAAAACTGTAGGTAGGGAGAGTGTCAGTTTCTTTCACTGTGCCAGTCCTTGTTTCTAGGGACAAAGAAGGAAAGTGAGGGGATTTCTCCTTGTGCTATAGTGTGCTTTAAAAAAACATTTTTTCTTGGGACAGAAAACTGTAGGTAGGGAGAGTGTCAGTTTCTTTCACTGTGCCAGTCCTTGTTTCTAGGGACAAAGAAGGAAAGTGAGGGGATTTCTCCTTGTGCTATAGTGTGCTTTAAAAAAACATTTTTTCTAGGGACAGAAAACTGTAGGTAGGGAGAGTGTCAGTTTCTTTCACTGTGCCAGTCCTTGTTTCTAGGGACAAAGAAGGAAAGTGAGGGGATTTCTCCTTGTGCTATAGTGTGCTTTATAAAAACATTTTTTCTAGGGACAGAAAACTGTAGGTAGGGAGAGTGTCAGTTTCTTTCACTGTGCCAGTCCTTGTTTCTAGGGACAAAGAAGGAAAGTGAGGGGAATTCTCCTTGTGCTATAGTGTGCTTTAAAAAAACATTTTTTCTAGGGACAGAAAACTGTAGGTAGGGAGAGTGTCAGTTTCTTTCACTGTGCCAGTCCTTGTTTCTAGGGACAAAGAAGGAAAGTGAGGGGATTTCTCCTTGTGCTATAGTGTGCTTTAAAAAAACATTTTTTCTAGGGACAGAAAACTGTAGGTAGGGAGAGTGTCAGTTTCTTTCACTGTGCCAGTCCTTGTTTCTAGGGACAAAGAAGGAAAGTGAGGGGATTTCTCCTTGTGCTATAGTGTGCTTTAAAAAAACATTTTTTCTAGGGACAGAAAACTGTAGGTAGGGAGAGTGTCAGTTTCTTTCACTGTGCCAGTCCTTGTTTCTAGGGACAAAGAAGGAAAGTGAGGGGAATTCTCCTTGTGCTATAGTGTGCTTTAAAAAAACATTTTTTCTAGGGACAGAAAACTGTAGGTAGGGAGAGTGTCAGTTTCTTTCACTGTGCCAGTCCTTGTTTCTAGGGACAAAGAAGGAAAGTGAGGGGATTTCTCCTTGTGCTATAGTGTGCTTTAAAAAAACATTTTTTCTAGGGACAGAAAACTGTAGGTAGGGAGAGTGTCAGTTTCTTTCACTGTGCCAGTCCTTGTTTCTAGGGACAAAGAAGGAAAGTGAGGGGAATTCTCCTTGTGCTATAGTGTGCTTTAAAAAAAACATTTTTTCTAGGGACAGAAAACTGTAGGTAGGGAGAGTGTCAGTTTCTTTCACTGTGCCAGTCCTTGTTTCTAGGGACAAAGAAGGAAAGTGAGGGGATTTCTCCTTGTGCTATAGTGTGCTTTAAAAAAACATTTTTTCTAGGGACAGAAAACTGTAGGTAGGGAGAGTGTCAGTTTCTTTCACTGTGCCAGTCCTTGTTTCTAGGGACAAAGAAGGAAAGTGAGGGGAATTCTCCTTGTGCTATAGTGTGCTTTAAAAAAACATTTTTTCTAGGGACAGAAAACTGTAGGTAGGGAGAGTGTCAGTTTCTTTCACTGTGCCAGTCCTTGTTTCTAGGGACAAAGAAGGAAAGTGAGGGGAATTCTCCTTGTGCTATAGTGTGCTTTAAAAAAACATTTTTTCTAGGGACAGAAAACTGTAGGTAGGGAGAGTGTCAGTTTCTTTCACTGTGCCAGTCCTTGTTTCTAGGGACAAAGAAGGAAAGTGAGGGGAATTCTCCTTGTGCTATAGTGTGCCAAAGCATTCCTCATCAACCATCTTTGAAATCCTTGTTTTTTGGACAGTCAGGGAAATTGTCGTTGTGCTATTCTGTGCAAAAGCAATAATCCTCAACCATATTTAGAAATCCTTAAGTAAAGGGACAGAGAAGGACACCTGAAGGTAGCCCTTATTGCTTTTTTCCCATCTCCCTGCAGGCCATCTATTAGAATGTCTGGAAGGCAAACAAGGAGAGGCAGACAGTCAGGAGGCAATAAAAGAGGGCAAGCAGGCTCTGTGTCTGGGGGCAACAGTGCTGGTCGTGGACGCGGTGCATTGTCATCAGCACATGGCCATGGGACACGCTTGTCCTTCTTTTCGGCAGCTGGACATGTTGAGCCACATCATGCCGAAGACTTGGTAGAGTGGATGACCAAGCCCTCCTCCTCCTCCTCATCCTCTCTCACCCAGGCTCAGGGTACTGGCAAAGCAGCTGCCAAAGCGTCCTCTTCCCTGGTATCAATGTCAGACTCATCATCAGTCACTCCTTCCCTAGACCCACCATGTCCTCCTCCTGAGGAGTCCCCCGAACTGTTTGAGCACAGTGTTGGGTACATGCTCCAGGAGGATGCCCAGCGTTTCGAAGGGTCTGATGATGAAACCCAGCTACAGGAAGGCAGTAGCGTGAGAGCAGACAGAGGGGATGCTCAAGAAGGACACCAATCTGGCAGTCATGTTCCAGCAGCTGCAGCATACTGCCAGATTGGCTCCAGTGATGAGGAGGGAGGGGATGATGAGGTCACTGACTCCACGTGGGTGCCTAATAGGAGAGAGGAGGAGGAGGAGGATGAGGAGGAGGCACATCTCCAACGAGGCAGGATGCCCTTTGGTGGCCAGCGTAAGGGCAGTACACCGACGGAATCACACCGCAGAGCTCCGCCTGTGCAGGGCGCTGCCTCTGCCCGTCATTCAAAAAGTTCCTTGGTGTGGGCCTTTTTTGAGGCTAGTGCATCAGATCGCACAGCTGCTGTTTGCAACATATGTCTCAAGCGTATATCGCGTGGCCAAAACATCAGCCGCTTGGGTACCACATGCCTGACCAGACATATGTTGACCTGCCATGCAGCTCGTTGGCAAGCCTACCTCAAAGACCCACACCAAAGAACAAAGCGGACCTCTCCTTGCACCGCATCAGCTGGGATCTCCAACCCCACTATAACTTCAGTCCTCTCTGAAACATGCACTGAGAGGAATGAAGGTGTAGAATTAGGTGTGTCACAGCCAAGTACTTGCGGCCACTCTGCTAGCAGTACACCGACGTCCGATTCTAGCAGGCAAATTTCCCTGCCCCAGCTGCTGGACCGTCGAAAGAAGTTCACTCCCAGCCATCCACATGCCCAGCGGTTGAATGCTAGCTTGGCTAAATTGCTAGCGCTTCAACTGCTGCCTTTTCAGTTGGTAGACTCGGCCCCCTTCCGTGAGTTTGTGCAATGTGCGGTTCCTCAGTGGCAGGTTCCCAAACGCCACTTTTTCTCACGGAAGGCTATTCCGGCTCTCTACCGGCATGTGGAAGGCAATGTCTTGGCCTCGCTGGACAGGGCGGTCAGCGGTAAGGTGCATATTACCGCTGACTCATGGTCCAGCAGGCATGGACAGGGACGTTACCTTTCTTTCACGGCCCATTGGGTCACTCTTTTGGCAGCTGGGAAGGATGCAGGACAAGGTGCAGTAGTGTTGGAGGTTGTTCCACCGCCACGCCTCCAAAATGCTACTACTGGTTGTGACACACCTCTCTCCTCCACCCCCTCCTCTTCTTCTTCCTCCATGGCCTCTTCCTGTGGTTTGTCCTATGAACCAGCGGTGCTCCGTAGCCGTTCACGGGGCTACGCAAGTACGCAGGCAAAAAGATGCCATGCCGTGCTTGCGCTGGTGTGTTTGGGGGACAGAAGCCACACTGGGGCAGAGGTCCTGTCTGCTCTGCAGGGCCAGGCCGAGAGGTGGTTGACGCCACGCCAGCTTAAGCCAGGAATGGTGGTTTGCGACAATGGCACCAACCTCCTCTCCGCCCTCCGACAGGGACAACTGACCCATGTGCCCTGTGTGGCTCACGTCCTTAACCTGGTGGTGCAGCGGTTCTTGGGCAGGTACCCGGGCTTACAGGATGTCCTGAGGCAGGCCAGGAAAGTCTGTGTGCATTTCCGCAGATCTTATAATGCCAGTGCTCGCCTGGCTGAGCTGCAAAAGGAGTTGAACCTGCCCAAGAACCGCCTTATATGTGACATGCCCACCAGGTGGAACTCAACGTTGGCCATGCTGCAGCGGCTGCACACGCAGCAGAGGGCCATCAATGAGTACCTGTGCGACTACGGCACCAGGACAGGGTCAGGGGAGCTTGGTTTTTTTTCTCCACGCCAGTGGGGCATGATCAGGGATGCATGCACTGTCCTGGCACCATTTGAGGAGGCCACGAGGATGGTGAGCAGTGACAGTGCATGCATCAGTGACACTGTACCTCTTGTCCACCTGTTGGAGCACACGCTGCGTGGAATAATGGACAAGGCACTTGAGGCAGAACAGAGGCAGGAAGAGGAGGACTTCCTTGCCTCTCAAGGCCCCCTTTACCCAGACAGTGTTCCTTCTGTCCCACCCATCGCACAGGAAGAGGAAGAGGAGGAGGAGGAGGAGGATTGTGTCAGCATGGAGGTGGAGGCTGGCACTCAGCATCATCAGCAGCAGTCTTTTAGGGATGATTTACAGTCCCAAGAAACCAGTGGACTTGTACGTGGCTGGGAGGAGGTGGCTGCGGATCATGTCGTCCTTAGTGACCCAGAGGACTCCGGAGCGAATGCCTTAGCAAACCTACGCTGCATGGCCTCCCTGATCCTGCAAAGTCTGCGGAAGGATCCTCGTATTCTTCGGATCAAGGAGAGGGACCATTACTGGCTGGCCACTCTCCTTGATCCACGGTACAAGGGTAAGGTTGCGGACCTTATGTTACCTTCGCAGAGGGAGCAGAGGATGAGACAACTCCGGGAGGCCTTGCAGAAAGGTCTGTGCAACGCGTTCCCAGAGACTGGGAGGTTACAAACTCCTGGTCCTGGACAACGAGTTGCTGAGGCTTCGGCCAGTCAAAGAAGGAGCGGTGGGGAAGGTGGCCGTCTGACCGATGCGTTCAGACAATTCTTTAGTCCGCAGCCCCAAAGTATGATCGGTTCCAGCAACCATCGCCAGCGTCTGATAAACATGGTGCAGGAATATCTAGGGGCAAGGTCAGACTTGGACACCTTCCCCACCGAAAATCCTCTGGCTTACTGGGTCTTGAGGATGGATCACTGGCCAGAGCTTGCACGGTATGCAATTGAGCTACTGGCCTGTCCTGCATCCAGCGTTCTTTCGGAACGCACATTCAGTGCTGCTGGAGGATTTGTCACGGATCACAGGGTGCGCCTGTCCACCGACTCGGTTGATCGACTGACTTTCATCAAGATGAACCAGTCTTGGATCACCACCAGCTACCACACACCTGATGCTGATATAACAGACTAATTGATTTTAACATGTCACATCCCTTCAAGACTGATGCTGATGCTGAGTGCCTGTGCTGTTATGTTGACTGGCTATCCTCCTCCTCCGAGTCCTCAATGATACGATTGATGATGATAGCTTGGAAGATCATTTTTGTTTATGGGTGCCGCCACCAGTGGCTAAGGCCCAATTTTTCAGCCCCTGTTTTACAGGGGCGTGTAATTACAATTTTTTTAGCAATAATTTGCCATAGGGCTCATTGCTGTGCTCCAAGTACAGTATCTGTGAGGGGTTGGAGTGTTGTGGCACCAGTGCCTAAGGCCCAATTTTTCAGCCCCTGTTTAACAGGGGCGTGTCATTACAATTTTTGAAGCAATACTTTGCAACAGGGCTCATTGCTGTGCTCCAAGTAACGTATCTGTGAGGGGTTGTAGTGTTGTGCCACCAGTGCCTAAGGCCCAATTTTTCAGCCCCTGTTCAACAGGGGCATGCAATTACAATTCTTGATCTAATAATTCACAGCAGGGCCCATTGCTGCACCCACCAAGAGTAACTCTGAGGGCTTACAGTGTTGTGGCAACGCCACCACCACCACCACCACCACGAAAGGCCCAATTTTTCAGCCCCTGTTCAAAAGGGGCATGTAATTACAATTCTTGATCTAATAATTCACAGCAGGGCCCATTCCTGCACCCACCAAGAGTAACTCTGAGGGCTTACAGTGTTGTGGCAACACCACCACCACCACCACCACGAAAGGCCCAATTTTTCAGCCCCTGTTCAAAAGGGGCATGTAATTACAATTCTTGATCTAATAATTCACAGCAGGGCCCATTCCTGCACCCACCAAGAGTAACTCTGAGGGCTTACAGTGTTGTGGCAACACCACCACCACCACCACGAAAGGCCCAATTTTTCAGCCCCTGTTCAACAGGGGCATGCAATTACAATTCTTGATCTAATAATTCACAGCAGGGCCCATTGCTGCACCCACCAAGAGTAACTGTCAGGGCTTACAGTGTTGTGGCACCAGCACCACCATCAAAGGCCCAATTTTTACTACCACTGTTCAACAATTATATGTAATTAAAATTCCTGATATAATAGTTGACAGCAGGGCGTTCCAGCACCAACCAAGAGTAACTGTGAGTGCTTACAGTGTTGTGCCAACACCAACAACTAAGGGGCCTATTTCTGCAGAGTATATACGGCAGGTCCCTACTTTCAAACATCCAACTTACAAACGACTCCTACTTGCAAACGCAAGAAGACAACAGGAAGTGAGAGGAAATCTACCCCTAGGAAGGAAAATTCTCTCCTGTAAGAATAAATATGGGAGAAAGGTGTCTCCTCTGTACTGATGCTTTATCAGCAATCCTTGTTTCAAGAAAAACACCACATTTCAAAAACAGTTGACATTGGGACGGAAAGTGAGGTGAAATGTTCTGAACAGGGGCACAGACAGCAAAACAAATGTTACAGGGGTGATAACCCTTACCTATGTTTTCCAAAAAGTTTAAAAATAGATTTTTGGGCTGGAGCTACACTTCAACAATGTACCTGTTCAAAATTACAAACAGATTCTACATAAGAACAAACCTACAGTCCCTGTCTTGTATGCACCGCCTGTATACGGCTGTTCAGAGTATATAGGGCCTTTTTTATTTTATGTGCGGGGTTCCCCTTAATATCCATACAAGACCCAAAGGGGCTGGTAATGGGCTGGGGTAGGGGGGGGGGGTCATGGGGTAGCTATGCCATTTTTCTTAAAGATTTTCATCCATATTACCGGGACCAGACATTACATTAAAGCCGCAAGCAGTTTTAAATGGCTTTTTTTTCCTTTAGAAGTGTCATTTTGTGCAGGGACAGTTCTAAACACGGGAAACACGTGGCACTTCACAGGCATACTTTAGACACCCCCCAGGTACGATATTTAAAGGAATATTTGACTTTTTTTTTTTCACCTTATGCATCATTAAAATGACTGCTCCCGAAAAACGACCGTTTTTAAAACTTCTTTTTGCATTGATACATGTCCCCTGGTGCAGAACCCGGGTTCCCAAACCCTTTTTAGGACAATAACATGCATAATAGTTGTTATAATTAGCACTTTAGAATCCGAACGTTCGCATCCATTGTATTTAATAGGGTTCTAATGTTCGTATGAACTTTCGGTCCGTTCGCGGGTTCTGGTGCGAACCGAACCCGGGGGTGTTCGGCTCATCACTATTCCTAACACAAATTGTAACAAACTCCTTTACTTTTATACAGTCACTTTTTTGTAGACTCCCATTCCACTGAGCTCCCAGTTTCTCTCACTAGACTTGCTGATTCACTGCCACTGAATCCCGTGAGCTCTTCTAATCTTCTTACTTTAGTATCTTCCTCAAGCATCACCCCCGCTTCCCTGCTGGGTCCCTGGCTTGGCACTCCAGATACTCCTCAAGCGTCACACCACTGGCTAGGTACCTGGCTTGGCACCTCCTTAAGTTTCCCGATTCTTCACCGTCCCCGGTTGGTGAGAATACTGCTCCGGTACTTGCTTCAGCTACTCACTGTGGTCCCTGGTAACAAGGTGGTTGGTCCCTTAGTGGCGACAGCTTCCCGTCTACCTCCGACCACGACAGGTTCTCCGGCTGGCAGAACCGGCACTTCTGGTTGGACTGCAAGACACAATCCCAACCCTACACTGCTCTCTTGCTACTGGATTGTCCCTCAGACAGCCTAGCCGTCAGATGTGCCTGGGATAGGTCCAAACTCCAGCCTAGCAGCCCAGGCAGCACAACACACGTCCACCCAGACAGCCGTCCAGGTGGCACAGAACCCCGATCACATACCTCACCCAAATAAATAGGCTCTCCCAGCAGGCCAAGGGACCCAAGAATATTCCTGCCCATTGGCTGAGATACCCTATCTATTCCTATTAAAAAAGGAAAAATGGCGCAAAATGAGTTCTAGGCAGAGTATAAAATCCAAAAAGTCAGTGAATATTAATGATGCAAACACCAGCGGCAGCTACCATGAGCAGAAGCAGGCTCTGTAAAACATGATGAAGAAAGGAAGGTGCGCCAAACTAAGTGCAGTAAAACAGGCTTTAATGGCAAATTATATAAAAAACGGCCAAATGGCTACTCACAAGAAGCAGGACAAATTAAGGCATGTAAGGGGTTAATGGTGGTCCGGAGTCATCTAGGACGGTGCTCAGGGGAGATGTAGGTTCCAGATGAAAAACGTAGCTTAGGATGGCTGAAGGCAGGAAGGCTGGAGGCAGGTGGCAGGTTGCGGTGTCAGCAGAGGAAGTCAAGGCATCCGGGCTGTGGGTGATGTAAAAAACCCTGTATCGCTGGGATAGACAGGAGACTACCAGGAAGCTGCAATTCAGCGTGCGCTTCACCGTGCGCTTCAGCGTGGAGCGCAGCGTGCCGTCGGACCGGAAGTGACGTGGAGATTAGAACGGACCAATGGGATGACGAGTTTCACAGCATCCGCTGTTTCATCATATCCATGGAAGGCATTATCATAGGTGGATGTAATATAGTTAAAAGACGTGGCGTGATTGGTTGAGACCATACTGGCAGGAGTATATCAGCATTGTGATTGGTTGAGGGAGAGATGTATAGGAAATAATGACACGGGAATTTTTTTATATATATATATTATTATATATGGAAGAACAAATAGAAATTAGTAATGATGATAAATATATACATGGTGGTGAACAGCGCTAAGATAGAAATAAATAATAATAAAGGATGAGTGTAAATATTTATATGAAGATTTATATGAAGAAGAGCAGCACTATGATGGGGAAAAGTATATAGATTGGGAAAGGGTGGTAATCTAAGCAAAAATTATTATATTAAGATAATTATAAGGGAACAAATAGGGGGTACATTAAAAAGCTATATATAGGATAGGAACGAATTGGGGGTACATTGTATATGGGATGGGAGCAAGAACAAATTGGTGTGAACAAGGAAAAAGGGGAGGGGGATAGGGGGGAAAAGAGGGGGCGAGAAAGCAAAAAAAAGGGGGGAGAGGGAAATTATGTATTATATTAAGGGGGGGAAAAGTAACAAAAGGAAGGAGATAATGATGGGAAGAGGACATGGGAGAACGCAGATGGGATAAGTCAATGTAATGAATAATAAACATGGCTATCATGTATAAGTAGTAAAGTGGTATAACAAAATACATATACAATATAAAATACATGTAGAATGCACACAAGAAACATACAATATAACATATCAAAGCTTATTTCTAAGATAAGGTGCATAACAAATTGTATAACAGATTTTATAAGGGGTATACCAAAGATGCAATGCAGCATGAATAGTTACAGATCTACTAGAGCAGCACAGAGTGCATATATACATATAAATAGGCATATATGCAAGTATGTGAACAAAATTATAATATATATATATATATATATATATATATATATATATATATATATATATATCTGATGGATGAAAGCACTAAGGTGTGGGATGGACGGGCAACAAGGAGGAAAAAATTTATTAATTTAAAAAATTAAAAACTAATTATAAAAAATTATTATTATATATCATGGGAAGAACTCTGAAAAAATATAATAATAGAATAAAATCAAATAAAATTATTAAATAAAATAGAATAGAATAGAATGGACAAACTGGTATATGGGTAAGAAGACGCACAAGAAATCGCATTGATGAAAAAATGCGATTTTAAAAAATGGTGGTAATGCAGGAATGTTAGATGATGTTGTTGGTTTCAATTTCCTCGTTGAGGCCATTAGGTGACATGGTATTCAGAGAATAAATCCAACATGTTTCCTGTCTGCAGAGGCGTTGGAATCTTTCTATAGCAGTAGGAGTTTCTGGTATTGCCTCGATAATCCAAACCTGGAGGGCGCTGATATCTTTGTGATGGTGTGTTGTAAAATGACGTGCCACACTGTATTTGGGATTGTTCTTTTGGACTGCACGGCGGTGCTCTCCAAATCTGGTCCGTAGGGCTCTGATGGTTCTGCCTACGTATAGTAGGCCGCATGGACAGGAAATACAGTACACTACATACGTGGTGGAGCAGTTGTAGAAGGAGCTGAGATTGAAAGTCTTACTGTTGGCCTTAAAGGTTTTTTGGCCATGGGTGACATGAGAGCAGGTAAGGCATAGGGCCTTTTTGCATTGATACATCCCTACAATGGGAAGTAAAATGAGCTGTTTGAGCATGTAGTTTTGGTGATGATTTGATGTTTTGGTTTTGCTGGGGGCGATCTTGCTTTTGATATTAGGGGCCCTTCGGTAGGCAAACTTGGGAGTAACTGACACAGATTTTGATAGGTAGGGATCTTGGGTGAGGATGCTCCAGTGTTTCTTAAAGATATTCTCCATTTTTTTGTGTTTAGCGTGGTACTGGGTAATAAAATGAGTTGTAGGTTTTGCTGGGGGTGATCTTGCTTTTGATATTAGGGGCCCTTCGGTAGGCAAACTTGGGAGTAACTGACACAGATTTTGATAGGTAGGGATCTTGGGTGAGGATGCTCCAGTGTTTCTTAAAGATATTCTCCATTTTTTTGTGTTTAGCGTGGTACTGGGTAATAAAATGAGTTGTAGGTTAAGAGTTGGATTTTTTGGGGAGGGGCAGGGACTCTTGCTGATAGGTAATTCGAGCCTCTTCGATCAAGTGGGGGGGATATCCTTTTTCGATGAATTTGTTTTCGAGTGAAATACTTAGAGATGTATAATCTTCTAATCTGGTGCAATTGCGTCGGAGTCGGTTGAATTGACTCTTAGGGACATTGTTGATCCACATAGGTTGGTGGCAACTAGAAAAATGTAAGTACGAGTTTCCTGCTGTGGGTTTGGTGAAGTTTTTAGCGAAGATGGAGTTGTCTGTATGAAAGAGCTCGAGGTCTAAGAAGCATAATGATGCAGGGTCCATGGTTAAGGTGAAAGTTAGTCCGAAATTGTTGCAATTGCAATAAGTTAAGAATTCTTTGACTGAAGTGTTGGGCCCATCCCAAATGATGATAATGTCATCTATATAGCGACCGTAAAAAATAAGGTTGGCTGCAAAAGGATTGTTGGTGTCAATAAATCTGGACTCCCATAGTCCCATGGTGAGGTTAGCGTAGCTCGGGGCAAAATTAGCGCCCATAGCAGTACCTTGCTTTTGGAGATAAAATTCTCCTGCTGATAGAAAATAGTTATGCTCAAGACAGAAACGGGTGGCCAGAAGGATGAAGTCTATTTGTGTAGTATTAAGATTGGGGTCATCTTTCAGAAAAAGGGCAACTGCTTCAAGTCCTATGGGATGTGGTATGGATGTATGGAGAGAACATACATCTAGGGATACCCAGATGTATGATGGTTCCCAAGTGTAAGGTTTCAACAGATTAATTAAATGAGTACCGTCACGAATGTAAGACGGAAGAGCTTGGGCTAAGGGTTGAAGAAAATGGTCGATATATAGAGAAAAACTAGTAGTGATGCTGTCCATGGAGGCAACGATAGGGCGGCCCGGCGGTTTGGAGATATCTTTATGAATTTTAGGTAAATGGTATAGGTAGGAATCTTGGAAGAAAGGTTTCAAAAAGAAGGCAGCCTCTAGTTTGTTCAGTATTCCATCCGTGCAAGCTTGTTTGATAATGGTGGTGGCTTCTTCTGTGAATTTGGGCAATGGGTCATAATAATATATATATATATATAAAAAAATTCCCGTACAGAAATATCCCTTGCCAATTAATCAATCTTGTCCTTCTCCTTCCCCCCCCTACACTTCTCACATAACTCTGTGTCATTATTTCCTATACATCTCTCCCTCAACCAATCACAATGCTGATATACTCCTGCCAGTATGGTCTCAACCAATCACGCCACGTCTTTTAACTATATTACATCCACCTATGATAATGCCTTCCATGGATCTGATGAAACAGCGGATGCTGTGAAACGCGTCATCCCATTGGTCCGTTCTAATCTCCACGTCACTTCCAGTCCGACGGCACGCTGAAGCGCACGCTAAATTGCAGCTTCCTGGTAGTCTCCTGTCTATCCCAGCAATACAGGGTTTTTTACTTCACCCGCAGCCCGGATGCCTTGACTTCCTCTGCTGACACCGCAACCTGCCACCTGCCTCCAGCCTTCCTGCCTTCAGCCATCCTAAGCTACATTTTTCATCTGGAACCTACATCTCCCCTGAGGACCGTCCTAGATGACTCCGGACCACCATTAACCCCTTACATGCCTTAATTTGTCCTGCTTCTTGTGAGTAGCCATTTGGCCGTTTTTTATATATTTTTTATATAATTTGCCATTAAAGCCTGTTTTACTGCACTTAGTTTGGCGCACCTTCCTTTCTTCATCCTATCTATTCCTAATCTGTCCTTGCAATGCCCTTGTCTTATCTAATGTCACCATATACCGGGCCATCTAGTGACAGAAGAGAGAAGTGCAGCAATTGCAGACTTAGGCCAGGTTCACACTTGTACGACGCGTCAGTCGTACGATTGTGGATCCGACTTTGCCCTGCGAATTGATGTCCGACATCAATGAACGGGAATCCAACTTTGATCGCCGACAATACCAGGCACTGTGTCTGGTATAAATCTTTAGGGGAAACTCCACGCCAAATAAAAAAAAAAACGCATGGGTTCCCTCTCCAAGAGCATACCAGACCCTTCGGTCACTCAGATGCCCCGCCCCTGACTTCACCCTGCCCGGGACATTAAGGGGTGGTGATGTCATAAGGAGCGGGAAGACAGGGGAGAAGACCCGGCAGAGTCAGAAGACAGCGGACAGAGAGAGAAGAACCGGAGAGGGCTAGAAGACATCAGCGGAGAGTGGAGAAGACCCGGAGAGGAAAGAAAAATGGCAAAGGCAGAAGACATCAGCGGAGGAGGCAGAAAAGCCGGAGAGGGGAAAAGAAATCGGAAGTGATGCCGGAGCTGCCTTAATAAATTACTTTAAAAACCTGTGTACTGCGTTTTATTTTTGACACTTTTTTTTAGGTGAATGGGTAGGGGTACAATGTACCCCATACTCATTCACATAGGGTGAGGGGCCAGAATCTGGGGGAATTTGGGCTTCCAGATTCCGATAAGCCCCCCGCCCACAGACCCTGACAACCAACGGCCAGGGTTGTCGGGAAGAGGCCCTTGTCCTCATCAACATGGGGACAAGGTGCTTTGTGGTGGGGGGGCTCAGGGCTCACTCGTCCCCGCCCCCTTTCCTGACCAGCCAGGTTGTGTGATCAGATAAGGGTCTGGTATGGATTAAAATCCATACCAGACCGAAGGGCCTGGTATGCACTTGGAGGGGAAACCCATGCCATTTTTTTTTTATTTGGCGTGGAGTTCCCCTTCAAGGTCATCAGAGCACAAGTCGCATGCCAAAGTCGGATCAGTTAAGATGGCGAACCGACTTTGATCCGACTTCAGTGATATTCAATGGGCTGAAGAAGTATCAAAGTTGGACCAAAGTAATGCAGGGAGCATTTTCAAAGTCGGACCAACTTGTGTCGGACCAGTTAAGATGGCTTTCATAGGGAAACATTGATTTTTACACGTCATGCGACATGAGCTCCCAATGACGGAGCGTTGGTTGTACAAGTGTGAACCCGGCCAGAGTGAAATCAATTGATCACTAACAATTGGCCATGGCAAATACACCTCGCATTTAAATTTAAGAGCAACCCTGCCTAAACATCAGAGTGCTACAAGTATATATGACAGTGCTATTTTAAACACAATCTACAAGTGTATGCAAAAAATAGAAGATTTAAGTTAATAATTAAAATTGACCATTGTAAGCACCCCTGTGTTAAATGGTTTGTCTCAACCCTCTAACTGACATTTCTGCTGAACAGCTTGCTCTATTATTGCCATAACATATTTTAGGCCAAATTAGCAGGTGAAAATAAAGAAAAAAATAAGAAAAACAAATATGTAAGAATTTGTTAGCTGGAGAACATTTTTATAATACATTTCTATTAGCTTTTTTGGTCATACTTCTCTTGTGGGTCACAGGTGTGCACTTACTTGTGCTCTCCAATGACCCAGAATCAATTTGGCCTGCTGTCAACTGACGTCACAGAGCCACTCCAGGATCTGGAAGGATCCCAGTCATATTTTTGGGATCCACCCAGATGCCTGAATGACAGCTGGCTTCGGCTCTCAGCACGGGGCTGAAAGCTGAAGTCAGGTACGCTCGCACCTCTTCAGCTTGGCGAGTGCTGGAGGGGCAAAGCAGTCACCACGCTCAACTCCAAGAAGACTGAGAACTCAGCAGTCATGTGATCACTCAGCTCTCAAGCTTAGAGCAGGCAGGGGATAGCTTCAGTATGCATAGAGGTGAGTATGTACATTTTTTTATTTTTTTTTAATAACTCCAAATACATTAATGCTGTTTTAAGATCTAACAAAGCAATGCGTCCATCTACCCACTTGATGGAAGATACCTTAAAGTGTATATTACCCCTAAAAGTATTAAAGCATATAGATGTATATTAAGGTATATTTTTGTTACAAACAATAGTCTTTTGTGTTTCAGTATGTGTGTTGGATACATATACCTGGTGATCATGACAGTCCCTCTGAATTAGCTTTCCAACCTGACTACACAAAGCACAAAAGCAGATCCATGCTGGTGTGGTCAGTTTGCATCTGCAAGATTTTTTTACACTTACATTGGTCCAGCCTGGTTATATCTGACTTTTCATATCTCACATCTGGAGGGCCACCAGGGATGCAGAAATTTACTTTAGTAGTGTCAGGGTCACCTGTGGCCAGGTGACAGATGCACACCGTAGGGGGACAGGAGTGCACCGCGAGGTAGTGAACCCTATGGCTGGCTTCTGCGGATAGGAAACTGGGTGGTTGTGGAAAGCGGGACCAGAGGAGCACAACCGGGATCCCAACGGAAGCGAGAGCCAAGATTCCCCAGGGCGCGGAGTCTAAGACCCAGCTGGTCTTCTCCAGGGCCTCTAGTGGTGAGGATGTTACGCTGCAGGCTGGGACCAGGTCGCGGCCCCTGGAGTTTCCTAGCTCACGCCCCGTAGGATAAGGGGAAAAGAGGGGAAGCAGCAGCACATGATAAGAGAGAACCGAATAACAAGCTGAAGGTCAGGGGCCACAAGCAGACAAGGATAACGAAGAACGAGCCGAAGGTCAAGGGTCACGAGCAGACAGGGATAGTCGGGGACAAGCCAATAACGTAACAGAGAGACAGACATAGCACACGGCAGGCAGGAACCCAAACACACAATGCCTAACAAACACGTTGATCAGCAAAGCAGGCTTGCAGTGCACAGGTTAATATAGTGTTCTGTGATAGGGCCTGGGGTGGAGTCTGGCTGGGAGGAGATTATAAGGAAGCCAGGTGAAAGGGCTCAGGCCTCTAAGATGAACACATGGGAAGGAAGGTAAGCTGACAGACAAACACTACTGCATATCCATGACAGTACCCTCCCTCTTATGGGCCCTCCCCCGCCTGGACCCAGGCTTAAAGGGAAATCTCTGATGAAACCTTCTCAACAGATGAGGTGCAGCGACATCAGATGCAGCGATCCAAGACGCCTCCTCAGGACCAAAACCTCTCCAATGCACAAGGTACTGAAGAATGCCTCTGCAGAGCCGAGAATCCAGAACTTGTCTAACCTCGTACTTAAGATTATCCTCAGAGACCGAAAACGAGGTAGGGAGATGACAAGAAGATCTATTGAGGACCAAAGGCTCTCTAGGAATAAGCAAGGGCATGAGAGGATCAACAGGAATCTGAGGAGGGTCCCCTAGACCCTTAAAGGGGAACTGGTCATCTTGCACAGGACCATCAGACTGGGCAGATGTCAGTGGAACCCTGAAGTCAGGTTGGTTAGAAGGTGACATGTCGCCGGAGTCAAGCTGAATAGCTGAAGGACAAGCAGAACGTCCCGAACAAGAAAAAGTAGGAGGCTCACTGGGCATGGGCTGGACTGGCATAACTAGTACAGAGGCAGAGTGAATAGCTGAGTCAGGTGTAGCGACTACCTGAATCGCATCGCAAGACGTAGCGACTGCAGGACTGTAGACAAGCTAGCCTGGCTGTGCGTCCAAGGGTGGTTAGGGACAGAGAAATGTAAATGGTTATGCAACCTGGAATGAATGACCGGCTCAGATTCACAGGGGGCAACCTTGGGTAGGCAGGACGAGGAACAGGAGGGACCCCAAGCCAGGATCTGTCCAGTAGTCCAGCCCACATGAGGAGAATGGAGCTGTAACCATGGGAGACCCAAAATTATAGGCGTTGAGGCCTTGGGTAAGATAAGGAAGGATATCCACTCCTGGTGGAGTGTCCCTACCGACATCTTAACAGGGAGGGTCTGGAAGCGGATAGGTCCCCCTGGGAGAACAGTACCATCAATCGCCAAGACCACCAATGGCGTGGTGAGGGGCAAAAGAGTAAGTCTCATGGACGATGCGATTTCCCAGTCCATGAAATTACCAGTGGCTCCGGAATCCAGATATGCTGAGACCGAATGAGAAGAAGCACCAACATGAAGGAACACAGAAAGCAGAAGACGAGAAGGGGAAGGTGATATTTCTGGGTCCAATACTCCACTTTCCAGATGAAGTGGACCCGAACGTTTTTCTGGACAAAGAGAGCAAGTGTCACGAAAATGACCTTTGCCCCCACAGTAAAGACACAGACCAAGAGTTCTGCGCCTAGCACGTTCCTCGGGGGATAGCCTGGTCCGACCCAGCTGCATGGGTTCCTCAGCTGGTAGGAGATGCTCTACGGGTCGAAGAGAGGGGAGCTCAGGCTGACTAAGGACCAAGGAGTGCTGGCGTTGCTTTTCTAAGGTCCTCTCCTGAAAGCGAATATCGATCTGGTTACACAAGGAGATAACGCCGGCCAGATCAGTGGGGATGGTTCTTCCAGCTAATTCATCCTTCACTCTATCAGACAGGCCATGCAAAAAGGTTGCGACTAAGGCCTCATTGTTCCAGCTCAACTCAGCCGACAGTATGCGGAAATGAAGGGCATACTGTCCCACAGAAGCAGACTCTTGGCGGAGACGTAAAAGGGCGCTGGCCGCTGAAGAGACACGAGCCGGTTCTTCGAAGATATTCCGAAAAAGTTTCAAGAAGCCAGACAGGCTAGAAACCACTGGATCATTCAGTTCCCACAGAGGGGCTGCCCAGGCTAAAGCTTCACCAGAGAGGAGGGAAATGATATAGGCTACCTTAGCCTGATCAGACAGGAAGTTTTGGGCCTGGAGCTCAAAATGAATCGTGCATTGGCAAAGGAACCCCCTGCAAGCCTTGGAGTCCCCAGAGAAACGGGACGGAGCTGGCAGTTGTAGCGAGTGTGTGGCTGCGACTGGTGCAATAGGTGCAGCCGCTGATTGTATTTGAGGTTGCGGATTCAGGGTTCCCAAGGAGGCCTGAAGCTGCTCGAAGCGAGAAGCCAGATCCTGGAGGAATCGCATCACCTGAGTCTGATTCGATTCCTGGGTTTCAAGTCTGCAAACTATGCCCTGCAATGGATCATCCGCGGGTAGCGGGATGTCAGCCGGGTTCATGGCTGATCAAACCATCAGGGTCACCTGTGGCCAGGTGACAGATGCACACCGTAGGGGGACAGGAGTGCACCGCGAGGTAGTAAACCCTATGGCTGGCTTCTGCGGATAGGAAACTGGGTGGTTGTGGAAAGCGGGACCAGAGGAGCACAACCGGGATCCCAACGGAAGCGAGAGCCAAGATTCCCCAGGGCGCGGAGTCTAAGACCCAGCTGGTCTTCTCCAGGGCCTCTAGTGGTGAGGATGTTACGCTGCAGGCTGGGACCAGGTCGCGGCCCCTGGAGTTTCCTAGCTCACGCCCCGTAGGATAAGGGGAAAAGAGGGGAAGCAGCAGCACATGATAAGAGAGAACCGAATAACAAGCTGAAGGTCAGGGGCCACAAGCAGACAAGGATAACGAAGAACGAGCCGAAGGTCAAGGGTCACGAGCAGACAGGGATAGTCGGGGACAAGCCAATAACGTAACAGAGAGACAGACGTAGCACACGGCAGGCAGGAACCCAAACACACAATGCCTAACAAACACGTTGATCAGCAAAGCAGGCTTGCAGTGCACAGGTTAATATAGTGTTCTGTGATAGGGCCTGGGGTGGAGTCTGGCTGGGAGGAGATTATAAGGAAGCCAGGTGAAAGGGCTCAGGCCTCTAAGATGAACACATGGGAAGGAAGGTAAGCTGACAGACAAACACTACTGCATATCCATGACAAGTAGCCTGTGTTACATTCAATGAGCGCTGGTCTTTTCCAGGTGCTGTCGGGGAGACCGAGCAGGGGGAGCAGTTGACGTCACAATCTCCACTTTGTGCAATCAGAAAATGCCTTGTATTCACTGAGACAAATACAAGATGTTCTTTGAATGGCAGAGGTGCAAGCGACCCCCTGTATTCAATATAAGGAAGGCAAGTTGCTTTATCAGCACCTGGAATAGACCAGCACTGACTGTATGTAGCACAGGATACTACAGTGAATTTCTGCCTCCAAAACAGACATCTGGATGTGAGATATGAAGATTTAGATGTAACCAAGTTTAAAAAGAAGATAATTTCTTGAGTTCGGCTTTAAAGCAATTGTGTTACGTTCCGATTGTCCATTATGCGTGATTAGGTGGTTGTTGACATTTGATTCAATTCACTGCAAAAGATGCTTGCTGTCTTTTTTCTTTTTGTAGTTTTTTATACAGTTGAAACATGAATCAGCCAGTTTAATGTGATTGCTTATCTGTTTCTGTGGCATATTTCCTTATATCCACTTGCAAGATGACTAGAGATGCTTTGTTTTACATTGATATCCATGTAGCACCTCCCTATGTAGGTGCTAGAAGAGAGTTTAGTTTTTGGATCTTTCTGCTTACCAGGAAGGCTGCCAAGTAAATTTAGATGCTCTCTGCCTACCAGGAAGCAGGGATCCATTGATAGGGTCTGCTCATGGTGCTCAGATGCTGCTCATGTTGTCTGAATGTTTCACACTGGTCCAATAGGACAGGTCCTATTGGACAGTGAAAGGAAACCTGACAAGTGAGAGCATAGGCCTAGTTACAGCCCTGGCCATTGGCAGAGGAAAGTGCCTCAGTGCATGCTGGGTGACTTTATATATGCCAAGGGCACAAGTGCTCAGGGTCTTCGGTTGGAGAGCGGGGTCCCGGAGGGTGGGGGCAGCTGCCCCTCCTCTGTACAGGCTGTCATGCAGCCTCAGGTGGTCGACCTGAGGGCCTGAATCCGAGTAAAGCTGCAACTCAGATGTCCTGCCAGCCAAAGGGGATGCTAGAGAGTGTCCTGAAGATAAAACAGTTTCATCAAGTCTGCTACTAGAGCAAGCAAAGAACTTATTTATCCCATACAAGTGCAGTGTGGTATAGCAGAGAGTCTGCTACCACATTCAACCTGGTGAGGCAGAGTGAGAGTTGTCCTCATCTGTAAATAGTTCCAGTTGGAGTATCCCACTATTCCCTTCTCCCATCCAAGTTCTAACAATAAAAACAAAACAAAAAAAACATCCATGAGTATGGTTGGTCATGTGAAAACACCTAGTAACTGGCAGCAAGTAAATCAGGGGAGACCCTGGAAGTCTACACACAGCAATCCCTATGGGGCGGTGCTACATCATTTTTGAGTTACATTGATTAAACAGGAAGCTAGAAAAAAAACAAAACGAAAACTTGGTGATTATTTAAATGTGCTTGGATATTGCAGCAAAGCATAGTGTATGAAGTTTCCTCAGTTATGAGCCGGGCCAGCACCTTGATGTGAGGCTACTTGGCATGGCTACTGTGTGGACTGACCTGGAGTGGTGCTTTATTCTTGTTGGACTTTTGAATCTCACAGATGGCACTTGCTTGGTTACTGTTCCACGGATCCCCACCAGTTATATCCACACATATTGAGTTGTGAGGAGGCATATCTGCATTGGGTGGGGAGCGAGGTATGAGCTGAGGAGTATGGAGGGGGGGGGGAAGCAGTTTAGAACCTGAGCAGACCCAGAGCATAGCAGCTATTAATTTAGTAGCACCAACTATTGCAGTTGTTTTCAGTGTTTTTTCCTGCTGTTTATCAGCTTCTGATTTACATTTGCCTGATTATCCTGGATGAAGATTATTTTAGAATTATCGGGAATACATAGAGGGAAGACCAATCCTGGCAATAATCACCCTACTTAAAAGGGAAAGCGTGTGTGGCCTAATCTTTGTTAGGTCAGGTGAGACCATCAGAGTGAAGGTGTTGGGATTGCACTGTGGGGGTTATTTACTAAATCTGAAGCGTGCAAAATCTGATGCAGCTCTGCATAGAAACCAGTCAGCTTCCAGGTTTTATTGGCAAAGCTTAACTGCTGATTGGCTACCATGCACAGCTGCACCAGATTCTGAGTGCACCAGTTTTAGTTAATCTCCCATGTGTATGTTGGAGTGGATATTGGAATAACATCTAAAGAAGCATGACATTGTCATAAGATTGCGGGTGGACCGTATATAAATTATATTTATATTTTTTATTTGTGGTTTTGTTCTTTATTTCACATGAATTAAAATAGAGCACAATGAGGAAATAACAGACACTTCATTTAGAAATTATTTATTGAGAACACTGCATTTTGTTTATCTGATTGTTCTGTGATGGTGTTATCTAGTTGCAGGTTTATATAGTTTTTTTCATTTATTCTGATTATAGTTTTACACAGATACTGTGCGCAGCACTATTTTAAATACAGAATGCCCACAACAGTGTGAACCTAGCCTAAAGGAATAATTTACAATGCTATGGTTTTTACTATAATATATGCATCCCCACAGTCAACAGTGAGTTGTTTCTTTGTAACATAGTTTTTATTGTCCCTGAGATTTGAGAAGCTATGGCAGTTTTTTTTACCCTTTTTTTTTTTTTTAGTTCAATAGTATGGACACATATGGGCTAATTTAGGAAAGCTGAGGGAAAAGTGCCCAGGACAGTAACATATAAAAGCCAATCACAGAGGCTACCAAGAGGCCTACAGCAACTCTGAAGCAGTTGCAGGAATTTATGACAGAGGGGTCATTGTTTGCACAAATTCTCCACAAATGTGGCTTGTATATGCAGTCATGACTGAGCTTTGCCAAAATGCACCTTGAAGATTCTGAGGCCACATGGAAAAAGGTGGTATGTTAGATGAGACTAAAATTGAATTATTTGGCCTCAACACCAAACGATATGTCTGGCGGAAATCCAATACAGTTCACCATCCAAATAACATTATTCCTTCAGTAAAGCATGGAGGTGGTAATATCCTGTTCTGGGGGAGAGGGGGGTTCTCTGCAGCAGGGACTGGAGCACTTGTCAGGTTAGAAGGAAGAATGGATGGGGCAAAATACCGTCAAATTCTTGAGGAAAATATGCTGCACTCTGCCAGAAAGTTGTCAATGTGAAGAAGGTTTACCTTCCAACATGACATTGACCCAAAGCACACAGCAAAAATGACCACACAGTAGTTGAAGGGGAAAAGGGTGAATGTCCTTGCATGACCTAGTCAGAGCCCAGACTTAAACCCCATTGAAAATCTGTGGAATGGCTTAAAGACTTCAGTCCCCATACAGTAACCATCAAAATGAGCATATTTGAGCAGTTCTGCAAAGAAGAGTGGTCACATTTTGCAAAGCCTAGATGTACAAAGTTAGTAGAGACATATCCCAACAGACTAAAGGCTGTAACTACAGAAAAAGGTGGTTTAACAAAATACTGATACAAGGAAGTGATTCTTTTGAGCCTATTTTTTTTCTGACATTGTTGGTGTTATACGTTTTACTTATTGAGTAAATACAGCTGTAAAAAAAAAAACTGTGTCTGTCTTAATTTTGGGCTGCAAATGAACAGAATGTGAATATATACATTATATGGAATTATCCTTAGGATAAAGTGATATGTACGTTTTAAAACTAGCTCAAATGGTTAACATCTTCCTATATTACGTACAATAATTAGAAATCAATGTGATTCACTCTAAGATTTGTAATACGTGTTTTCAGATATATAATAATTCTGCAGTACCAAACCTATAATGATCTGAGACTATAATTTTCCACTATTTTTAGCAAATAAATACCTTTTATATCCTTGTTTAGAACTGTAAGACATAAAAAAATGTCAGAGCAGAAATTACAGCTGACATAAATCCCATCTTCAATGTAAGGTCTTCTATTCCCAAGGTAGCCTTTGTTTCTTGCACGAAAGGGAATATATTTATTTCAGTTCAGGTTTCTATCAGAGCATGTGTTCCTTTTTACATGTAACAAAGGAATTGTCTAATCACGGTGGTCCATGACATTTTGTGAATAACCGTGCAGTCTACTCTTTAATGTATTTAGCCTTCAGAAGATTGTTAGATGAAGAAGAAATCTGTGAAATGCATACAATCAATATTAAAGTTGAACTCTACCCAAATGTTTGATTTTAGTTTGGGGAGGAATAAGGTATTGTTTTTTTATTTTTACCAAATCACTGTTCTCTATTACTATAACCAAAGACTCTAAGCCTGCTGTAACTATAATTTGCATAACATTACTTTAACAACAAATAAAATATGTATAGCAGTTACCCCTATGTCAGAGCAAAACAAAAAATATAATTGATAAAGTATATAATAAATAGAAATACAATTATTCCATTAAGATATTATAGAAAGTGCAATATATATAAATTCAGTCTATATTGTAAAGTGCAATTAATCAGTAAATATAGTGCATAATATAAGGTGTGAATAATCCCAAAAACACTTTTGCCTGTGATCCAAAGATTCTGCTTCAAAAATCACACACCTCCCTGCCAGTGCTTGATCCTTCTCCCCAATGTGGCTAAACAAACTCAACAGATGGAAATGACTTATTTTCATAAAGCAGGTCTATTTCACTTAATAATATGTCCTAATCCTTGCTGCTCAATGCTTGTCCCAGATAGGCAGGGAGAAACCCTAAGACAAAGAAGCAGACAACATAAAATTGTAAAAATGTATTCTTATAAGGAAAATGGCAGTCCCCGACAATAAAAATTGCTTTCCCAGCACTGATGAAACTCTTGCTCAGTCGTGTAGGAGGCATTGCATCACCAACCTCTGTGTCTGCTGCCACCCGTCCAAAAGTGAAGCAAAACCCTGCTGATGCATTTAGTCAATCCTGACATTTTCAGGAGCGGTCCTTTTTTGGTTTTACACCATGTTGGATTCCTCTTCTCTGCGTTTTCCTCCCCTACCTGAGACAAGCATTGGATAGATTTAGTTATAAGAATGATGGTGAATCTAAAGAAGAGAATTGATGACCACGCACTCTGGCAGGAATCAGTCTACCTATACAATTTACTTCACATTAATGGCATCCGACAGCAATAACATCATCTCTCTGCACAGATTCACACATTAAATATGTTTCAAAAGATGTTCTGTAGTGAGTGTTACACTTAAGCTAGCCATAAATGGAGTGATTTTCTTTCCTTTGAACCATCTATGACCAGCTTTAAAGTGTGTTACACTTACAGTATCAGTAGTAATAGATAATCAACAGCACCGTGAGCCTCTTGGCTGCTTCTCTGATTAAATCTCTCCTTTGTGTTGGTCTATCACATAAAATCCCAATAAACTAAATGTACGTTTTTGGTTATAACATGACAAAATGTGGAAAATTTCAAGGGGTATGAATACATTTTCAAGGCACAGTAGATGCTAATTTACTAAATAAATAAATACTCTTCAATTTGCAAAGTAAATATTGTCTAAAGAAAGTGTAGTAATGATAACCAAACTAATACATCATTGAAGACTACTTACCCTTTTTCTATATTACTGGTGAGATGTAGAATATTCTATGTTTCTATGTGTTTCCTTTTTATGCAATCTGATCTCAGTTGCCAATGACTTGAACCATTGGACTTAAAGAATTAAAAAAAAAAAATTAAGAAACTTTACTGTATCCTTTGATAATAAAAAAAAAATGTATTATGAGTAATAAGTAGTCATTTATAAGCCAAGTCAAACGTGTTTCTCTCACCAACCAAGGGGTAATGTTGAAGCATCCTAGAGAGTATGGTATAGCGCTAAACATTCACAAGTAGGGAGACTATATTGCATTCCGAACACTCCAGTAGATATTTTAGGATTTGTACATTGATTCCTTACTAACAACCCTGGCAAAAAGACTAGTGTAGCGGGTATATGCTTTCTATTTTTTTTTAAACTGATGGGGAAAACTGTGATGTATGGTTCCCTGGGGCCCACCAGGTGGGCACTGTCGCTTTGGGCCCGGGGTTGAGCCATCGTTGCGGTGGCGTACCTCTTTTGGTCTCTCTCAGTGGTTGTATGGTGGGGCGGGGAACCCGCCGTGCTTGCTGGGAGGGGGTATAAAGGGGGCGGCCATTTTTGGTGGCGGGAGTCGAGTCCCGGGCACCTTCAGCCTGAGGGCGGTGGTTCGTGTCGGTCCCGTAGGCGGCCTAGGCCTAGAGGACGTTCGGAGGTCGTGTTTCATCCCAGGCACCTTTAGTGAGTTCCGCGAGGGAAGGAGGTCCTAGGTAACCCCGGAAGTGGGTACCCGAATCCGGAAGGCGTAATGGACCGGTAGGAGATTCTTGCTTGAAGACCCGATGCAGCATATTGCCAGTGACAGGTGAGCCTCCCATCGGAGACCGCCTGGAAGGAAATTCCCCCTCGCTCGGAGACCGCAACCCACTTTCAGGAAGGAGAGTGGAGAGTTCATTGTGTCTGGGCCTACTCGCATCCACACCTCCTTTTCTATTCTGTTCTCCAAGGGAGTCTAACTGATTGTGTTCATTCAGGAAGAATAAAGGAGTGTTGGACTTTAATGGTGTGGGGCTCATTTTCTGGCAGACATTGTTCAAGGTAACTCTCATTGGAGGTTCCAGGTGCAGAACACTGACCCGAAGGTAAAACAAGAACTTTGCTTCCACCACACAAACATCTGCGGTGAGGGCTTGGCGTGGTGACCCCGCACTCTATCCTCTAAAGTACCCCTAGACAAGAGACAGATGAGCTGATAGAAGAGAGGGGAGAGAGGAGGCCGCTACACTAGGGGGCTCGTCCAGGATAGTGTTCGTGTTACAACGGAATTGAACGTGTCTGCCCGGAGGAGTTACGAGTAGGCAGGCCGTCATTGGCCGAAGTGCATACCTGCTCGAAGTCGTGGACATGACCCAATGAAGGGAAAGGCCCACGCAGAAGAGTGGAAAAAGGGGGAAGCTCAGCCGTGTGAAGTAGTACACGTGGGGGCTTCTATTGCACTGCGCCACCAGACACACCCCCACCGCTTAGTTCGTGGGCATGACTCAGAAAGAGAAAAGAAGAAAAGCCCGCAAACTGGAACAAAGGGGAGGAGTCCAATATGTGTGAAGGACTACACGTGGGACGTTGGCGCAAAAACCTGGCAGTGTGCGATGGATCAGCAACAGGTCACCATGTTCGGACATACATCGTGGATTCCGGTTCACCCCTCTACCACGACACTGACTGCTGCTGCTCCGGTAACAGATACGGGGATCAGGCTAAAGCCAAGGGGTCGATTCGCCCTGTATTCGTGCATGGACTTTGAGGCCCTGGGTGTGATTTGTCCCGGTTGTTCGGGACTGGTGTGCCAACTGAAGCTGTTCGGGCGATGCAAGGCCTGTGGGGAGCTCCTTTTTGAAGTGGATCCAGCGGTTGAGAAGCCGAGAACCATTTACCCCGGCCGGGCTGCAGGCAACACCACTCAGAGAGGAGAAATCACTGCTTTGACAGCCATCCCTGCGCACACTGCAACGACCGCGGAGGAGGTCGTGAGTACTCAACGGGAGAAATCCGAGGATGCTGACTCGGTCACCACTGTCTCGCAGCGTCCACCACCGAAGAGAAAGACTGGTATGGTAGCCAGACCAGCGGTTGTGGTGGACCATCTCGCCCGCTTACGCCCGGCCCGGATGGATCTGTTGATAAGAGTTCCGGACGTCCCGCTTCAAGTAAAGGCCGAGGTAAGCCAGGCGGAGAGATTTGGTGTGTGGGAAGAGGTGAAAATTCAGTCTCCACTACAGGCTACCTGCCCGCGGAGGAGTGTGACACCTCTGACCTGGAGTCGCTCTCGGATATGGAAGACGATGTTGCTATTGATGAACTGTTTGCAGAAAAGGGCTGGGACAAAGTACCTCTTGCCTCATCCCGCAGAACCAGGGACCCACCCATGTCTACAGGGGATAGTACACCCCGGGTGGAGGCACCAGCGCCTGAGGAGGGGTCCCGTTCCCAACCTGCCCTTACATCCCCGGTGTCACCTACACCCAGGACCGAGGAAAAGAGACTGTTGTTACGGGCACCTATGCCCAGATCAGATGTGATCAAGGTCCCTCGGCACCCGGACTCGTTAGTTTTGCCTGGCGAAGGGGATAGAGCCACTATGCCTCCTCTGGCGAGACTACAACGCCTATTTGGTCAGAAGGTTGCTGCAGAGTATGGATGGGAGTACCCATACTTGTCCAAGGAGTTGTTGTACGAGGTGGAAGTTTGCCGGGAGCGCTGGTACAATGACTTTGTGTGGACTCACCTTCAGATTCCACACGCCCGCAGGTACCTGGCGTGTTCTCCCAAGGCCTCTCAGCGTTTTAAGGACTGCAAGGCAGAGTGGATGTTGGGACGGCACATCCATGCGGACAAGGTGCTGATCCGGCGCAAGGAAGGGGAAGATGTTGAGTATCATCTGGAGACCATGGATCAGCACTTGAAACCACTTGTTTTGCCGCATCCCCATTTCTATTTGTAGGAGAGAAAAGACTCCTTTCTTGTTTGTATGCTGCTGAACTTTCTGGGGCCTGTTGTCCTTGTTACCCAGAGGAATGAAGGACTGTTCCTATTTGTTCTTCACTTTTCCAGCAAGAGATCATGGATTCTGGGGTAGATAGGGCTCAGGAGAAGAAGAAAAGTTCCACGAGTGCAGTTACCGCGACGCTGTCACCAGGTGGCAGTGTTGCGCATCGTTAAAACTTTTCACACACTCACTCTATAGAGAAAAGGGATTTCTTTACGAAGAAGTTTCTTTCCTCTTACACGAAAATATGTGTCAGGGTTTATGTGTGATAATTTTCTTTTTTTTTTCCCTCTGCAGGAGAGCATCCCATCAAGACCACTGAGTATGGGGTGGGTCTTAGTCAGGATGGGTGGGGGAAAAGCATAATGTGAATATGTGATTCTACAGTTATGGTTAAAATGTTGTTGTTTCCCTTCCCTTTTATGTAAGGCTCAGACACAATTGCTTTAGTTGACCAAGTTTTTCAAAAGTATATTTTGTACAATTTATAGTTGGTTTCTGGACTGGACTATGTCAGCCGTTGAGGGCATAGTTTGCTCCAGACACTGGGGACCAGTGTCAAATCACCAGGGGGAGAGTGTAGCGGGTATATGCTTTCTATTTTTTTTAATCTGGTGGGGAAAACTGTGATGTATGGTTCCCTGGGGCCCACCAGGTGGCACTGTCGCTTTGGGCCCGGGGTTGAGCCATCGTTGCGGTGGCGTACCTCTTTTGGTCTCTCTCAGCGGTTGTATGGTGGGGCGGGGAACCCGCCGTGCTTGCTGGGAGGGGGTATAAAAGGGGCGGCCATTTTGGTGGTGGGAGTCGAGTCCCGGGCACCTTCAGCCTGAGGGCGGTGGTTCGTGTCGGCCCCCTAGACGGCCTAGGCCTAGAGGACATTCGGAGGTCGTGTTCCATCCCAGGCACCTTTAGCCTGGGGTGGGGTACTCGGGAGGAGGTCTGGAGCTCAGTGCCCACCACTGAGTTCCGCAAGGGAAGGAGGTCCTAGGGAACCCCGGGAGTGGGTACCCGAATCCGGAAGGCATAATGGACCGGTGGTAGATACTTGCTTGAAGACCCGGTGCAGCATATTGCCAGTGACAGGTGAGCCTCCCATCGGAGACCGCCTGGAAGGAAATTCCCCCTCGCTCGGAGACCGCAACCCACTTTCAGGAAGGAAAGTGTAGAGTTCATTGTGTCTGGGCCTACTCGCATCCACACCTCCTTTTCTATTCTGTTCTCCAAGGGAGTCTAACTGATTGTGTTCATTCAGGAAGAATAAAGGAGTGTTGGACTTTAATGGTGTGGGGCTCATTTTCTGGCAGACATTGTTTAAGGTAACTCTCATTGGAGGTTCCAGGTGCAGAACACTGACCCGAAGGTAAAACAAGAACTTTGCTTCCACCACACAAACATCTGCGGTGAGGGCTTGGCGTGGTGACCCTGCTCTCTCTCCTCTAAAGTACCCCTAGACAAGAGACAGACGAGCTGATAGAAGAGAGGGGAGAGAGGAGGCTGATACACTAGCATTAAAGTGAACTTTTACTTTGCCCTCCTTGTTCACTGACTGTAGTATATAAAGTGAAGCAGTGGCGACTTCAATCATCAACCACAAGAAAATCTTTTTATTTTTAATGACCATTGCACATGATTGAGTATTATTTTTACGAATTTACTGACCAAACACTTTCTTTAGACAATCTTTACTTTGCAAATTAAAGAGTATTTACCGTATATACTCGAGTATAAGCGAAGTTTTTCAGCACATTTTTCTGTGCTGAAAATGCCCCCCTCGGCTTATACTCGAGTCTGTGTCATCTGCATACCTGATGAGCCGTAATAGGGAAACACTCAGTTTCCCAGCAGTGAGTCAGTGTTCAGTGTTCCACCTATCACGGACGTCCTCTCGTCCTCGTCCCACAATGGGCACAGTGAGGCATCAATGGGCACAGTGAGGGGTGCAATGGGCACAGTGAAGCATGCAACGGGCACAGTGAGGCATGCAATGGGCACAGTGAGGCATGCAATGGGCACAGTGAGGCATGCAATGGGCACAGTGAGGCTGCAAATAGGCACAGTGAGGCTGCAAATGGGCATTGTTGACCCTTTTTTTTTTGCTTACAGTAGCTGCTGCATTCTCACCCTAGGCTTATGCCCCAGTCAATACGTTTTCCCAGTTTTTTGTGGTAAAATTAGGTGCCTCGGCTTATATTCAGGTCGGCTTATACTCCAGTATATACAGTACTTCTTTAGTAAATTAGCATCTACTGTACCTTGAAAATGTATTCATACCCCCTGAAATTTTCCACATTTTGTCATGTTATAACCAAAAACGTACATTTATTTTATTGGGATTTTATGTGATAGACCAACACAAAGTGGCACATAATTGTGAAGTGGAAGGGAAATGATAAATGTTTTTAAAAAATCGGCGTGCATTTGTATTCAGCCCCTTTACTCCTAACTAAAATCTAGTAGAACCAATTGCCTTCAGAAGTCGCCTAATTAGTAAATAGAGTCCACCTGTGTGTAATTTATTCTTAGTATGAATATAGCTGTTCTGTGAAGCCCTCAGAGTTTTCTTAGAGAACCTTAGTGAACAAACAGCATTATAAAGGTCAATGAACACATAGACAGGTCAGGGATAAAGTTGTGCAGAAGTTTAAAGCAGGGTTAGGTTATTAAAAAATATCCCAAGCTTTGAACATCTCACGGAGCACTATTCAATCCATCATCCAAAAATAGAAAGAGTATGGCACAACTGCAAACCTACCAAGACATGGCCGTCCAACTAAACTGACAGGCTGGGCAAAGAGAGATTTAATCAGAGAAGCAGCCAAGAGGCCCATGGTAACTCTGGAGAAGCTGCAGAGATCCACAGCTCAGGTGGGAGAATCTGTCCACCGGACAACTGTTAGTCCTGCATGCCACAAATTTGGCCTTTATGGAAGAGTGGCGAGCCATTGTTGAAAGAAAGCCATAAGAAGTCCCATTTGCAGTATGCGAGAAGCCATGTGGGGGACACAGCAAACATGTGGAGGAAGGTGCTCTGGTCAGATGAGACCAAAATTGTACTTTTTGGCCTAAAAGCAAAACGCTATGTGTAGCGGAAAACTAATACTGAACTTCACCCTGAACGCACCATCCCCACCGTCAAACATAGTAGTGGCAGCATCATGTTGTGGGGATGCTTTTCTTCAGCAGTGACAGGGAAGTTGGTCAGAGTTGATGGGAAGATGGATGGAGCCAAATACAGGACAATCTTAAGGCCCGTACACACGGTCTGACTTTTTGCCAACAAACTTCAAAGTGAGCACGTTTTCCAAAAAATCTGACTGTGTGTACGCTCCATCGGACAAACTTTTTCGGTTTTCATCGGACAAAAGTTCGCTCTGCAAACGGACAAACTTTTCGGCAACAAAAGTCCGATGGTGCAAAGTCCAACCGTGTGTACAGAAAGTCCGAAGTACAAATACGCATGCCCAGAACCAATGTTAAAATCAACCAACAATAGCAGAAGTTGACCAAAGGGTGGTGGTAAAGAGCAGAAAAGAGCAGAAAAGCCACGTGATGTTGGGAAAGTTTGCAGAAAAGTCCTGCCGTGTGCATGCTATGGGTGTGCCCAACCGACTCCCTCCGGACAAAAATCCACGGAAAAGTTTGTTTGAAGTCCGACCGTGTGTACGAGGCTTTAGAAGAAAACCTGTTCGAGTCTGCAAAAGACTTGAGGCTGAGGCGGAGGTTCACCTTTCAGCAGGACAATGACCCTAAACATACAGCCAGATCTGCAATGGAATGGTTTCGATCAGGGATATGCAATTAGCGGACCTCCAGCTGTTGCCAAACTACAAGTCCCATCATGCCTCTGCCTCTGGGTGTCATGCTTCATGCTGTCAGAGTCTCGCTATGCCTCATGGGACTTGTAGTTTGGCAACAGCTGGAGGTCCGCTAATTGCATATCCCTGGACTTTAGATCAAAGCATATTCATGTGTTAGAATGGCCCAGTCAAAGTCCAGACCTAAATCCAATTAAGAATCTGTGGCAAGATTTGAAAATTGCTGTTCACAGACTCTCTCCATCCAATCTGACAGAGCTTGAGCTATTTTGCGAAGAAGAATGGGCAAAAATGTCACTCTCTAGATGTGCAAAGCTGGTAGAGACATACCCAAAAAGACTTGCAGCTGTAATTGCAGTGAAAGGTGGTTCTACAACGTATTGACTTAGGGGGGCTAAATACAAATGCACACCACACCTTTAGATATTTATTTGTAAAAAAAAATTGAAAACCATTTATCATTTCCCTTCCACTTCACAATGTTGTGCCACTTTCTGTTGGTCTATCACATAAAATCCCAATAAAATACATTTACGTTTTTGGTTGTAACATGACAAAATGTGGAAAATTTCAAGGGGTATGAATACTTTTTCAAGGCACTGTATATGTTGCCTGGAGTTGCTGTTTATCGGTGTCACTATCTTCCATTTTTTTGTTTCATGGTTTGTATCATGGTACTAAATTTATCAAAATACACAAATCAAGGTTATTTGTCAGATATGTAAATGTAATCATGATACTGCTGCACTTGTGTGCAAATCACACCAGGAGACGGTTCCATGCTGTGCTAATGACTGCAGTGCTAGTGTTAGCGCACAAAATTATCTACTTTCACCAAAGTACCTAGTAAAGCAGTTAAGGAACATTTATGGCTGTCTAACTGTACTGAAAAACATGCTAATATTTAATACTGGCATTCAATTATTGAAATTACTACAGCAAAACATTCAAGGCAATCTTGTAGAAACATCTAGCTAAATTTAGAAATAAAAAGATAAGACTTAAAAGTTGTGCTAGGAATACCAATTGAAACAGAGATGATACTTTTCAGTATACTCAGCCAAAATATATTCAGAATACACAAATTGGGCTCTGTGACTCTTTATTTGAAATAAGAGCAAGTTGAGGACTGATGCCGCGTACACACGATCGTTTTTAATGTCATTGAAAAAAAATGAATTTTTCTCATGATTTTTCGTGTTTCCTCTCAAGCCTGCCTTGCCTACACACTATCGTGGAAAATAATGTTTGAGTAAAGCGCGGTGACGTACAACACGTACGACGGCACTATAAAGGGGAAGTTCCATTCGGATGGCGCCACCCTTCATGTTAGTAAAGTTTGTTGAGAGACGATTCGCGCTTTTCAGCCTCGTGCTTTTCAGTCCGTTACAGCGTGACGAATGTGATATCTCCATTACGAACACTAGTTTTACCAGAACGAGTGCTCCCGCCTCATACTTGATTCTGGGCATGCGCATTTTTTTTCACGTCGTTAAAGCCCACACACGGCCGTTTTTCATGACGAGAAAAACGACGATGTAAAAAACGACGTAAAAAATTAGAGCATGTTCCAATTTTTCTAGTCGTGATTCTCTGCGTTTTTCTCGTCGGGAAAAATGCTGGAAAGCCCACACACGATCATTTTTAATGACCATTTAAAAAAATTATTTTTTTCTCGTCATTAAAAACTATCGTGTGTACGCGGCATGAGAATGGGAGAATGGAATATCAATGAAAGATATAACTAGATGAGATGAGCACATGTTCTAGTTGCATCTTTTAGTTTGTTACCGTCTTTAGCAGATGCGTGGGAATGCCATTAATTCTTATACTGACCTATACTGCACATTTTAATGCATCACACAGTTCAAATTTTTCCAACATTATTTGACACTTCAATTTTTACACTTCATTCATGTCACTGTACAGCAGTGCAGTGTGTTGCGCTGCTGTACAGTGACGTGCGATCCTGTTATTTATGTTTCTACTTTACACCACAATGCTGGTGTTATGTGCAGTGCATTGCATTAAACAATTTTAACGCAACATATGTAAGTGCATGTAAATGCACACAAACAAAATGCAACATAAGTCTATTGAGTAAAAAAAAAAACACAAAAAAAAAATGTCATTATTTTGTCCCTTACAAGGACCCATACAACAGTAATCTTATGCCTTATACACACGATCGCGATTCCCGAAGAGAAAAGTGCGATGTGAGCTTTTTGTCATGAATTCTGACCGTGTGTATGCTCCATCGCACTTTTTCTGTGAGAATTCCGGCCAAGAAAAGATTGAGAGCAGGATCTCAATTTTCGTGACAGGAAAAATTCCTATCGGGAATCGCGATCGTCTGTATGCAATTATGACGCGAAAAAACGCGCATGCTCAGAATCAAATACGAGACGGAAGCGCTATGTCTGGTAAAACTAGCCTTTGTAATGGAGATAGCACATTCGTCACGCTGCAGGTTTTTTGATCTTTTCATGCAGCGCATTCTTTTGTTCTTTATAATGCTAGAATAATTAAGTTGTTTTGCTGCTGATATTCACACAGAGTTCTGACAAACTTATTTCTTTATTATTTCTTGTGATCTCCTGAATAATCTTTTTCTTTTTTAAAGCCATATCTCCATAATAATTTATAGTCATCTTTTTTTCTTATTTCATTTTAATCAAGATGTCCTTTTTTTTGGATTATTTAAAAAATATTTGCTAGTGATCTCCATAATTTTTTGTTTTTGAATTTTTGTGTGTCAAGTTACCACAACATTATTATCTTGTATTTTTTAAACCTCAAGGAGGTTGGTGTTGGGGTCCCTTGTTAATTTGACATTGTATTTTTTAAATGTACCTGCCTACTCACAAACAAACTGTCCTTTTAGAAGAAAAACACATAGGCAAGTATTTCCTGAAATAAAAATAACCATTTTATTCTGGCTCATAAATAAAATAAAGCGGGAAGGCAACGATAGATAAACTGCTGGAATTTGCGAAGCCTTTGTACCCCAGGGCAGACATGACATTTTTGGAAAATAAAATTGGTAGCTTGAGGAGTCCATACAATAGGGAGCACAATCTTGTCATGAACTCCGAGAGATCAGGAACAACAGCAGATGACATCTATGTCCCCAGGCTGTGGTACTACAACAGCCTGCATCTTCTGTCAGACCAGACTGAACCCAGGCCATCACTTTCTTGACTTCCTTGCACTCTGACTTCCACGCTTGCTTCCACGCTGTGGCATTGTGGCAGGAGGTGAAGGAGGAGGTGGGGGAGGAGGATGGTGGAGCTCACAAAGATGGGTATCCGAAGTCAGTAGGCTCCTCAACCCCTTATTTAGGGTTTGGAAAATGATATCCTCACTGATGGCATTGGCCCTGCTCCATTAGTTGCAATTTGGATTCCACCAGGCAGGCATAGGCCTCATGAACGTTGTGGGTGGCTCTCAGGGACTCCTGAGCCTCCTTAATGCGGCCGAGTGCTGCCACCTCCATGTTCCTCTCCTTCCTGGGCCTTTTTTTTTTAAGGCGAAGGAAGGCACCTGTGATTGGGTGAGGCGACTGAGCCCAGCCACCTCCTGGCTGGCACTTACCCCTGCCACCTCCTGGCTGGAACTTCCCCCTGCCACCTCCTGGCTGGAACTTCCCCCAGACTCATCCAGGCTGATGTCTTCCTGTGTATAAAAAAGGGACATAGTTTTAGTTTTTCGTTCATCAATCACACACAATTTTCAGCTCATGACTGTTGCAAATTGAATGTTAGTAAATAGAAAAGACTATCATTCTGACCCCAGCATTTTTCATTCTTGTCCCAATCATTTTTGGGCACTACTGTCTATTGATATGTAAAACACTTTTTGTTCAATCATTAATTTGTTATCAATAATAACATCTAGTTAACATCATTAATTTTAGAACAATAAATATGTATAAAAATACTATACCTGGCTCCAGCTGGGATCCTCCTCTTCTTCCAGGTTGGAAGGCCCAGGTTGGTCCTGGGAAGCCTCAGCTGAGGTGGAAGCAAGGGGGGAAGGAAGAGTAGAAAGTTATGGCCTCACTTCAGTCTGGTCGTCCAGAAAACTCATCCTGCTGTAGTACCACAGACTAGGTACATACACATCCGCTGCTGCTGCTCCTTATTTCTGGGACTCCACGACTTTATTCCGCTTCTTCTTGTATGTGTCCCTGAAGCCACAAATTTTACTTTTCAATAATTCCATGTCAGCGTCGGGGACGTAGGTCTTCAAAAATGTCAGCAGTTTTTCCATCGCTGCCTTCCTAGCTACTTTGTTTTTGTGGAGTGGGTTTTTAATTTCCCACAAGCAGGGCAGATCCCTGTACCTATCCAGAAATTCACCCAGGAAAGCAGGGTCCTTAAATATATTCATTTTTTCTGCAAGACAAAACACCAGAGAAATACTAATGTCAGTCTAAACTCTCATAATCTTATCCCAATATAGGCCTCAATTTAAAAGCAGTATAGGCCACTGATACCCCAACTAAAAATCTTAACTTCGTTCTCTCGATCGGCACTTCCTCCGCTCAGAGATCTTACGTACTACGCCCGCGCGTTACGCTTTATATACACTGCGCATGCGTGAAACTCTGCCCACGTCACCTGCCCATGGTGTTCTTTTTTAGTATATTCCCCACCCCTTCTCTTTAGGCGCGCAGTGGGCCAGACATGGCGGAGACACAGCAGGTGGCTGATAATTCCACTAATAATTCCACTAACGACGAGGAAAGCCCGGAGCCAGAAACGTCCTGATCCAGGAGGAGATATAAGGCCTCAAATATGTCCTTTGTAGAGATGGCGGAGATGGTAGACATCTTGAGGAGGACCGACTATGATGGGAAGCATGGGCCGTACACCAACCCTAATATGAGAACGGCCAAGATCATGAGTAAAATTGTGAGAAGTCTGCATAGGAATTTTGGGGTACGACGATCCAAGGAGCAGCTGAGGAAACGCTGGTTAGACCTGAAACTGAGGGAGCAGGATCAGTACAGGAGGATGAAGAAAGTCCTTGCAAAAAGTAAGTATTTCTCCTGTGTTCCTATTATTATTATTACTTGCATGTTGCTTCATGTGCTTTTCTTTACTGTTGGACAGTTTAAAATGGCAACTTTCAGGTTCGTGGGCACAGTAATAGGTCGTAGGAAACATTGTTCGTTCGCCCACTAATAATACAATGTTTTTAGCAGATACAGGGTTAACTACATTTGGTCATGCCTATTTGTATTAAAAGAAGTTTAGTACATTGTTGTCTAGATGTGTTTGTAACTAGAATGAAATGCAAACTTGATTCAGTGTAAAGAAGAGGACACTCAGCAGCTGTTTACACATCTGGACTCAGGAGCACTAGTGTGGGACAGCAGAACAACCTTTTTAGGGTGTCCCACACAGGTGCTCCAGTGGATACTTGGGGTGTCTCCATGTGTGTAACTTGTTCAAAAAAGGTAAGTATTCCATTCTTGGTATAGGAAAAAATCATGACTTCAGCTTGGAACTCTGCCAAAACAGACAATTGTACCACACTTCCAAGCAATGTTTCATATTCCTATTTCTGGCCTCAAATATCTGTGCGCTAAGTATACCTTTTGTTTAATTCTCATAGGGGAGAAAGGACTCGGGACATCTGAGGACACCAGGAACCCAACAACTCATGAAGGGGACCAGGGAGAACCCCAACCTGAGGATGTAGAGGAAGGAGAGGTGGATGAAGTGGTTGAAATTGTCACCACAACAGGTCAGTGTGTGAGACCACAGATTCAGGTAATAGCTGAATGAATAGATCTCAGGGAGAAATAAACCAGCCAGATCCAGTGTGTTCTTTTTACATATCAGTTGTGCTGGATGCAATTATCATGAGAACGCTGACAGGACAAGAAAACAAAGGAATGGCCCCATCAACCTACTGTTGATCCTTTACTGTCAGTCTGTATGCTTGAAATAGTGGATCGGTGGCACTTGAACCATAGCGGCACCATAGACATAGGATTGTGGTAAAGACGACAGTTACATTGAAGGAGGATGGTTTATCTATGCCCATATTGATTAAACATCTGGTGAGTGCATCCCCATTAGGGATGAGCTTCGTGTTCGAGTCGAACATACGTTCGACTCGAACATCGGCTGTTCGATCGTTCGACGAAGATCGAACGATTTGGGCCGTTCGCGCCAAATTCGAGTGACGCGAACGGCCCACAATGCACTACGCCATCGCAGTGTCATCCAGGCGCTGTGATTGGCCAAGCATGCACTGTGACCCCGCATGCTTGGCCAATCACAGCGCCGGCAGCGAGGAGAGCAATGATTGGCCACAGGCAGGATGCCTGTGGCCAATTATTGCTGAGGGTGTTTAGTACACGCCCCACACTATAAAAGGCCGCCAGCACGGCGGCCTAGTGTAGTGTGTTCCGGAGCAGGGATAGAGCAGCATAGGCAGGGACAGTGACTTGTATTTCTTTCTTGCTTAACCTGGATTCCTTTAGTTTAGGGAAAGAGAAGGATAGGTAGGGAGAGTGTCAGTGTGTTTTGTGCTTGTGCTATATTGTGCTTAAAAAAAACATTTTTTCTAGGGACAGAAAACTGTAGGTAGGGAGAGTGTGTCAGTTTCTTTCACTGTCAAAGTCCTTGTTTCCAGGGACCTGGAAGGACAGTGAGTGAATTCTCCTTGTGCTAAATTGTGCTTAAAAAAAAACATTTTTTCTAGGGACAGAAAACTGTAGGTAGGGAGAGTGTGTCAGTTTCTTTCACTGTCAAAGTCCTTGTTTCCAGGGACCTGGAAGGACAGTGAGTGAATTCTCCTTGTGCTAAATTGTGCTTAAAAAAAACATTTTTTCTAGGGACAGAAAACTGTAGGTAGGGAGAGTGTGTCAGTTTCTTTCACTGTCAAAGTCCTTGTTTCCAGGGACCTGGAAGGACAGTGAGTGAATTCTCCTTGTGCTAAATTGTGCTTAAAAAAACATTTTTTCTAGGGACAGAAAACTGTAGGTAGGGAGAGTGTGTCAGTTTCTTTCACTGTCAAAGTCCTTGTTTCCAGGGACCTGGAAGGACAGTGAGTGAATTCTCCTTGTGCTAAATTGTGCTTAAAAAAAACATTTTTTCTAGGGACAGAAAACTGTAGGTAGGGAGAGTGTGTCAGTTTCTTTCACTGTCAAAGTCCTTGTTTCCAGGGACCTGGAAGGACAGTGAGTGAATTCTCCTTGTGCTAAATTGTGCTTAAAAAAAACATTTTTTCTAGGGACAGAAAACTGTAGGTAGGGAGAGTGTGTCAGTTTCTTTCACTGTCAAAGTCCTTGTTTCCAGGGACCTGGAAGGACAGTGAGTGAATTCTCCTTGTGCTAAATTGTGCTTAAAAAAAACATTTTTTCTAGGGACAGAAAACTGTAGGTAGGGAGAGTGTGTCAGTTTCTTTCACTGTCAAAGTCCTTGTTTCCAGGGACCTGGAAGGACAGTGAGTGAATTCTCCTTGTGCTAAATTGTGCTTAAAAAAAACATTTTTTCTAGGGACAGAAAACTGTAGGTAGGGAGAGTGTGTCAGTTTCTTTCACTGTCAAAGTCCTTGTTTCCAGGGACCTGGAAGGACAGTGAGTGAATTCTCCTTGTGCTAAATTGTGCTTAAAAAAAACATTTTTTCTAGGGACAGAAAACTGTAGGTAGGGAGAGTGTGTCAGTTTCTTTCACTGTCAAAGTCCTTGTTTCCAGGGACCTGGAAGGACAGTGAGTGAATTCTCCTTGTGCTAAATTGTGCTTAAAAAAAACATTTTTTCTAGGGACAGAAAACTGTAGGTAGGGAGAGTGTGTCAGTTTCTTTCACTGTCAAAGTCCTTGTTTCCAGGGACCTGGAAGGACAGTGAGTGAATTCTCCTTGTGCTAAATTGTGCTTAAAAAAAACATTTTTTCTAGGGACAGAAAACTGTAGGTAGGGAGAGTGTGTCAGTTTCTTTCACTGTCAAAGTCCTTGTTTCCAGGGACCTGGAAGGACAGTGAGTGAATTCTCCTTGTGCTAAATTGTGCTTAAAAAAAACATTTTTTCTAGGGACAGAAAACTGTAGGTAGGGAGAGTGTGTCAGTTTCTTTCACTGTCAAAGTCCTTGTTTCCAGGGACCTGGAAGGACAGTGAGTGAATTCTCCTTGTGCTAAATTGTGCTTAAAAAAAACATTTTTTCTAGGGACAGAAAACTGTAGGTAGGGAGAGTGTGTCAGTTTCTTTCACTGTCAAAGTCCTTGTTTCCAGGGACCTGGAAGGACAGTGAGTGAATTCTCCTTGTGCTAAATTGTGCTTAAAAAAAACATTTTTTCTAGGGACAGAAAACTGTAGGTAGGGAGAGTGTGTCAGTTTCTTTCACTGTCAAAGTCCTTGTTTCCAGGGACCTGGAAGGACAGTGAGTGAATTCTCCTTGTGCTAAATTGTGCTTAAAAAAAACATTTTTTCTAGGGACAGAAAACTGTAGGTAGGGAGAGTGTGTCAGTTTCTTTCACTGTCAAAGTCCTTGTTTCCAGGGACCTGGAAGGACAGTGAGTGAATTCTCCTTGTGCTAAATTGTGCTTAAAAAAAAACATTTTTTCTAGGGACAGAAAACTGTAGGTAGGGAGAGTGTGTCAGTTTCTTTCACTGTCAAAGTCCTTGTTTCCAGGGACCTGGAAGGACAGTGAGTGAATTCTCCTTGTGCTAAATTGTGCTTAAAAAAAACATTTTTTCTAGGGACAGAAAACTGTAGGTAGGGAGAGTGTGTCAGTTTCTTTCACTGTCAAAGTCCTTGTTTCAAGGGACAGAGAAGGACACCTGAAGGTAGCCCTTATTGCTTTTTTCCCATCTCCCTGCAGGCCATCTATTAGAATGTCTGGAAGGCAAACAAGGAGAGGCAGACAGTCAGGAGGCAATAAAAGAGGGCAAGCAGGCTCTGTGTCTGGGGGCAATAGTGCTGGTCGTGGACGCGGTGCATTGTCATCAGCACATGGCCATGGGACACGCTTGTCCTTCTTTTCGGCAGCTGGACATGTTGAGCCACATCATGCCGAAGACTTGGTAGAGTGGATGACCAAGCCCTCCTCCTCCTCCTCATCCTCTCTCACCCAGGCTCAGGGTACTGGAAAAGCAGCTGCCAAAGCGTCCTCTTCCCTGGTATCAATGTCAGACTCATCATCAGTCACTCCTTCCCTAGACCCAACATGTCCTCCTCCTGAGGAGTCCCCCGAACTGTTTCAGCACAGTGTTGGGTACATGCTCCAGGAGGATGCCCAGCGTTTCGAAGGGTCTGATGATGAAACCCAGCTAGAGGAAGGCAGTAGCGTGAGAGCAGACAGAGGGGATGCTCAAGAAGGACACCAATCTGGCAGTCATGTTCCAGCAGCTGCAGCATACTGCCAGATTGGCTCCAGTGATGAGGAGGGAGGTGATGATGAGGTCACTGACTCCACGTGGGTGCCTAATAGGAGAGAGGAGGAGGAGGAGGATGAGGAGGAGGCACATCTCCAACGAGGCAGGATGCCCTTTGGTGGCCAGCGTAAGGGCAGTACACCGACGGAATCACACCGCAGAGCTCCGCCTGTGCAGGGCGCTGCCTCTGCCCGTCATTCAAAAAGTTCTTTGGTGTGGGCCTTTTTTGAGGCTAGTGCATCAGATCGCACAGCTGCTGTTTGCAACATATGTCTCAAGCGTATATCGCGTGGCCAAAACATCAGCCGCTTGGGTACCACATGCCTGACCAGACATATGTTGACCTGCCATGCAGCTCGTTGGCAAGCCTACCTCAAAGACCCACACCAAAGAACAAAGCGGACCTCTCCTTGCACCGCATCAGCTGGGATCTCCAACCCCACTATAACTTCAGTCCTCTCTGAAACATGCACTGAGAGGAATGAAGGTGTAGAATTAGGTGTGTCACAGCCAAGTACTTGCGGCCACTCTGCTAGCAGTACACCGACGTCCGATTCTAGCAGGCAAATTTCCCTGCCCCAGCTGCTGGACCGTCGAAAGAAGTTCACTCCCAGCCATCCACATGCCCAGCGGTTGAATGCTAGCTTGGCTAAATTGCTAGCGCTTCAACTGCTGCCTTTTCAGTTGGTAGACTCGGCCCCCTTCCGTGAGTTTGTGCAATGTGCGGTTCCTCAGTGGCAGGTTCCCAAACGCCACTTTTTCTCACGGAAGGCTATTCCGGCTCTCTACCGGCATGTGGAAGGCAATGTCTTGGCCTCGCTGGACAGGGCGGTCAGCGGTAAGGTGCATATTACCGCTGACTCATGGTCCAGCAGGCATGGACAGGGACGTTACCTTTCTTTCACGGCCCATTGGGTCACTCTTTTGGCAGCTGGGAAGGATGCAGGACAAGGTGCAGTAGTGTTGGAGGTTGTCCCACCGCCACGCCTCCAAAATGCTACTACTGGTTGTGACACACCTCTCTCCTCCACCCCCTCCTCTTCTTCTTCCTCCATGGCCTCTTCCTGTGGTTTGTCCTATGAACCAGCGGTGCTCCGTAGCCGTTCACGGGGCTACGCAAGTACGCAGGCAAAAAGATGCCATGCCGTGCTTGCGCTGGTGTGTTTGGGGGACAGAAGCCACACTGGGGCAGAGGTCCTGTCTGCTCTGCAGGGCCAGGCCGAGAGGTGGTTGACGCCACGCCAGCTTAAGCCAGGAATGGTGGTTTGCGACAATGGCACCAACCTCCTCTCCGCCCTCCGACAGGGACAACTGACCCATGTGCCCTGTGTGGCTCACGTCCTTAACCTGGTGGTGCAGCGGTTCTTGGGCAGGTACCCGGGCTTACAGGATGTCCTGAGGCAGGCCAGGAAAGTCTGTGTGCATTTCCGCAGATCTTATAATGCCAGTGCTCGCCTGGCTGAGCTGCAAAAGGAGTTGAACCTGCCCAAGAACCGCCTTATATGTGACATGCCCACCAGGTGGAACTCAACGTTGGCCATGCTGCAGCGGCTGCACACGCAGCAGAGGGCCATCAATGAGTACCTGTGCGACTACGGCACCAGGACAGGGTCAGGGGAGCTTGGTTTTTTTTCTCCACGCCAGTGGGGCATGATCAGGGATGCATGCACTGTCCTGGCACCATTTGAGGAGGCCACGAGGATGGTGAGCAGTGACAGTGCATGCATCAGTGACACTGTACCTCTTGTCCACCTGTTGGAGCACACGCTGCGTGGAATAATGGACAGGGCACTTGAGGCAGAACAGAGGCAGGAAGAGGAGGACTTCCTTGCCTCTCAAGGCCCCCTTTACCCAGACAGTGTTCCTTCTGTCCCACCCATCGCACAGGAAGAGGAGGAGGAGGAGGAGGAGGAGGAGGAGGATTGTGTCAGCATGGAGGTGGAGGCTGGCACTCAGCATCATCAGCAGCAGTCTTTTAGGGATGATTTACAGTCCCAAGAAACCAGTGGACTTGTACGTGGCTGGGAGGAGGTGGCTGCGGATCATGTCGTCCTTAGTGACCCAGAGGACTCCGGAGCGAATGCCTCAGCAAACCTACGCTGCATGGCCTCCCTGATCCTGCAAAGTCTGCGGAAGGATCCTCGTATTCTTCGGATCAAGGAGAGGGACCATTACTGGCTGGCCACTCTCCTTGATCCACGGTACAAGGGTAAGGTTGCGGACCTTATGTTACCGTCGCAGAGGGAGCAGAGGATGAGACAACTCCGGGAGGCCTTGCAGAAAGGTCTGTGCAACGCGTTCCCAGAGACTGGGAGGTTACAAACTCCTGGTCCTGGACAACGAGTTGCTGAGGCTTCGGCCAGTCAAAGAAGGAGCGGTGGGGAAGGTGGCCGTCTGACCGATGCGTTCAGACAATTCTTTAGTCCGCAGCCCCAAAGTATGATCGGTTCCAGCAACCATCGCCAGCGTCTGATAAACATGGTGCAGGAATATCTAGGGGCAAGGTCAGACTTGGACACCTTCCCCACCGAAAATCCTCTGGCTTACTGGGTCTTGAGGATGGATCACTGGCCAGAGCTTGCACAGTATGCAATTGAGCTACTGGCCTGTCCTGCATCCAGCGTTCTTTCGGAACGCACATTCAGTGCTGCTGGAGGATTTGTCACGGATCACAGGGTGCGCCTGTCCACCGACTCGGTTGATCGACTGACTTTCATCAAGATGAACCAGTCTTGGATCACCACCAGCTACCACACACCTGATGCTGATATAACAGACTAATTGATTTTAACATGTCACATCCCTTCAAGACTGATGCTGATGCTGAGTGCCTGTGCTGTTATGTTGACTGGCTATCCTCCTCCTCCGAGTCCTCAATGATACGATTGATGATGATAGCTTGGAAGATCATTTTTGTTTATGGGTGCCGCCACCAGTGGCTAAGGCCCAATTTTTCAGCCCCTGTTTTACAGGGGCGTGTAATTACAATTTTTTTAGCAATAATTTCCCATAGGGCTCATTGCTGTGCTCCAAGTACAGTATCTGTGAGGGGTTGGAGTGTTGTGGCACCAATGCCTAAGGCCCAATTTTTCAGCCCCTGTTTAACAGGGGCGTGTCATTACAATTTTTAAAGCAATACTTTGCAACAGGGCTCATTGCTGTGCTCCAAGTACAGTATCTGTGAGGGGTTGTAGTGTTGTGCCACCAGTGCCTAAGGCCCAATTTTTCAGCCCCTGTTCAACAGGGGCATGCAATTACAATTCTTGATCTAATAATTCACAGCAGGGTCCATTGCTGCACCCACCAAGAGTAACTCTGAGGGCTTACAGTCTTGTGGCAACGCCACCACCACCACCACCACGAAAGGCCCAATTTTTCAGCCACTGTTCAAAAGGGGCATGTAATTACAATTCTTGATCTAATAATTCACAGCAGGGCCCATTGCTGCACCCACCAAGAGTAACTGTCAGGGCTTACAGTGTTGTGGCACCAGCACCACCATCAAAGCCCCAATTTTTACTACCACTGTTCAACAATTATATGTAATTAAAATTCCTGATATAATAGTTGACAGCAGGGCGTTCCAGCACCAACCAAGAGTAACTGAGTGCTTACAGTGTTGTGCCAACACCAACAACTAAGGGGCCTATTTCTGCAGAGTATATACGGCAGGTCCCTACTTTCAAACATCCAACTTACAAACGACTCCTACTTGCAAACGAAAGAAGACAACAGGAAGTGAGAGGAAATCTACCCCTAGAAAGGAAAATTCTCTCCTGTAAGAATAAATATGGGAGAAAGGGGTCTCATCTGTACTGATGCTTTATCAGCAATCCTTGTTTCAAGAAAAACACCACATTTCAAAAACAGTTGTCATTGGGACGGAAAGTGAGGTGAAATGTTCTGAACAGGGGCACAGACAGCAAAACAAATGTTACAGGGGTGATAACCCTTACCTATGTTTCCCAAAAAGTTTAAAAATAGATTTTTGGGCTGGAGCTACACTTCAACAATCTACCTGTTCAAAATTACAAACAGATTCTACATAAGAACAAACCTACAGTCCCTGTCTTGTATGCACCGCCTGTATACGGCTGTTCAGAGTATATAGGGCCTTTTTTATTTTATGTGCGGGGTTCCCCTTAATATCCATACAAGACCCAAAGGGGCTGGTAATGGGCTGGGGTAGGGGGGGGGGGTCATGGGGTAGCTATGCCATTTTTCTTAAAGAATTTCATCCATATTACCGGGACCAGACATTACATTAAAGCCGCAAGCAGTTTTAAATGGCTTTTTTTTCCTTTAGAAGTGTCATTTTGTGCAGGGACAGTTCTAAACACGGGAAACACGTGGCACTTCACAGGCATACTTTAGACACCCCCCAGGTACGATATTTAAAGGAATATTTGACTTTTTTTTTTTCACTTTATGCATCATTAAAATGACTGCTCCCGAAAAACGACCGTTTTTAAAACTTCTTTTTGCATTGATACATGTCCCCTGGTGCAGAACCCGGGTTCCCAAACCCTATTTATGACAATAACATGCATAATAGTTGTTATAATTAGCACTTTAGAATTCGAACGTTCGCATCCATTGTATTTAATAGGGTTCTAATGTTCGTTCGAACTTTCGGTCCGTTCGCGGGTTCTGGTGCGAACCGAACCCGGGGGTGTTCGGCTCATCACTAATCCCCATAAGGGGACTTTTTACCCCCCCACGTGGTGAATCACACCTTGGTGAAAGAAGCACTGGAACTAGGATTTGAATCAATTACAACCAGACTCACCGTTCACTATCCACACCACCTATATGATCAATTATATAGAAGACGCGCATATGAACATTTGTCTGTAGCGCTGCTGCAGTTTTATTCTGAACTTTTGATATACGTTTGATTTTTTAGCAGCTGCTGTCATCATATATACGTTTTATTCCAGCACTTGTTTCCTTAGAGGTTTTATCCATAAGCGCAGAGTGATACTAAGAAGGAGGGCCAGGTCATTTTAGTATCTTTTATTGAATAGATGTATAATACATGGTGTTTTTTATTTTTTATTTTAGGTGATGTGCATGTTGTGGAAGAACAATCTCCTAATTTCACCAGTGAAGTGCACACATTTTAATAGAGGACATCATGGTGTGCAATTGGGAAATAGACATCATAAGGTAAAAAATAAATTATGTTGAACAAAAAATGAAGAACATGATTGATATATTAGGGAGAATCTAAAGAACCCCAAAATGCCACCATTTTGTTTGTTTTTTGTCAATTTAGCAAAAATTTAATACTTTTAAAAAGCCAAATTTTGAAGATGCACACAGTGTGTCAACATGTGCTATCTGCTAGGGATGAGCTTCGAGTTCGACTCGAACATTGCCTGTTCGCACGTTCGCCGAACAGCGACCAATTTGGGATGTTCGCGGCAAATTCAAAAAGCCGCGGAACACCCTGTAAAAGTCTATGGGAGAAATCTAAAGTGCTAATTTTAAAGGCTTATATGCAAGTTATTGTCATAAAAAGTGTTTGGGGACCCAGGTCCTGCCCCAGGGGACATGTATCAATGCAAAAAAAAGTTTTAAAAACTGACGTTTTTTCGGGAGCAGTGATTTTAATAATGCTTAAAGTGAAACAATAAAAGTGAAATATACCTCAAAATTTCATACCGGGGGAGGAGGGGGGGGGGTGTGTATAGTATGCCTGTAAAGCAGCGCTTGTTTCCCTTGCATATAACTGTCCCTGCACAAAGTGTCATTTGTGAAGGAAAAAAAGTCATTTAAAAGCACTTGCGGCTATAATGAATTGTCGGCTTCCGGCAATACAGAGAAAAGTCATTGATAAAAATAAAAAAAAATGCGTGGGGGTCCCCCCAAATTCAATTACCAGGCCCTTTAGGTCTGGTATGGATATTAAGGGGAACCCTGTGTCAAATTTTAAAAAAAATGACGTGTGGTTCCCCCCAAATATCCATACCAGACCCTTCCGGTCTGGTATGGATTTTAAGGGGAACTCCACGCCAAATTTAAAAAAAAAATGGCGTGGAGTTCCCCCCAAAAATCCATACCAAACCCTGGCAGGCCGCAGGAAAAGAGGGGGGACGAGAGAGCGCCCCTCCTCCTGAACCGTACCAGGCCACATGCCCTCAACATGGGGAGGATGCTTTGGGGGTCTGTGACCCCTCAAAGCACCATGTCTGTGGGCGGGGGGCTTATCGGAATCTCTTTTCCTGCGGCCTGCCAGGTTGCGTGCTCAGATAAAGGGTCTGGTATGGATTTTTTGGGGGGAACTCCACACCATTTTTTTTTTATTTGGCGTGGAGTTCCCCTTAATATCTATACCAGACCTGAAGGGCCTGGTAATGGAATTTCGGTGGACCCCCACGCATTTTTATTTATTTTTTTATCAATGACTTTTCTCTGTATTGCCGGGAGCTGACAATTCATTATAGCCGCGAGTGCTTTTAAATTACTTTTTTTCCTTCAGAAATGACACCTTGTGCAGGGACAGTTCTAAGCACGAGAAACAAGCGCTGCTTTACAGGCACACTATACACCCCCCCCCCCCCCCAGGTATGAAAATTAAAGGAATATTTCACTTTTATTGTTTCATTTTAAGCATTATTAATCACTGCTCCCGAAAAAACTGACGTTTTTAAAACTTTTTTTTGCATTGATACATGTCCCCTGGGGCAGGACCAGAGTCCCCAAACCCTTTTTAGGACAATAACTTGCATATTAGCCTTGATAATTAACACTTTTGATTTCAATCATTCGAGTCCATTGTATTTAATAGGGTTTTAAAGTTTGCGCGAACTTTAGGTCTGTTCGCAGGTTCTGGTGCGAACCGAACGGGGGGGGTGTTCGGCTCATCCCTACTATCTGCCATCACGGGATATCAATGTACGCGTTTTGTAGGTGCAACCCCTTCCTCGCAACTCAAGTAGGTAAGAGGAAGGGGTTGTGCCCCCAAAACATGTCCATTGATCCCCCATGATGGGAGATAGCACATGTTGACATTAGGCATGGGATCAGGAGGAAAATCCACATTTTGCCTCACAATTTGTGTGCATCTTCAAAATTTGGCATTTACAGGGGTGACATCACCCCATCTGATGAAGGCAAGATCAACACAGTTTTGACACACTATAATGTCTGATATTGCCTTCACTTTTTGTACGTTAAACTTTGTAAATTCCAGAGTCTTCTATGTTATGGTTTGAAACATGGCTCTTTATGCGATTTTTAAAAAAAAAATGTATAAAACAAAGATGTTGTTATTTTCTCCTAAAATTTTTATAACGCACATGTGAATGTGCACGGAGTAAAAGGTTTTCTACTCAACAGTGTGTGGCTTCTTCTTTCAATGCTCTATACCAGTTTTTGTATTAAGTTGGTGTTTACAGTGACAATAGAGGTTATTTAATACTTGAAAAAACACTTGGCACTACAAGTGCACTAGGAGAACCTTGGAGACAGCTAAAAGATACACAAGCAGCAAATCAAATTCAAGATGATTTCAGATCAAAAAAAGATTTTATTAAATCCAAGATTTACAAATTGTCTGGCATAGCAATGGCCCCCTTACCCGTAAAATATTCTAAATATTTTTGGCGCACATCACGGGCGCTTTGGGGGGGGGGCAAGCCAGAACGGACAGCTTCCAGGGCCGTCAAAGGATTTTCTAGAAGTCCGGCCTCGGGCTGGCCATTATCCCGAAGGCATTCTCGACCACTCTTCTGGCTCTGACCAGCCGGAAATTAAAAACCCTCCTCTCCGGGGTGAGGGTCCTCTGGGGGAATGGCCTCATCAGGTGATCACCCAAACCAAAAGCTTCATCAGCAATAAAGACGAACGGGAGTCCTTCCACGTTATCTGCAGCAGGTGGCAATGCCAAGCCACCAGTCTGGAGCCGTCTGTGAAACTCGGTGTCATGGATATGCATTAATGTCTGTCTGCCATCTTACCTTTCCTCCTCATGTGTTCATCTTAGAGGCCAGAACCCTTTCACCTGGCTTCCTTTATAATCTCCTCCCAGCCTGACTCCACCCCAGGGCCTATCACAGAACACTATATTAACCTGTGCACTGCAAGCCTGCTTTGCTGATCAACGTGTTTGTTAGGCATTGTGTGTTTGGGTTCCTGCCTGCCGTGTGCTACGTCTGTCTCTCTGTTACGTTATTGGCTTGTCCCCGACTATCCCTGTCTGCTTGTGACCCTTGACCTTCGGCTTGTCTTTCGTTATCCTTGTCTGCTTGTGGCCCTTGACCTTCAGCTTGTTATTCGTTACTCTTATATCTTGTGCTGCTGCTTCCCCTCTTGTCCCCTTACCCTACGGGGCGTGAGCTAGGAGACTCTAGGGGCCGCGACCTGGACCCAGCCTGCAGCATAACATCCTCACCACTAGAGGCTCTGGAGAAGACCTGCTGGGTCTTAGACTCCGCGCCCTGGGGAATCTTGGCTCTAGCTTCCTATAGGATCCCGGTTGTGCTCCTCTGGTCCAGCTTTCCACAACCACCCAGTTTCCTATCCGCAGCAGTCAGCCATAGGGTTCACTACCTTGCGGTGCACTCCTGTCCCCCTACGGTGTGCATCTGTCACCTGGCCGTAGGTGACCTGACAGTTTGATCAGCCATGAACCCGGCTGACATGCCGCTCCCCACGGATGATCCATTGCAGGGCATAGTTCGCAGACTTGAAACCCAGGAATCGAATCAGACTCAGGTGATGCGATTCCTCCAGGATCTGGCTTCTCGATTCGAGCAGCTTCAGGCCTCCTTGGGAACCCCGAATCCGCAACCTCAAGTACAACCAGCGGTTGTACCTATTGCACCAGTCGCAGCCACACACTCACTAACACTGCCAGCTCCGTTCCGTTTCTCTGGGGACTCCAAGGTCCCCGGATATAAAAAGCGCCATTGGGAAATTGGGAAAGCATTTTATCACACCGATCTTGGTGTGGTCAGATGCTTTGAGGGCAGTGGAAAGATCTAGGGTCTAGACCCCAGTTTTTTCAAAAAAAGAGTACCTGTCACTACCTATTACTATCATAGGGGATATTTACATTCCCTGAGATAAAAAAAAAAAAAAAGGAAGGAACAATTTAAAAATAAAATAAAAAAGCAAAATTAATAATTAAAAAAAAAAAAAAAAAAAAAAAGTACCCCTGTCCTGCCCTGCTCTTGCCCAATGGCGAACGCAAGCGTCGGTCTGGCGTCATATGTAAACAGCAATTGCACCATGCATGTGAGGTATCACCGCGAAGGTCAGATCGAGGGCAGTAATTTTAGCAGTAGACCTCCTCTGTAAATCTAACGGGGTAACCTGTAAAGGCTTTTAAAGGCTTTTAAAAATGTATGTAGTTTGTCGCCAATGCGCGTTTGTGCGAAATTTTAAAGCATGTCGTGTTTGGTATCTATGTACTCGGCCTAAGATCATCTTTTTATTTCATCAAACATTTGGGCAATATAGTGTGTTTTAGTGCATTAAAATAAAAAAAAGTGTATTTTTTCCCCAAAAAATGCGTTTGAAAAATCGCTGCGCAAATACTGTGTAGAAAAAAATAATGCAACACCCACCATTTTATTCTGTAGGGCCTTTGCTTTAAAAATATATATAATGTTTGGGGGTTCAACATAATTTTCCTGCAAAAAAAAATATGTTTTCATGTAAACAAAAAGTGTCAAAAAGGGCTTTGTCTTCAAGTGGTTAGAAGAGTGGATGTAAGCTTCCTAATGTTGTGTATAAAATGCCAGAACAGTTCAAAACCCCCCCAAATGACCCAATTTTGGAAAGTAGACACCCCAAGCTATATACTGAGAGGCATGTCGAGTCCATGGAATATTTTGTATGTTGACACAAGTTGCGGAAAAAAGACAATTTTTTTTTTTTTTTTTGCGCAAAGTTGTCACTAAATGATATATTGCTCAAACATGCCATGGGCATATGTAGAATTGCACCCCAAAATACATTCTGTTGCTTCTCCTGAGTACGGGGATACCACATGTGTGAGACTTTTTGGGAGCCTAGCCGCATACGGGACCCCGAAAACCAATCACCGCCTTCAGGCTTTCTAAGGGTGTAAATTTTTGATTTCACTTCTCACTGCCTATCACAGTTTCGGAGGCCATGGAATACCCAGATGGCACAAAACCCCCCCAAATGACCCCATTTTGGAAAGTAGACACCCCAAGCTATTTGCTGAGAGGTATTGTGAGTATTTTGCAGATCTCGCTTTTTGTCACAAAGTTTTGAAAATTGAAAAAAAAAAAGAAAAAAAAAATGTCTTTCTTCATTTTCAAAAACAAATGAGAGCTGTAAAATACTCACCATGCCTCTCAGCAAACAGCTTGGGGTGTCTACTTTCCAAAATGGGGTCATTTGGGGGGGTTTTGTGCTATTTTGGCATTTTATGGCCTTCAAAACTGTGATAGGTAGTGAGGAGTGAAATCAAAAATTTGCGCCCTTAGAAATCCTGAAGGCGGTGCTTGGTTTCCGGGGTCCCGTACGTGGCTAGGCTCCTAAAAAGTCCCACTCATGTGGTATCCCCGTACTCAGGAGAATCAGCAGAATGTATTTTGGGGTACAATTCCACATATAACCATGGCATGTGTGAGCAATATATCATTTAGTGACAACTTTTTGTAATTTTTTTTTTTTTTTGTCATTATTCAATCACTTGGGACAAAAAAAAAAATATTCAATGGGCTCAACATGCCTCTCAGCAATTTCCTTGGGGTGTCTACTTTCCAAAATGGGGTCATTTGGGGGGTTTTGTACTGCCCTGCCATTTTAGCACCTCAAGAAATGAGATAGGCAGTCATAAATTTAAAGCTGTGTAAATTCCAGAAAATGTACCCTAGTTTGTAAACGCTATAAATTTTGCGCAAACCAATAAATATACACTTATTGACATTTTTTTTACTAAAGACATGCGGCTGAATACATTTTGGCCTAAATGTATGACTAAAATTGAGTTTATTCGATTTTTCTTATAACAAAAAGTAGAAAATATCATTTTTTTTCAAAATTTTCGGTCTTTTTCCGTTTATATCGCAAAAAATAAAAATCGCAGAGGCAATCAAATACCATTAAAAGAAAGCTCTATTTGTGGGAAGAAAAGGACACAAATTTCGTTTGGGTACAACATTGCATGTCCGCACAATTTACAGTTAAAGCAGCGCAGTGAAAAATTCTGAATTCACCTCTGGTCCTTTAGCTACCAAATGGTCCGGGGCTTAAGTGGTTAAGACCCTGCATCGATTATCGGGGTTTAAATGTGGTTACTATTAAAAATCGATACCCCTTACCCTTAATATATGAGCTATTCGATAGGTTGAAGGGTGCCTCCATTTTCACCAAGTTGGATCTCAGAGGCGCGTACAATCTCATTCGAATACGGGAGGGTGACGAATGGAAGACTGCATTCAACACTAGAGACGGGCATTACGAATACCTGGTGATGCCTTTTGGTCGGTGTAATGCTCCAGCCGTGTTTCAAAACTTTGTCAATGAAATCTTCAGAGATCTGCTGTACCAGTTTGTTGTCATCTATCTGGATGACATTCTGATCTTTTCTGAAAATCTGCTCGTCCACAGAAACCATGTCCGCACTGTACTTCAGTGTCTTAGAGAGAACAATCTCTATGCCAAGCTGGAGAAATGTTCCTTTGAATGTTCTGAGGTCCTGTTTCTGGGGTGCTTTGTCTCATTTTCGGGTCTTCGTATGGATCCTGGGAAGGTCTTGGCTATTACCAACTGGCCTCTTCCTGCTAGCCTCAAGGCCACGCAGCGCTTTCTTGGCTTCACTAATTATTATAGGCAGTTCATAAGGAACTACTCTTCCATTGCCGCGCCTATTATCGCTTTGACCAAGAAGGGTGTGAATGCCAGAGACTGGCCTCCCGAAGCTGTCTCTGCATTTAACAACCTGAAACAGGCCTTTGTTTCTGGCCCCCTCTTGAGGAGACCAAATCCTGGGAATGCATTTTTTATTGAAGTGGACGCTTCCTCAATGGGGGTGGGAGCTGTGCTTCTTCAAATCTTTGAGAAGAGACGTCAACCATGTGCGTTCTTCTCCAAAAAGTTTTCTCAGGCAGAGAGGAATTATGCCATCGGTGATCGGGAACTTCTCGCAATTAAATTGGCGTTAGAGGAGTGGCGTCATCTCTTGGAGGGTTCCCCTCACTCCATAACGATCTTTACCGATCACAAAAATTTACAGTATCTACAGAATGCTAAACGTCTGAATCCTAGACAGGCCAGGTGGAGTCTCTTCTTTGCCCGTTTTAATTTCACGATTACCTACAAACCTGGGTCCTGCAACGGTCGGGCTGATGCGCTCTCTAGGTCAATTGACACTTTGGACGAGGAGTCCGCCCCTGAACCTGAGCCGATTATTCCAACCTCATGCATTGTTGCCCACTCTACCACCCTGAAGTCAAAAATTCTGCCTGGTAAGACCTTTGTCCCCACTGAGCTAAGAGCTAAGATCCTTCGTTGGGGACATGATTCCAAGGTGGCAGGCCATTCTGGATTCCTCCGTTCCTTCCTACTCATCAGTCGTCACTACTGGTGGCCTAATCTCCGCTCAGACGTCAAAGACTACGTTAAAGCTTGTCATGTCTGCGCTCAGTCCAAATCCTCCACACAAGCTCCTGCTGGTCTCCTCATGCCCTTGCCCATTCCTAAGGAGCCCTGGGCTCATATTGCCATGGATTTTATCACCGACCTCCCACTGTCTGAGAATAATACAGTCATTTGGGTGGTAATCGATCGGTTCTCCAAGATGGCTCATTTTGTTCCTCTTCCTGGTCTTCCTTCTGCCCCTGCCTTGGTTCCCATTTTTATTCGAGAAATTCTCCGCCTTCATGGGGTTCCTTCTCATATTGTTTCCGACAGGGGAGTCCAATTCACGTCTCGTTTTTGGAGAGCCTTTTGCAAATCCCTCAAGATTGTCTTGGATTTTTCTTCTTCTTACCATACCCAATCCAATGGACAGACTGAGAGGGTTAATCAGGAGTTAGAGGTCTTTCTTCGCACCTTTGTGTCTTCTCACCATGACGATTGGTCCTCTCTACTCCCGTGGGCAGAATTCTCCCATAACAATCATGTGAATACCAGTTCGCAGAAGACACCCTTTTTCACAGTTTATGGAAAACACCCTCAACTTCCTCTTCCCATGATCTGTTCTCCAGATATTCCAGCTTTGGCTTCGGTTCAGGAGTCTCTCAATTCCGTTTGGGGTGACGTTCATGATTCCCTCCGGCAGCTGCTGAAAAATTCAAAGGCTTTGCCGACCGCCGCAGGCGTAAACCGCCTTCTCTTCAGCCAGGGGACAAAGTCTGGCTCTCTACCAGGAACATCAAGCTCCGAGTTCCTTCTCTGAAGTTTGCTCCACGATTCATTGGTCCATACACGGTAACTGCTAAACTGAATCCGGTTTGTTTCAAACTCCAGATTCCTAAAAGCCTTAAAATCACTAACTCCTTCCATGTTGCTCTTCTAAAGCCTTTAGTCCTCAATAAATTCTCTCGTCCTCTCCCTACCGTGGCACCTGTCTCTGAGGATAATCAGGAGTACGAGATCAGTCAAATTCTGGACTCCCGACTCTGTAAAGGCGTTCTTCAGTACCTCGTTCATTGGAAAGGGTTTGGTCCTGAGGAGAGGTCTTGGATCACTGCATCTGAGGTCTTTGCAATTCGTCTGTTAAAGGAGTTTCATCTGAAGTTTCCCTCTAAACCTGGGCCCAGGCGGTGAAGGGGGAGGCCTCGTAAGAGGGAGGGTACTGTCATGGATATGCATTAATGTCTGTCTGCCATCTTGCCTTTCCTCCTCATGTGTTCATCTTAGAGGCCAGAACCCTTTCACCTGGCTTCCTTTATAATCTCCTCCCAGCCTGACTCCACCCCAGGCCCTATCACAGAACACTATATTAACCTGTGCACTGCAAGCCTGCTTTGCTGATCAACGTGTTTGTTAGGCATTGTGTGTTTGGGTTCCTGCCTGCCGTGTGCTACGTCTGTCTCTCTGTTACGTTATTGGCTTGTCCCCGACTATCCCTGTCTGCTCGTGACCCTTGACCTTCGGCTCGTTCTTTCGTTATCCTTGTCTGCTTGTGGCCCCTGACCTTCAGCTTGTTATTCGGTTCTCTCATATCTTGTGCTGCTGCTTCCCCTCTTTTCCCCTTATCCTACGGGGCGTGAGCTAGGAAACTCCAGGGGCCGCGACCTGGTCCCAGCCTGCAGCATAACATCCTCACCACTAGAGGCCCTGGAGAAGACCTGCTGGGTCTTAGACTCCGCACCCTGGGGAATCTTGGCTCTAGCTTCCTATAGGATCCCGGTTGTGCTCCTCTGGTCCCGCTTTCCACAACCACCCAGTTTCCTATTCGCAGCAGTCAGCCATAGGGTTCACTACCTTGCGGTGCACTCCTGTCCCCCTACGGTGTGCATCTGTCACCTTGCCGTAGGTGACCTGACACTCGGTCTGAGCAAATACTCTCCTATCCGACATCCGGCCGTTCTTCCCCACGTCCACATAGAGAAATTCATATGTCGCCGACACCACCGCCATCAACACTATACTATTGAACCCCTTGTAATTGTAATAGTATGACCTTGAATGGGGTGGTGGGATGATGCGGACATGTTTCCCATCTTTTGCCCCTCCGCAGTTGGGAAAGTCCCACCGCTGGGCAAACTGGGAGGCCACGGTCTGCCATTCCTGTGGTGTTGAAGGAAACTGTGGAGTCAAACAAGAAAAAAATAATTGCTACTTTTGCACATAACATTGCAAGCAGATTAGACACAAACATTCTTGGCCAACATCAGTATAACATATATTTTAAGGAGTATTCTAAAGACAAAAATATAAGGTCCACTTATCAGATTCCTCACCCCCTCTGATGGACCATTGTAAATTTTTTAAAGGGGCGGTTCTAGATGAGTTTGGGACCCCCAAAAAAAGCCTCTGCCGCTCTGCCTGAATTTAAGGACAACAATAACATTTGTACACAATTTAGGGGGTGTTTAGGGTAAAGCACTACAATGGAGCTAACAAAATACATTGGTAAGTGACTAGGCTAGGTGGGTTTGGGCCCAGGATAGCATGCTGGAGAGGTTAGTGAAGGCAAATATGCATGTAGGCCAAAAAAGGAGCATTAAAAGCTTACAGCATGCATGGGGACAAAGGGGACATTCATAGCATATTACAATCATGGTAATTAAGGAATGATGAAAGAAATACAATACATTAGCATACACTAAATACATAGAATGTGATGTTAAAGGAGAAAACTTACCTTAATATAGTCCTTCTGCAGGACTTGAATGATGGCAGAACAGGTCTCTGGGATAATGATCCCCAGAGCCTGGGGGTAGATACCTGTTGAGAACTTGAGGTCCTGCAGACTTCTCCCTGTCGCCAAGTAGCGTAACGTGGCGACTAGCCTTTGCTCGGCAGTGATGGCTTGCCGCATGCAGGTGTCCTGCTTCGTGATATAAGGGGACAGCAAAGCCAACAAACGGTGAAAAACGGGGTCCATCATCCAAAATTCCTGAAATCATCAGGGTTATTCTCCTGGATCTCCCGAAGCAAAGGCATGTGACAGAATTGGTCACGCTGGAGCAACCAATTCTTTGTCCATGAACTCCTCTTCACCCTGTTCATGGACTGGGCTTGGGCCAAGGCAAGAACCCCAACACCAAGCCCCTGCACAGCACGATCTCTACTACGACGAGAACGTACCCGCAACATGGCTAGAAAACGGCCGGCTGGTCAGAACAAACTAACAGAACGCACTGAAGAGCGACCTGAAAAACTAGCAAGGCCTGTGAAGAGCAAACTGAAAATCGTTAACGAGCGGACAGGAAACCAGATTCGAACTGATTACACGTACTGAAAAACAGATACGAACCCCCAAGCACAAACTGAACTGCAATAACGGTCTGAATAGCATGAAGACTGAAAAGCGCGAATCGTCTCTCACCAAACTTCTACTAACATGAGGCTAGCAGAAGGAGCCCAAAGGGTGGCGCGCTTCGTTTGGAACTTCCCTTTTCTAGTGCCGTCCTACGTGTTGTACATCACCACGTTCTTGACGGACGGAATTTCATCCAAGATTAGTGTGACCGTGTGTATGAAAAAAAACATGGTTTTCTTGTCGGAAATCGCGATTGTGTGTACGAGGCATTAGATGGGAAGTAGAGAGTGTGAAATTGAAATAGATGAGCGACATCATAAATCCTGGTATAAGGTAGTAAAACTGCCCATGACTCTCACGTTGTGTAAGAAAAAATGCACTCAATAGCTCCATTTGGCTTGCCCCAATCTCCTCATCTGCTTCCTCCTCAATATACAGTCAGGTCCATAAATATTGGTGTAGCGGCCTCACCCTCTCTCTTCTTCTTTAGCGGTTACTCTGGCTCCGGTCTAGGGGTACCTTGAAGGGGAGAGCGAGGTGCGCCACGGCCCATGTCCTCTAGATTACAGCATGTAGAGGTGAAGGCCAGCACCAGATTACCTTCGGGCTGTGTATACGCTCAGAGCCAAGTCTGTTCTGCTGATAACCCCCTTTTTGCTACCAGTAATTGGAGTACCACACACTGAAAAGGTCCAACACTTATTTATTCCATAACGGCAAACAAATAGTCCTTTGCGAGCAGACAGTTTGAGACCCATAGAACAGTTCAGTATTGGTGGGGAGTAGGTCAAGGCACAATGCTCAAAGAAACTAAACCGTTGAGGTTTCACCAACGGTTGCTAAGCACAGTGGCTGTAAAACGTACTTTTTGGCTTCAGAGTCTCTTCCAGCGACTCTAATGAACAGGAACTGGAGTTACCTTCGCTACGCTGCAGCCCCTGTCAGGGGGAAGACATCCCTCCAAGAGAGTTTCCAGAGGCCCCGCCATCACCGGATTAATGCTGTACTGGGCTATTCAGAAGGGTTACACTCCCTGGCCTCCTCACCTCAGATACGGGTCCCAACACCTTAGGGCCCCTCGGACTCCTCCACCCTCGCGGAACCCAGTCGAAGTTACTGGGCCCCAGGCCTTAGTCATAGTACCTCACCCCAGGCTTAAGGTGCCTGAGATGGACTCCATCTCTCTCTCCGGCCAGGTCAAGGGCACCTGGGCCCGGAACTCCGGAACGCCAGCACCCAGGCTGAAGGTGCCTGGGTGCGGCCGCGTCCTCCGACTCTGCACTCTGACCCCGTGGTGAGGGCATCCGCCCCTTTTATCCCCTCTCCCTCTGTGTCACAGCGGGTTCCCCGCTCCACTGTACCAGCACCAGGAAAGGGCAAAAAGGGAGCAGTCTTGCGGTGCGGGTTCACCTCCGGCCCAGGGCGACAACGCCACCTGCAGGCCGCAGGGAACCTTGCACCACCAGAGTCCTCCAAGAACCACAAAAGAGGTTCTCAGACTCCCTAACAATTAGTGCATCCGGGTTGAATAACCCAGATGCTCCCCCCCAAATTTAAATGCCCGCTACACTGGGACATCGACACAATTCTAATCTTTTTGGCTCTATACACCACCACAATCATGGGCGTCTGCTCCATAGGGCAAGGGGGTCGCTCGCCCCCCCCTGGAGGTGTGCCACACACTGCGGGGTAGGGTGACCACGCATACAGTGTCCCGCAATGACACTGACAGTCTGGGAACAGGGTTGGACCGAGCCGCCATAGCGCTGGCTCTGGCTCCACCTCCTCCTGATCACTGGTTGCTATAGCTGCTTGGCGTCTGGCAACCAGTGACGTCACTGCCCAGCATTGAAAGCGGAGGAGGATTTCACTTCCTCCTCCTCCGCGCTAGTGCTGCTGGTTCTTTCACTTCCGCACTTGGCTCCTCCAGTGACTGGCTTGCTGCTTCTGTGGGGTGTTTGTTGTTCCCACACGCTGACCCTGCTGCCTGCGAGGCATCTCTCCCTTCCTCCCCCTTCCTCCCCACTCCTGCCCACCTCACACTAACACACAGACTGAAGTCCCCTCCCCCTTTTCCTTGGCTCAGATGTCACAGACAGGAGAAGGAGGGGGAGGAGAATGGACACAGCACTCAACAGGATGGGACATGCTGATCTCCTGCTTGGCACTTGCAGGAGAAGGAGACACAGAGACAGGGGGAAAGTTGTCAAAAAAGAATACTTGCAGTGATTTGGGGGGATAAGAGCATATTGTATGTGCTAGGGGGGGGCACACTTTAGGAGGGGAGAGAAATTGTTTTTTATTCAACCCCCCCTTCCAGCACAATTTCTCTCCCCTCCCAAAGTGTGTCCCCCCTAGCACATACAATATGCTCTTATCCCCCCAAATCACTGCAAGTATTCTTCTTTGACAACTTGTCCCCTTCCCCATCTTCAAAGACAAACTGGCTGCTATTAAGGGGACAATTGTACCGTCTGCCCTGAATCTCTAGCAAAGTTCCCAGGATTCCAATTGCTCCAGGTGCCAGTGCCCCCGTCAGGCAAGTTAGTGAAGCCAAATGCCTGACCTTTTTTCAGCAATGGGCTCCAAGACTCATGCCCCATACACACGATCATTTTTCATGCCGTTAAAAATGCCATTAAAAAAAATGGCCATTAAAAATGATCGTGTGTATGCTCCAGAGCATTTTTAACTACGTGAAAAACGGGCATTAAAAATTTCGAACATGCTCTCTTTTTTCACGTCGTTTTTCATGTCGTTTTTTTTAACGACGTGAAAAACGATAGTGTGTATGCTTTAACGACGTGAAAAAAAATGCGCATGCTCAGAATCAAGTATGAGACGGGAGCGCTCGTTCTGGTAAAACTAGCGTTCGTAATGGAGATAGCACATTCGTCATGCTGTAACGGACTGAAAAGCACTAGACTGAAAAGAGCGAATCGTCTCTCAACAAACTTTACTAACATGAAGGGTGGCGCCATTCGAACGGAACTTCCCCTTTATAGTGCCGTCGTACGTGGTGTACGTCACTGCGCTTTTCTTGAACATTTTTTAAAATGATGGTGTGTATGCAAGACAGGCTTGAGAGGAAACAAGAAAAAAAATGACAAGAAAAACGTCAGTTTTAAAAATGACATTAAAAATGATCGTGTGTATGGGGCATCAGAGTTGGTTCACACCACAAATCACATAGGAACATGCTGTGCGTTCCTTTGCAATTCACATGCCTTCCAGGTGCTGTGCAATTTCAGCCCTTTCATTTGAATGGGCTGAAACCATGTCGGTCTGCACCAAGAGCTGTGCATGCGCTATTTTACAAAACGCACAGCAACTGGATCGCATGGTACTGCTGATCATACATTCTGGTGCAGGCAAACACTGCATTTGGTACCTGCATTAGGGTAGTCATTAACCCCTTGGCACTAGCCACACACAAATATGCGGCTTCTCGGTGCCTGGGCCTTGGCACAGAGAGGTCACATATTTGCATTAATTGCGATCAGTAGCGCTGTGCCGGGAGCGCACGCCCTAAGCACCCTCTTCACAGTTACCAGCATCTAACCTGTTCTGTCTCTAGGTAATATGAAAAATAACTTCAGCAGTTCCCGCGCTGCTGTGTCTCTCCTTCTTGCTGCATGATTAAGGTAGGAAGGGGGAGGGGGCTGTCACAGTCTATGTAACATGCAGGGGGTGCAGGATGCTGTGTAAAGGAGTCCAGAGGCACAGGGTGCTGTATAATGTAAAGGGGGCCAGTGATGCAGGGTGCTGTGTAATGTAAAGTGGTCCAGAGCTGTGGGGTGCTGTGTAATGTAAAGGGGAACAGAGGTGCAGTTGTGCAGAGGGGGTAGTAGTGGCAAAGAGATATTGAAAGATGCATGGGGCACAGTGTTTTTACATTTTAACGTGGGGGGGGCGCTTTTAACCCCACGCTAGCGGTCGAAGAAAGGGTAAAATGCGACTGTGTATCGCCGCTGCCGAAGCGCCCCCCCCCTGAAAAAATTTCAGCGGACGCCCATGACCACAATGGATTTGAAATGAAACGAACAAGATGTGCTTTAACTACAGACTTTCAGCTTTAATTTCTCATATTGAGAGTTGACAGCAACAGATTCCAAATGCAAATAGCACACTTGAAATGAACTCTGGACCTTTTATCTGCTCCTTGTAAATGGGATAATGGGGGAATAACACACACCTGGCCATGGAACAGCTGGGCAGCCAATTGTCCCATTACTTTTGGTCCCTTAAAAAGTGGGAGGCACATATACAAACTGTTGTAATTCCTACACCGTTCACCTGATTTGGATGTAAATACTCTCAAATTAAAGCTGAAAGTCTGCATTTAAAGTGCATCTTGTTTGTTTCATTTCAAATCCATTGTGGTGGTGTATAGAGCCAAAAAGATTAGAATTGTGTCAATGACCCAATATTTATGGACCTGACTGTAGATAGTGAAAACATAATGATTAGGGCTGTTATACTAGACATTACATTTGCCAATGCCTCTCCAAAACAAAAATGTGTTTGTCTCTGTCTCTCTCTATTTTTCTCGCTCACTCTTTCTCTCAACTTACAAACATGAAAAGGATGTGATGTCAGAAGAAATAACCTGCAAAATACATAGCAATGTAACGTGCATAAAAACGTGTGTCAACGCGCGGCGTTAAAACACGTGCCATTGCATCATAAAGATGCACGTCAATACATGTCATTCAAAGCACATACATTTATGAGCATTTTTATGCATTTTAATGCATGTTTATGTGTGAACAGGCCCCTATATATTGACTGGCACAAGAAATAGAAGAAGCCATTCACTATTCTCTCTAGAACTTTAAAGCTGCATTTCTAAAGAAGTAGCGTGTATGCTATTGGAAGTGATAGTGGGGAATAGACATGTTCCAGAATTACTAGCCTTCTTTGGCTATTTAATGTAGCATATGCTAAGAGGTAGTCTGGCGCCATGCCATATATAAGGCAAATGAACCAGATTGGGAGAGCCAGGAGCTGGCTTTTGTGCAAGACTAGACTGTGGGTCACTTGTGACTAAAATATAAAGCTCCATAATAGGATTTGGGGGGGGGAGAGCGCATGTAAGGCAGGGGTAGGCAACCTCGGCCTTCCAGCTGTTTTCAAACTACAAGTCCCATGAGACATTGCAAGACCCAAACAACCACAGGCATCACTCCTAGAGGCAGAGGCATGATGGAATTTGTAGTTTCACCACAGCTGGAGGGCCGAGGTTGCCTAACCTTGATGTAAATTATGGCTACAGCGGAGATCAGACCATCTGAGGAATGGTCACAGAGGGGTTAAAGTCACTGCACGCTGTGAATTCTGAAGTTGTGCCCCAGAAGAGTACCAAAGGTGCCAGAGGTGCCAAACTGGGATATAGCATGTTAGGAGGGAAATAGAAGAAAACTTAAATATTGAACTGAAAAGGCCAAAGGAAAAGGTGGAAGTAGAGTGTGCACAAAAGTAGTAGGGACAACGCGTTCTGTCTCTTAATTAGAAATGCCTTGATTCCACATGGCAGTCAAGCAATGAATAGTGCTGGTCATGTACCTGAAAGCATGTACAGTATGAATGATTGAAATACTAAGTACACAGTGCCAAAGGAAAGAAGCCCCTAAATGTAAAATAGTTGGTTTGAAAGGAGTCTTTGTAAATTCAGGATGGACATAAGTGTGTACCAAATCAATTGGATGACATTTAGCCAGTTATATGCTTTGCCATTCTTATTCTGCACATTGCCCTCTTCGTTCAATAGAAGAAATGGAAGTATGATAGCAGATCTACAGATCAATATTTCTATTACTTTTTATTTTCCTGTTCTAATTGTATATGCTCTGAAAGAAATAGCCATCTTCATTTGTTCTGTCTGCTGTTCTAATTTTCAAAACAAGTTTCCTGAAGTAGCAGCTTTCCAGAAATGAAAGACAAATGATAAAAAACAGATTGCTCCAATTTTTGGATAATGATGGTAGTTTTTCACTAATGACTCTAGTAATGCTTTACAAAACTTACACTTTTAAAGAAAAGGATCCAATTAACTGTTAAGATATCACTTTGACATAGGGCATATAATTATCAATTAATAGTACTGAGACACGCTACACTGAGAATAGAGGCCATCTCATGGGGATGTGATTACACGAGTCAAGGGAAAAGCTACTGTAGATTTGCTTGGAGACTTTAATAACTAGATATCGCATGAAACAGTAATAACTCTATACTGTCATGATAAACTATCCAGCACTAAAATATATACAATCATCAATACATTTTGTTTTAAATAAATAAATAAATAAATAAATAAATAAATAATATTTGCTTTCAGTCTCTTTAGACTATTTATCGAGTTTAATGATGGGCATGGTATTTCCATTAGGTAGGCTAACAATGAAAAGATACTCTGAATCTCAAACTAAACTAAAATGTATGTAAGGCAGCGTTTTAACCACTTGCTGTCCAGGGCAATTTTTTTATTTTTTACACACGTCAAAATCAGCATTTTTGGCTAGAAAGTTAGTTAGAACTTTCAAAACATTATATATATTTTTAAACCCTAAAAATAAAATGCCAGTAGTTTTTTTTTTTTATGTCACACAATATTTGAACAGCCATTTTCAAAAAGAAAAATTTCAGAAAAAATACACTAAAACTATTATTCATTTTTTTCGAGAAATCTTTTTTATTGATTTTCTTGAACTAAAATTAATTTTAGCGCACAGAAACACTATAAAATATATATTTTTTTTTTGGTAAAACTTAAAAGATGATGGATGTTGTGTTTAGTGCGCAAATAGATACCAAATGTGTGAGGACAAACTACAGTACTTAACATTTTTCACAGGCGACATTTTATAAGTCTTTTAAGCCTATTAATTTACAGTTAAAGGGGTTGTAAAGGTTTGTTTTTTATTTTCTAAATAGGTTCCTTTAAGCTAGTGCATTGTTGGTTCACTTACCTTTTCCTTTTGATTTACCTTCTAAATGTTTTTTTTCTTTTGTCTGAATTTCTCACTTCCTGTTTCTCCTCACTAAACTTCACACCATCATCCGAGCGGTGGTTAGTCAGCCAGAACAGCTTACTGAGGGAACAGGAAGTGAGAAATTCAGACAAAGAAAACAAAGAAAAAAAAGTTTAGAAGGGAAATCTAAGGAAAAGGTAAGTGAACCAACAATGCACTAGCTTAAAGGAACCTATTTAGAAAATAAAAAACGAACCTTTTCAACCCCTTTAAATGTGAAGTATGGCCCTAGAATAGTTGCTTTCACACTGACGTTTGTGGCCATAACCTCACATGTGTGGTGCAATTGCTGTTTATATACTTGTGGGGACCTACACGCGTGTTTGCATTTGCATGTAGTGCTGGGGAGGGGTGTTCAGGGGTAGTTTAAAAAAAAAAAAAAAATTTTACTTAACCACTTGCCGACCGTGCCATGGACAAAAGACGTCCCCAGCGCGGTCGAGTTATCCAGGGTGGACGTCCCAGGGACGTCCTCCCAGAATCTTGCTCCCGCGCGCCCCCTGGGGCGCGCTCCAGGAAATGTCCGTGACCGCCGGGTCCGGAAGACCCGGCGCATCACGGATCACGGTAGATGGCCGCTAATCGTGGCCGTTTACCACGTGATCGCTCCGTCAAATGACGGAGCGATCACTTGTAAACAGAAAGGGTCATGTGATGACGCCGGTTCCTCCCTCCCCTCTCTGTACCGATCGGTACAGTGTGAGAGGAGAGGGGAGGGAGCGGATCATGTCAGCTCCCTCCCCCATGTCAGATCATGTCAGCTGTGGGCTGGATCTGTGACAATTGTAGTCACAGATCCAGCCATCCATCCATCCCTGCTCAGCCATCCCTCTGCAATACCCTGCCAATACTCTGCAATACAACCTGCCAATACTCTGCAATACACCCTGCCAATACTCTGCAATACCCTGTACAATACTCTGCAATACCCTGTGCAATACTCTGCAATACCCTGTGCAATACTCTGCAATACCCTGCGCAATACTCTGCAATACCCTGTGCAATACTCTGCAATACCCTGCGCAATACCCTGTACAATACTCTGCAATACCCTGTGCAATACTCTGCAATACCCTGTGCAATACTCTGCAATACCCTGTGCAATACTCTGCAATACCCTGCGCAATACTCTGCAATACCCTGCGCAATACTCTGCAATACCCTGTGCAATACTCTGCAATACTCTGCAATACCCTGCACAATACTCTGCAATACCCTGTGCAATACTCTGCAATACCCTGTGCAATACTCTGCAATACCCTGTGCAATACTGTGCAATACCCTGCCCATACTCTGCCCATACTGTGCAATACCTTGCCATATTCTGCAATACCCTGCCATACTCCTCAATATTCCTCAATACCCTGCAATACTCCTCAATACCCGGCAATACTCCTCAATACCCTGCAATACCCGGCAATACTCTGCAATACCCGTCAATACTCTGCAATACCCGTCAATACTCCGCAATACCCGGCAATACTCCGCAATACTCGGCAATACCCGGCAATACTCCACAATACCCGGCAATACTCCACAATACCCGGCAATACTCAATACCTGGCAATACTCCTCAATACCCTGCAATACTCCTCAATACCCTGAAATACTCCTCAATACCCTGCAATACTCCTCAATACCCTGCAATACTCCTCAATACTCGGCAATACCCCGCAATACCCGGCAATACTCGGCAATACCTGGCAATACTCGGCAATACCCGGCAATACTCGGCAATACCCGGCAATACTCCTCAATACCCGGCAATACTCCTCAATACCCGGCAATACTCCTCAATACCCTGCAATACTCCTCAATACCCCGCAATACTCCTCAATACCCCGCAATACCCGGCAATACTCCTCAATACCCCGCAATACCCGGCAATACTCCGCAATACTCCGCAATACCCGGCAATACTCCGCAATAACCACTTCCCGCCCGCCGGCCGTCATATGACGTCCTTGACTTTGTGCGGGGATATCTGAATGATGGGAGCAGCTACAGGCATCATTCAGATATTCGCTTTTTTAGCCGGCGATTCCCTAAACCATAAGAATGATCATAGCGGCTGTTCCACCGCTTGATCGCTCTTACGCGAGGTGAGAGGGGATGCCCCCCTCCCGCTGCCCTCCGGTGCTTCTACCGACTCACCGCTACGATCAAAGCCAAGATTGTTTTTTTTCAGGCTTCCCAGACTAGAGGTGAGATGTGGGGTCTTATTGACCCCATATCTCACTGTAAAGAGGACCTGTCATGCCATATTCCTATTACAAGGGATGTTTACATTCCTTGTAATAGGAATAAAAGTGATCAAAAAAAAATTTGGGGCGGAAAAACATGTCAAACTAAAATAAATAAAGTAAAATGAACAATAAAATATATATTTCTTTTAAAGCGCCCCTGCCCCCGCGAGCTCGCATGCAGAAGTGAACGCATACGTAAGCCCCGCCCACATATGAAAACGGTGTTCAAACCACACATGTGAGGTATCGTTGCGAACGTTAGAGCGAGAGCAATAATTTTGGCCCTAGACCTCCTCTGTAACTCAAAACATGTAACCAGTAAAAATATTTAAAAGCGTTGCCTATGGGGATTTTTAAGTAGCGAAGTTTGGCGCCATTCCACGAGCGTGTGCAATTTTGAAGGGTGACATGTTAGGTATCTATTTACTCGGCGTTACTTCATCTTTCACATTATGCAAAAACATTGGGCTAACTTTACTGTTTTTTTTTTTCTTTTAAGCGCAAAACAGTTTTTTTCCGTAAAAAAACGCGTTAGAAAAATTTCTGCGCAAATACCGTGCAAGATAAAAAGTTGCAACGACCACCATTATATTCTCTAAGGTCTTTGCTAAAAAAACATATATAATGTTTTGGGGTTCTATGTAATTTTCTAGCAAACAAATGATGATTTTTTACATGTAGGAGAGAAATGTCAGAATTGGCCTGGGTGCTCCAGAACGCCTGAAGATGCTCCCTGCATGTTGGGCCTCTGTATGTGGCCACGCTGTGTAAAAGTCTCACACATGTGGTATCGCCATACTCGGGAGTAATAGCAGAATGTGTTTTGGGGTGTAATTTGTGGTATGCATATGCTGGGTGTGAGAAATAACCTGCTAATATGACAATTTTGTGAAAAAAAAAAAAAAAAAAAAAAAAAATCTTGATTTTGCAAAGAATTGTGGGAAAAAATGACAACTTCAAAAAACTCACAATGCCTCTTTCTAAATACCTTGGAATGTCTTCTTTCCAAAAAGGGGTCATTTGGGGGGTATTTGTACTTTTCTGGCATGTTAGGGTCTCAAGAAATGAGATAGGCCGTCAGTACTTCAGGTGTGATCAATTTTCAGATATTGGCACCATAGCTTGTGGACTCTATAACTTTCACAAAGACCAAAAAATATGCACCAATTTGTACTTATTTTTACCAAAGATATGTAGCAGTATAAATTGTGGCCAAAATGTATGAAGAAAAAATACAAATTTGCTAAATTTTAGAACGGAAACAAAGAAAAATTCATTTTTTTACGAAATTTTCAGTCTTTTTTCTCTTATAGCGCAAAAAATAAAAAACCCAACAGTGATTAAATACCACCAAAAGAAAGCTCTATTTGTGTGAAAAAAAGGACAAAAATTTCATATGGGTACAGTGTTGTATGACTGAGTAATTGTCATTCAAAATGTGAGAGCACCGAAAGCTGAAAATTCGTCTGGTTAGGAAGGGGGTTTAAGTGCCCAGTGGTCAAGTGGTTAAATACATTTTTTTTTTTACACTTTTTATTTCTATTTTTTTTTTTTTACAGCGTTTGTTACCCTAACACTTCATATTTCTGATATGTACCTGCTGTACCATGTACTTGTATACGAAAGTATGACCGGAGTGTTCTGATGGGGGGGTCGTCCCCCTGTCAGAACACAATAGCAGAGCAGGGGCGATCCAATGTTAGTACAGCAGGTCCGACCTGAAAAAAAAATAGTGGTGTGTACTAGGCTTAAGTCTCCCACCCAGATTCCGGTGTGCAGAGAACAGCAAGTTTAGCAGTGTTCTAGTGAATCTACCAGAGCCCAAGACTGTTGGCCCATATCATCCCCTTGATATAACTTCAGTCCTCTTCTGGATCCTGAGAGGAGTCCACCACCAGACATCCAATAGAAAGTGTTGACATCATGTAGGCACGATGGGAAAAAGGGAGTTACCGCTCAGGTGTGATTGATGAACCTTTTCACTGGATCCAAAGCCACGGATGCTGGCAATGCAACAATTTATGCAGACATTTATTTACCACATATACATATTTTTCTCGGGCTTGGAAATGCACACCTGCCATACTATTTGCCATTATCTATGGTTATCTACTCCATATATTATATTGCTTTAAGTTTTAAACATAATATTGATTTTAATATTAATTCAAATCTACTATCGAAAAACAAAATAGTGCTAACCAAGATTTTTATATACTCACAACTATATTAATCTCCATAATATGTACATCATTGTGGGCATTTTTTCTTGCTTATTACTCACTATTATGCACATATCACTATTACTGGGTATGGATTTGTTGTGACCTCTCTGGACTCACAATTTGATATTATGAAGAGGTCTCTTTAAACCAATTTTTCTTGAATTTCTATATACACATACACCCCTTCATATTCTAATTGACTTCAGAGGTTCACGACAAACCACATATACTAGGCAACCAACTTTCAACATCACTGCACTACATTATTTTACTAGTTTTCACATCACATGGTTTATTCAGAGACCTATACACAAGTTTTTTTCCCCCTTTTATCACCATTCATCACTTATCTAAAGTTTACTGGAATTTACCAGTGACCTATATATATATATATGTATATTACACATTTTGAAAGAGAGATTTGTTATTTCACTAAAGAAACAAGAAGAATTTTGTTTCATGTACACACCATTCCTCCGCTACATATAAGGTTTTCACATAGGGTGTTTTTTTACATAACACAGCAAGTCTCTATTCTTTCTTTTGTTTTACCTCTTGTTTACCCTTTATTTCACTATATATTCTATATTTTATTTATTTAAATTTTTACTAGTAATATACACAATATATGCAGGGCTTTTCATGGGTGTGTGTGTGTTTTTCAACCGCATGTTGGATTCAGTTGTGTTCACAGGAGATACCTATTAATTAATTAATTAATTGGATCTTCAATCACTACTCCACTAGTCACGTGGATAAGAGTATATATTTGATATCCATTTGTCATGTTTGTTAGCTATGATTAAGCACTGAGCTACAGTGTGAAATGTGTCAGTTGCATCTGTTCTTTACTGTGGCATGAATTTTTGTGATTTGATTTTACAATAAAAGGAACAATTTTTTTGGAGTGCGGCTGTCCAAACTTTCTCCATTGTCTGCATGTAGGCACCGATGTTGACATCATGTAGGCACCAATGTGGACATCGAAAGAAGGATCCAAAGAAGGAAGTAAACAGAAGAGGAAAAAAGACTTGCGTCTGTGGCATCACGTGAGTGTGGCTTGAAGTAAGTAAGAAAGGGCACTTACGTAGGGATTTTTTTTTATCCAGTGATCAGATAGAGAGGGGCTTTAAAGTGAGGACCACCCTAAAAAAAAAATTAGACCAAAATGCTACAAAAAAATTGAAAAAACCCCCAGAAAAAATAAAAAAATAATTACTTACCAGAAATTGCGGTTGCTAGGCAGATCTTCCTAATCTGCCTCTTCCTAGTTCGTGGCTGGTCTTCATCCTCGCGTTGTCTTCTGGGGAATGGGGCGCACTGCCTTCTGGGAACTGTGTGTATCCCAGAGAGCAGCCGCCCATTCATACAGCACCGCGAGACTCGCGCATGTGCAGTAGGAAACGGGCAGTGAAGCCGCAAGGCTCCACTGCCTGTTTCTCTTAGTGAGGATGGCGGTGCCGGGACCTGCCACGATCAAGGGATCGGCCTTGAGGGGCCGACATCGCGGGTGCCTAGGACAGGTAAGTGTCCTTTATTAAAAGTCGGCAGTTACAGTGTTTTGTAGCTGCTGACTTTTAAAAAATAAATCGTGGGTGGAACCCCGCTTTAAGTAGGCTACAGGCATAAAAAAAGGTTCATCTGATTTGGCCCTTGATAAAAAGATTAGAGAAGGTTTGTGCATCTCTAGGCCCTTCCCAATCTTTCCTGATTGGACGTGTAATGGCAGAAAGATTTTCCTAGTTGATTTCTAGGGTTATCAATCAAGATTGCTTGAGGGCCTTTCCATACCTCCTGCATCGGTAACATAAATCTGCAAGTTAGGCCAATGCAAACTAGCATGCTTGTACAAAGATAATTCCCAAGAATGCATTTGGCAGCTGAATTGCGCATGAATTGCCAGTAATGTCGCGTACACACGTTTGGAATTTCCCAACAACAAATGTTCGATGTGAGCTTGTTGTCGGAAAATCCGACCGTGTGTAAGCTCCATCGTACATTTGCTGTCGGAATTTCCGACAACAAATGTTTGAGAGCTGGTTCTCAATTTTTCCAACAACAAAATTTGTTCTTGGAAATTCCGATCGCGTGTAGCCAATTCCGACGCACAAAAATTCTACGCATTCTCGGAATCAATTTGACGCATGCTCGGAATCATTGTACTTCATTATTCTCGGCTCGTCGTAGTGTTGTACGTCACCACGTTCTTGACGTTCGGAATTTCTGAGCAACATTTGTGTGACCGTGTGTATGCAAGACAAGTTTGAGCCAACATCCGTCAGAAAAAAATCCACGGTTTTGTTGTCAGAATGTCTGATCGTGTGTACTGTTGTGGAATTTCAGGCTGCTGTTTACAGAGCACACAGCCTATAATTCCTGTGCTATCTAAGCACACATCAGTTTTCATCTTTTTGAAGTAATGCTATCTTTAAGTTTGCTAAAGATCCACTCACCGTTCATTCGTCCCATCATTCATCCAAGAAAGGCAGCACCACAAAAGCTTATCTTCTTATCAGGCCATTCCAGCAAAGACTGTTCAGCCGACGCCTAATCATAGGCTTTTATTAAACTCAAAAGATCTCACACAGGAGGTGATTGGCTGCAGCAACCAATCCCCTCCCCCATGGGCGGGAACCTCACAGGATGTTCCCTCCTCACAGGAAAATGACAATACTTGGACATTCCTTCCAACAGGAGATGTCATACATGAATACAATAAACGTAGGATGGCTAAAGTTACCGTTGATAGGAATTCTTGTTCTGCGCTATTCCATAGAATAACGCATATTAAGATTATACTATTATTGAATGGGGAGGGAGGCTATCTGCAGACGCACGCTACGAATTCCAACCAATGTTGATCAGACATAGCAGAGACAAGAGCGCCCATCCGCCTATAACCAATGATGTCATTGCAGAGCGAGCATATCCCCTCCTTAACGATCGTCCATGCTAATGCACAGAGGGCCCCCGTTGGTGGACATATCCGCCCCCTGCAAACATCACACTCCAACCTCAAGACGTTTTCCCCTATCAGACGGGATTCAACCAGCCTCAGACTACCCCAATCAGCTCTTTTAGAGCGGGTTGCGGAAGTACTAACACTGGGTGACACTATGACAATACATATTAAATACATCTCCATAAAAATCTCCACAACAGTCCTCCCTTTTTTGTCATATGCACCCCATGTGTCCATCGATGAGAGTTGATATGCTTCTTACACCTGGAAATGAATCAGTTCTTAGTCCATAAAAAGGAAAACACGGCTTGACATGTAGACTCTACTCTTCAGGGGCATGACTTATAAAGGAGGACACGACATGGTGAGCTGTAGTAATCGCCGATCCGTCTGTGCCTTGTATGTGGGTCCGGCTTCGGGGCGTCTCATCAAGGAAACTCTGGTCACGCGTCAAATCAGGCAACAGGAGCACCTCGTCACGACATAGAAAGAATAGAAATAAAACGACATGAGTATATATATTCCCACTTCCTTTAACCACGATCCGCTGTAAAATAAAAAATTAGATCCCCAAAGATTCCCAGACCCTTAAAATAGACTCCCAACCTTCACTTAGCTACAGCTCTGGCTTCAACAATTACATGAAGAACCCTATCCTTAACGGATGAGAATTGTTCAATCGTATCCCAAGCCCGAGCCCCCCCCCACCTTGTACATGCAGGACTCCATGCCCAGACCTGGTCGGGGTTGGTGAACAAATCCCTTCTAGCTGTCCCTGCCATTCTTAATTTCCTGCGCCATCAGATCCTCGCGATCGGCCGCGACCTAAAATGTTGGGACAGCTTCACCATCGCGCATGAACCTCTTGCTTTGGGAGAATTACCTTTATAAGCTGCAGATCCACATAAACACCAAACTAAAGTTCAAACACACTTGTGGGCTGCCTAGATACCCAAACCGACAAGAGACAGAGCCATTCAAACTAAAACCAATTTTACCCTCTAAAAAATGCATCGTTAGATTCCATTGACAAGTGTCTGTCTGGAGTCTTCACTAGTTTGTCAAAAACTCCTCATACCCCTAATAACATCATAAATGTCATGTACCTCTGTCATCGCTGGGGACTAAAACTCCTCATACCCATAATAACATCATAAATGGCATGTACCGCTGTCATCGCTGGGGACTAAAACTCCTCATACCCATAATAATATCATAAATGGCATGTACCGCTGTCATCGCTGGGGACTAAAACTCGGTGAAGACTCAGAACAGACCATCGGTCCTGTTCGCTTTCTGAGCTAGTCAGGACATACACTTTAAATAATAACTTGGGATGCTTTTCACCGTTACCCTCGCTAAAATTTACTAAACAACAAAAATATAAATAAACAAAGATACTCCTCATTCTTTGGTGTGGTTGAGCCGCTTCTTGCAGTGGCTGGCGTGGTCTCATTACTCAAGCTTCTTTACAACGACCCAGTCACCTGGTTGGAAAGAATGTAAACTGATTACTAAGTCAGGGTCCAGGAGGGACTCGTGAAAACCTTTTGGTGGACATTTTGAAGTTCATGTCACAACAATCGCACCCACCCCATCAGCCGAGAATATAAGTGACAGCTAATGAGGAGAGTACGACCCTGATTTTGATTGACCTCCAAACAACCCTCATATGACAATAACCCAGACATCGGGACTGTGGTCACTGCATAACCTGTGCGTGGCTTACAATACCTGGAGCCATTGATAAAAGGTTCTTAGCCTCTGGGATGGGAACCTACTTCACCAGACTGCTGCTTGCCGATTCAAATTCTATTAAAGAAAGACAGTCTTGGCACAAACTTGGTTAGAATTACAGAGGTTATTATTAGTTTGACAAAAAAAAAAACTGTCACTCTTACATTTATCATTCTCCCCCCTTTTCTTCCTCATTACAGACTGAAGGAAGAAATGCGTGGTGCAGGAAAAAAGAAACAATGAAATAGCCTGTGATACTTTTACCTCCCTTAGATTTATCCATATGTACAGCTGTCTACATACACCTGTTCTCTGTGTACAAACTCCTTGGACCTGAAAATTACTTATAAGCAAAATCATTACTCTATTCTTCATATTTAACCTGCAAAGAATGGTAAAATAATAATGACATTCCTGTACATTGGTAAATTGTCAATGACATTCTTTCAAAACCGATTCAAACAAAACCCTCTGTAACCCTTACTTTTCCCGTTCCTACAAAAATACAACAGCCGCGACGCATCAAAGGATCGCCGCGGTAAGTTCGAACATATTCACGTTACTACATATAAACACTCAGATACAAACGTGGGGGAGATACTTCATAGTTTCCAAAACCAAAAATAAAAAAAAAACAAACAGCCAGAATTCTCCCTTCACTCTTTCAGCAATAGAAAAAAATACAATGGGAATATGAGAGCAGCTCGAGAAGCTTGCATGGACCAGCCATACAAAGTTCAAACAAACGGGCATGAGACTACACCTCCATCAACACTCATCATTACAGATTTCTGAAGCCGCAGCTTAACTACATCCATTCCAGAGGGATACCCAAAATAGTATCCTTGGACCACCTATGTTAATCTTTTTGGGGTTCAAAGGCCTTTGCCCCAAAACTAGGCTTTGTGCACTGTGTGACGGTCTGACTATGGGAAGCCTCCATTCCTTCCCTTTGCACAGACCTCCTTGTGTCCATGGCGATTCGAATCGGCTTATCGTCTTAAACCTGCGTCCAGGTTAAACCGTTGCACCCATTTTCGGAGATCACCGCCCGGTGTCTTCTTATACAGTGAATTGCAGAACTACAACCACTATATGGTCAAGTCCTTCAACTAGAAACCCTAACCGAGGCGTCAACTCTATGGCTTGTTGTCCCAACACTTTTGGAACTACAGAACAACCACCGATCAACCCCCGAATTAGGCCTCTACCCCTCACAGTGTATGCATACACAAGCGTTTTCCGCTATACACCCATACACTGCGTTGTCAGACTAAACCTCACAGAACACTTACGCCAGTTTACCACCTGCAGAACAATGTGGGTTCTCTCTGTATCTAGATGATAAAATAATGGTGATACCCCCTGTTTTTCTCTCTACCCAAAACTGTATTACAGTACAAAACTTCACAAAACTGGAACGAAATATAAAAAAACACTTTTAAATGCCAAAATGCTTTCCATTTTCCTTCCAGACACAAATCTCATTGCTCACCTTTAAAAACCCCAAGCTCCTCCCACTAACTTTCTGCTGATATATAAATGCTGAAAAGAAACTTCCGGTTATGCTCAGCTCTTAAAAAAAACAAACTGGTTTATTTACATATCAATTGTTCAGGAAGAGGGAGGGGGAGGGGAGGCCTTAATCGCCTTGTCTATCAAGACTCCAAAAAAAATCTATGGCTACACATTATATATTTCAACCATTTAAAACCTTGTCAAGGAAATGATGGAGTAAACCCCCCTTTGCAAATGGGAGGGAATCCCCCCTGACCCACATTCCCTGGAAGTCAAACCATAAGTTGGGACTCAAAATACCAACTCCTGCCAAAAGATGGCTATACAGTACAAGTTCCAAAAATGAATTGTTCTCTGGGAAACTCCCAAATATTTAAACATAAAAACACATCATTGTACAAAAACTCTGTTAGTCTTACAATCTATCAAAATTCAGTGTAAAGTGAAGTCCTTCCCACATTCGAAACAGAGAAATCCCCCCTCCTAGCACCACCTGCATGGAGTTTGCATGTCCTCCCTGTCTCTGCGTTGGCCTCCTCCCACACTCCAACTGCTGGTAGGTCAGCCAGATCCCATCCCTAAATAGGCCCCAGCATGTGCGTGTGTCCGCAAGCACGTTGTGGCCCCTCGGGGTAAAACCGCGCTATTTTAAGATACCACTCAACTCAAAAGGCGATGCTTAGAAAAACAATTTAAACCAGCAAATTCATTAAACAAAAACCAGTCTCAGTATGTCCCCCTGGTGTCTCACTACTCTTCCCAGCAGTGCACAGGTCAAACTGTAAACGCATAAAACATAAGAAAACTGCGCCGATCAATAAATGCCAATACAGCATATTCAGGAGTCGTGTTTGCTAAACTGGAACTTCCTATCTCAAACTGTAAACGTCTCTCAAAATGGCCGACAAGCCAGGACTACAAAATGGTGGATGACCCACCACAGCACCTCATGGACAACAAAAATTGCGCCATTGACGCATGCAATTTTTCCCGCCAAATCCAGCATCTCTTTAAAAGAAAATCAAAAATGTTTTTCTCCACAAAGACAGACTACACAGTTGAGGTTTTTCAAAATTATCATCAAAATCCACTGAAAAAGGTGTCAGCTACACTCTACAAGGACCACATGTACACTTACAAACTTAGCCTCCCTTTTGCCAACTAAACAGCACATTCAATAAATGTTAGTTACATGACAATATTAAAAACATATTCATTTCTCTAAGTTCATATACTCTGAGATATTCACCACTTTTCTCTACCTAAAGTTCACACACAGTGGCCTCAGCTTCCATAACAAGCCATTGCAGAGACATACTATGTCTGCCTTCTAGCAATGCCTGGCCACTTGGATATGCGGCGGGAAATTTCAACTGAAAAACCAAACACTTTACTTAAAATATTTTTACACTTATGGGGACATGTGTCTTTGTCCCCTATAAAGGCAAAAATCACAATTTATCCATTTCTATTTTTCATAGAAATCACAAACACCACACACATACAGTATATTGTTGCTTGTAACATCTGCTTAGAGTGTCTTTCCCTCAGGGCACAGCCCCTGCAACACAAAGCAGTGGGCAAGCCCTTCCCCCATTCAAGCACATGGCAGCCAAACAAACAATCTACTTACAAACTTCTCAGTGCACTAAATACCACAGCTATACCTTCATTTCATACACAATATACAGTTTATATTTCTCGCTTAGTTGCAATCTTACAGCCCACAGTTTCCATCAGATCATCTCTCAGGGCCCTCCCACTACAAAACTCCTGCATGCTATTTACAGAAAGTCACCAACTTTTACCATTGTAACTGAGATGCTTCCTGCCCCTCCCCCACTAAACCTCATGGCTCAAGGACCAGAACAATGCAGCAGCCATTGCTGGCAGCCAACTGCTCAATACATCGCACAAACAATCTAATCACACAGGCACATGCAGGCATACCCACACACAATCAAATTCACAGGCATACGATCCATGACAAAATCACACACACACATACGATTCGCAGACATACACACGCACACATACACACGCTGCAAACTTGAAGCATTATTTCAAAAAGACAAAAATGTTCTTTTAAAGAGTAGAGCCCCCCACATCGGAACGTAGATCCACACTTCCCCCCATCTCGATCCGATGTCCAAAGGGACTCCATCTATTCCCAAAATCCTGGCCCGCCATTACTGTTGTGGAATTTCAGGCTGCTGTTTACAGAGCACACAGCCTATAATTCCTGTGCTATCTAAGCACACATCAGTTTTCATCTTTTTGAAGTAATGCTATCTTTAAGTTTGCTAAAGATCCACTCACCGTTCATTCGTCCCATCATTCATCCAAGAAAGGCAGCACCATAAAAGCTTATCTTCTTATCAGGCCATTCCAGCAAAGACTGTTCAGCCGACGCCTAATCATAGGCTTTTATTAAACTCAAAGATCTCACACAGGAGGTGATTGGCTGCAGCAACCAATCCCCTCCCCCATGGGCGGGAACCTCACAGGATGTTCCCTCCTCACAGGAAAATGACAATACTTGGACATTCCTTCCAACAGGAGATGTCATACATGAATACAATAAATGTAGGATGGCTAAAGTTACCGTTGATAGGAATTCTTGTTCTGCGCTATTCCATAGAATAATGCATATTAAGATTATACTATTATTGAATGGGGGAGGGAGGCTATCTGCAGACGCACGCTACGAATTCCAACCAATGTTGATCAGACATAGCAGAGACAAGAGCGCCCATCCGCCTATAACCAATGATGTCATTGCAGAGCGAGCATATCCCCTCCTTAACGATCGTCCATGCTAATGCACAGAGGGCCCCCGTTGGTGGACATATCCGCCCCCTGCAAACATCACACTCCAACCTCAAGACGTTTTCCCCTATCAGACGGGATTCAACCAGCCTCAGACTACCCCAATCAGCTCTTTTAGAGCGGGTTGCGGAAGTACTAACACTGGGTGACACTATGACAATACATATTAAATACATCTCCATAAAAATCTCCACAACAGTACGCGGCATTACAGTCTAATGGTTGTGGGAAAACCTCATCTATAGTTTACTGGAAAGTTAGCCACAGATCACTATCTCGTCTTTATTCAGTTTCCAGCTGTCAAGAAGTGAGTACCAAGAATTCCAGAACCCTGCTATGTATACAGGATTTCATTATTTAGTCTCTTATAACGTATATGAAACCTCATTATATGATTGCCCTCTTCGCCATCTTTTCATGATTCTTTTGGGAAACAGTGCTCTATTTGAAGCCACGAATCACTGCTTGACTCTAAACAAAGATGGACTTTATATACGAATTCAATAATTACACATTGCCCTCTTTGTCATGCTACTCATGCTTTGCCTGGCTTTGCCCTGTGCTTTCATATTCATAAAAAGGCAAGATGAATTCAGCACTGCATTCCAAAATGAAAAGGCATCCTTTTCTGTAGAAGCAATATTTTTTATACTGACATTTTCTTATTCATTTATGTAGAAATATTTCTGGTGGTATTGCTAGCCTCCCATTGTCTAATGTCAAGGTATCTTAAATTATACATACGCAGCACTTGACAAGCTATTGTAAATATGTCACTAGTGTGGCAAAATGCTGGCACATCCAGCACACTCTGGCATGTAACGGAGTGAATGCATCTTTTGTTAGCTACTTGTCTTTAAACACAATGCAAAAATGGATTGCAAAAATGTTCCACTAATTCACTGTCAAACATGGAAAAGGTTAAACCGTGTACTAATCACAATCTAAAAAAAAAAAAAAAATGTATTTTGTTAACCAAAATGTTTACCAATGTATAGTATCTTATTAATGAAAAGGAGGGTAACTCCACTTTTGTGGGGAAAAAAAAAGCAAATAAAAAAAATAAAAATAATATAGCATATTCAATTGTGACACAAGTCATATTGTAATTAAATGTTATTAAAAATTACCTTTCCTTTTCAATCTGCAGCGCTGTAATTTTCTGTAAAATGTAATATAGCTAGCTGGAGGTGTTCTGTACAGAGAATGTGTACAGAACGCCCCCCAGATATGTCATTTCCTGCTTGTGTGATTGGCTCACTGATTTTCCCAGAAGTCTGCACTAAGATACAAGTCAGATTTCAGGCATCCCCTGGAACAAAAATTTCATTTTTGGTGAGACACTCCCAAAAGGAACTTGCATCTAAAGGGATGCCGACCCTGACATTTTCCTCATTAGAGCCCTGCAGGTGCAGCAGCTGGTTGATAATTATGAAACCACTTCCATTAGACTCACATGGGCACAGACAAACACACAGGGATTTCTTCAGAATAAAAAAAGGTAGGAATCTGCAACAAATTTTGTTAAAATCCTTGCAATGTACATAAATAACCCAGAGGGGATTTTTTTTTCTTAACAAAAGTGGATTTAGGCACCTTTCACACTGGGACTGTGGGTATGGTGGCGGTATAGCGCCGCTATTTTTAGCGGCGCTATATCGTCGGAATTGCCGCGGAATTGCGGCGGTATTCGGCCGCTAGTGGTGCAGTATTAACCCCCGCTAGCAGCCGAAAAAGGGTTAATACCGCCGGCAATGCGCCTCTGCAGAGGCGCATTGCCGGAGGTATTACTGCGGTTTCCCATTACTTTCAATGGGAAGGAGCGGTAAACACACCGCTCCTCTCACCACTCCAAAGATGCTGCTAGCAGGACTTTTGGAGAGGTCCTGCTAGCGCACCGCCTCAGTGTGAAAGCCCTCAGGCTTTCACATTGAGACTGCAGGGGCAGGAGTTTTCAGGCGGTATTTAGGCGCTATTTTTAGCGCTAAACCGTCTGAAAAACTCCTCAGTGTGAAAGGGGTCTTGAACGGTTTGAACGTATTAAAAATGCAGTAAGCTTTGGCAACCAATAAGAAATCATCTATTAGTTTATTTTATTACCGTTATGCTGCATGCAGAAAAACTGCTGAAAAAACGTGGTAAAAGCTGCGTTATTGCATGCGTGTTTATGCGCATTGGTAAATTATCCCATATGTAAAATGGAGGGGCATTTAGAGAAAACGTTAAACACCTGTAAAACAGACATTTTTGAGCTACAGTGCACGTGAGGTGCTAATGACACTTTTTTGGAAGATTTGTATCATTAAAATTCTTACAACCTCTTCACTCTGCATTATTGAATAAACCACATTTACTAAAATGTTATTTGGCCAATAGCAGTTATC